>NW_020872162.1:745985-758485 GCF_003789085.1 Penaeus vannamei | reverse complement strand
TCTCGCTGTCTAGAATGTAGATATTTATTTTCTCATGCGTATTCTTCATATCTTATTTTACACTTTAGGAAGGAAGACAAGTGTTTGGATCTCAGGAATTTCTGAACTTTTCGAAAGCTGTGCTTGAATTAACGTTACATTCCCTCATAATTTTCCTGACCCAAATTGTTCAGTGTTAAATAGTTTCTCATTGTGTTCCCCATTTGCTGCGATTTAGCTCTGCCATTGCTGTGCATCTTGTTATAACGCCAACAGCAAAACAGCAAATAGATAAATGTTTTGAAAATAGCCTTCCCTCCCGCCGAACGAAAATCGTCCGTATCCCCTTGTTAAAAGAACTATTCACGCATCCTGTAGCCTTGAGCAGATTATGCCTTGGGTAATAAACCTCAATTGATTCATGGAATCCAATCCGTCTTCCTCATAACTGGCTAGAAAAAGTCTGTCTAATTTAGCGCATGAACAGTGTGATTTTATGTTTTACGCTCGCAGTGCACCATTATTTTTGCATTAGATCATTTCTTTCTTAAGTGACGTATTATGATGTTGGTAGAATTTGTTAGGCCTCTTTGTTGTTCACTTGATTTGTTCTTATTAATTTAGAATTAGTCTAATCTTAATCCAAATGAGTAGACGTGAAGTTGCTTTTTTCTTGACTCGAACGTGCCTTGCCTCATTTGCTGTTTTTCATTTAATTCCTTTGTTTTTTATTTAATTTTTATTTCTCCAAGTAGACTTTTTTTGGTAACATTGCTATGCTTGTATGTTACAGTAGTGCATTCTTTTTTCTTTTTATTTGGTCTGAATAGCCTTTGGTTTGCTGGAATCGAACGGTGAGAGCGAGAGCCGCGGCCAGGCGCAAGGGTCCGCCGCCCACCAGGTACAGACATTTTTTTCTTTGGTTAATTAACCTGTTTTCTTATGTTTGTTTGTCTGCTTTTTCTGTGTCTGCTTCGGCTGTGATGTATGATTCATTTACCGTTTGTTTATTTCCGTAATTGCTCTTTCCATTGTTTTTTATGATTTATTGCTTATCTTGGTGGAGATGGAGGTGACAGTTGTGTGTGTGGGCGGGTGGGTGTGGGTGTGCATACAGTACAGTACCAACGGTACGTATAAGCTCACTAATCTCCTCCCGTCAGACACATGAATTTGAATTCAATACCAATTTTGACAATATAATGATTGTACCTTTGCGAATGATTTCAATTTTATTTTTCATTTACGACCTGAAGTTATTTCTTTAAATCCTGCTTTTATTCAGTTCCTCTTGATTTGCATATTAATGACCGATTTGCACCCTGACGCGCCGTCCCCCGCGACCCGCCTCCCTAAGCCCAAAATCCACCCAAATGTGACTCCGCCCCCTCCCCCCAGGACAAGCTCGGGCTGGGCGCTGATTGGTCGAGCGCCGTGGAGGAGGAGTGCCAGGAGAGCCTCAGGATCATCGATCACGTGACCAAGGTGGAGAAGTGGACGCTGGTCGACTCCATCTACTTCACCATGACGGCTGTGACCACCATCGGTACGAAGGCGCGGTGTTTTTGGCCATCTGTTTATTGAACTTGGTTTCCCTGTTTATTGTGTTTCGTCTTATTCTCTTCGTTTCTTATAAGCTCCAAGTTGTCTCATGAAGCTTTTTCAGGAATCGAAGTCCCTCAGCCGGACTTTGGCTGCTGCGGCTCCGGGAATCCCTCGGGCCTTCCGCGCGGCTCCCCGAAACCCTCGCCTTGGCGCTGGGCGTCGCGTCCCGGTCGCTGCGACGACGACCGGCTTCCAAGTTTGCGCTGACCTAAATTTTGGAAAACGAAGTTACTTTTCTCAACTTCACAAAAGAAAGGTCATTAGGAAACCATTGAAGTATTTGATATGCACGCATATTTACTAGAAGCGAAATATTGCAGAAGCTTTAAATAACGGAAAAAGTACTTGATTACTCTGCTCATTTTCTCTTCGCAAGGCTGTGCAAAATTTCAAATGCATTTCTCAGGTTTAGTCAAAACATTTTTTCGTATTACATTTATTTGTATGCAAAATGGAAGTTTCATGAGACTTTGCATCTTATTGTATCCACCGAGAGTGAACTTTGTGTCCGAATCAGATAACTAGATACCACCAATGATCGGAGGTATTCACTTGTATTACTGATTAACTTATATCATCAAATCAAGAAACACACGCTATGTACCTTTAGAATAAAACTGTGTATGAACGAACTCACGATGCCATTCGCAACGCATGAAAGTATAAATTCCTCTCTGAGCCCACGTGGCGCTCATCTGGAGCATCCCGCGCTCGGACTGGCTGGCCGGAGGGACTCAAAGGCGAACGCTTTGACCCAAAATGAAAAGACGCTTGAATAGGTTCCAGTTGCGTGCGCATAAAGGGCAAACATGTATCAAAGTGTATCAAATTGCTTAGGGGTTTCGGGGAAGCTATTAAAAAGGCCTTTTCACAATTTAGATTTCTTCTCGGTGGCGGCAAAGTCATTTTTTCCTATTTACGCTATTATTTTTATTCGCCAATTTTCACAATAAATGTTAAGCGTTTCTGTAGGAGTTTAGGTCTTGTCATTTGTGCTTTGGTGTTGCTGTCCTGAAGGGGCGAGGAGTTCATTCCGCGCCGCAACCGCCAGCCGTTCGGAGCCCTTGGTCCCAGCGCGATTCTGCTCCGCCCGGAGCCGCAGGCGCCGTCGCCCGGCCGGGAGACGCATCCCTCCGGCAGTTCCAGCACTCACCCCTCCCCTTCCTCTCCCACGCCCAGGCTACGGCCACATCTCGCCCGCGACGCGCTACGGGCGGCTGTTCTGCGTGCTGTACTCGCTGGTGGGCGTGCCGCTGACCTGCATCCTGATGGCGTACTCGTCCGAGATGCTGTCCAACCGCATGCTGCAGCTGTACACCTCGGCCAGGGTGAGTCCGCCGAGTCGCTCGGCGCCGTTGACTCTCAGGCTCAGTGGCTCTGGCTCAGTCAGCCGTTGCCGCTGGGTCGGCGAGTCTGAATCAGTCAGTGTTAATTACTCTCAGTCAGTTACTCTCAGTCAGTTACTCTCAGTCAGTTACTCTCAGTCAGTTACTCTCAGTCATCAGTCATGGAGATAATCTTTTGCAATGTCTAACGAACGGCCCTCATTACCCGCCTCCGTAACCTCCTCCTCCGAAGAAATACGAGGCAAAACTAACCTTCCTGTCCCCCCTCCCGCGCCCCCGCCCGGCCCCCCTCCCCCCAGCAGAAGCGGCACCAGCGCCACCGCAAGACGCTCCTCTACGGCATCACCTGGATCTACCTCAGCGTCGGCTTCATCGTGTTCATGTTCCTGCCGTCGCTGGCGCTGTCCAAGCTGGAGGACTGGAGCTACGAGGACGCCCTCTACTACACCTTCATCACGCTCAGCACCATCGGCTTCGGAGACCTCGTGGCAGGTGAGGCGGCGCCCATGGCCCCCGGGCTGCGGCCCTGGCACGCCGAGTGCCACTGCGTTTAGTTGCTGCAGTTTTTCGTCATCGTCACCCTCATTATTACAGTCATTATATAGTATTATGTATATACTTTTTTTGGGGGGCAAATAGGTGTTATTATAACCGAAATTATCTTTTTTTCTTCTTTTGTAACAGTCTCCCCTTTCTTTCCCCACACTTTTGCCGTTTTCTTTCATCGATTTGCATCTTCCCTTCCGCCATCCGATTTCCTTCTCCCTCTTTCCCTCGCCTCTTCCCTCTTGTCTTGTCTCTTCCGTGAGTTCTTCTCCTTGTCTTTCCTTGCCATTCCTCGCCGTCTTCCCTTCCGCCGCGCTGACCCTTCGCCTCCTCCCGCAGGATACCGCAAAGACCAGCCCTACAGCGAGGTCTACAAGCTAGCCATCGTCGTGTGGATCATGATGGCCCTCGGCTACTGGTTCCTGCTGCTCAACTTCCTGCAGAAGGCGCTGAAGAGCAACGTGCCCCGCAGGATCAAGAAGACCTTCAGGTCGAAGAGGATCGCGAAGCAGGCAGAGTTCTTCCGGCAGCTCGTGGGCAGGGTGAGTGCGGACGGGGACGGGGGGGGGGGTGAGGGAGGAGGGGGGGTGAGGACGGGTGACAGGACGAGTGAGGGGCAGGTTAGGGTGAGTGAGGGTGAGTCGAAGCGGGTTCGGCCTCTGGGTCTCCTATCCGTTTCCCTTCATGTCATGTCACTCAGTTTTCGAACGATATATTTTCCTTTTACTATTTGAGGTAGTGTCAAAGGAAAAAACACGTCAATGAACAAATTTTAAGTATTTATTGTGAAAGTTTCATAATTTATGTCAGTCATTCAACTTTTGTGGTTGACTCATTTGTAAACTAACTGGAAGAAGTTACTTTGATGCTAACTTAGCCCAGCCAGACAAGGTCACTGGCATCCCAAGAGGGAGCCGCCACAGCTGACTGTGGGTGGCCTGAAATGACGCGGGTTGACGCTCGTCGAAGCGGGCGCGGCCTCCTGTGGCTCGTTTAACCGGCGCTTCCTCTGCAGGTGAAGCTCGGCCAGCGCAAGGCGTCGCTGGTGGACGGCGACCGCGGCGTGGTGGCGCTCATGGTGGAGGTGGCCGGCGCCTTCGTGGGCGACGAGCCCGGCAGGACGTCCAGGAAGCAGAGCCTCAGGATCGACTGCACGCAGGGTGAGCAGGGGGGGGAGGGGTGCAGGCCGGGCGGCCGCACTCGCTGGGAATTTTCATGGGCTCTTTATCTCAAGTATAATTTAATGTCTTGTATTCTGCCCATATCTGGATGATGCATCTTCACAGCTGTTGCCTCATGCACAGCCGGTCACGCACCTAATGCAGTCGCACGTGAGCGACAAGCGAGCCGCTGGCGGCGGCCTCCGCATGCGGCCGCCGCACTGCTCTTTTGAGATGGTTCAGCCACGTGAGCCTCTGACCTTCTTCCCGCAGGCAACGACGACTCCGACAGCGAGGCCAACGAGCCGCTGACGCTGTCCGACCTGCTGGACGTGAACGTGGTGCTGCGCTCCGACTCCATGCCCGCCATCAGGAACCTGGTGGCGCAGACGGGCACGCCGGCCGAGGAGTACTCGCAGAGCCTGCACGGCATCATGACGGGCGCGGCGGAGGTCGAGGGCCAGGGCGGCGACGCCGAGGGAGGCCAGGCGGTCGAGAACTTCCCCGACGAGGTGGTGCTGCCGCTGCGGGAGGTGCTGCATCTGGTGTCGCTCGTGGCGTCCGTGGAGGAGCAGGTGCACAACACGTGCGCGGACGACGACGCCACGGCCTGCAGCAGCACCACACTGCAGGAGGACCCCACCGACTCCACGCCCTCCATCGTGACCTTTGACCCCCGCGAGAACGTGCCGCTGCTCAGGGACATCTTCCACTACAAACACAACCACCACGCCAAGAGCGCCTTCTGCAACGGCATCAAGATGAAGTCGCGCATGCGCACGCTGAGCCAGCGCGAGGAGGAGGAGATCGACGAGGTGCTCAACGAGGTGTTCGACGTGAGCACGGACGCAGAGGAGGACGAGGAGGAGGACACGGAGGGCGACAACGAGAGCCAGTTGGAGGATGACGACGAGGACGACGACGACGAGGACGAGGGCGAGCACGCCCGGAGGCTGGGCGAAGGGCCCAAGACACTGCAGGACGTCGAGGCTGGCAACTACTGCACGCGCGGCAAGATCGGCTGCGTGCACAAGAGGTAGGAGCGGCCGCCGCGCGAGAAGAGGAATCCCCGCAGGACGCGACGAGAGCCGCCGGGCGCCGCGCGACCCTGAAGCAGCCCTTCTGGCCCCGGACCGGCGCTCCTCGCAGCCTCTCGCGTCGAGACGCCCAGGACTTCCACGCTGCTTCCACGTCTCCGAGCCGCGCTTCGATGTCGGCGTCTCTGATGGACATATTTATCAATGGTTTCCTTCGTGTCCGTCCTCGCCACGCATTCTTCTTCTCGCAGGCCAGCCGCAGGGAAGGCGGGCGTCCCAGACGAAGCTGGACTCCCGTGATAGCATGTCACGTCTCCTTCTGCAGATGCATACCATGTGCCTTAATATGTATCTGCCAGCGTATCTGAACGTCTGTCAGTCTATTTTCCGATCTGTATTTCTGTGCAGCTGTTTCTCTCTTTTCCGCAAATGTAAAAGAGACAGAAAACCGAAGGCAACTTTAAGGGGAGACTTTCTCAAATGCGCAGTCGAACTATTTCTTTGCTCTGGTGATGTGTAAAGACAGCTGTGTGTTAGGGAGAAATTAGCTACAATGTATTACTGTATAGTATTATTGTTTTAGACTAAAACTAGACTGACTTGTAATTAGATGTAGTACGTAAGATATAAAGATTTGTAAGATTTAACACTTTCTTGTTAACAAGAATATTTATGATTTCACAAGATGAATGCAGCAAGGTAAAATTTAGTAACATAATACAATGAGTAATTACCAAGGTCTTATTCTGTATAATTGAGCTGTAGCAAAAAAATATGTTAACATTTCTTTATAAGAATATGAAAAATCTGTAAAAATCATAAACAGGAAACCAAGCTTGGGACGACTTCGCGGACTGACCTGCCTTCCGACTTTAAGGGAAGGCTTGCAGTTCCAACACGTCGAGTTCCTGAACAATATTATTCTTTTTCATTATATGAAAGCAATATACAGTGCGATGGCCATGCGTGCTTGTCCACGCAGCAGGCCGTTCAGTCTAATGTGATGATAGCGGTAAGAAGCCTCGAGGCCCCAGTCATTAAAATTTGGTGACGTTATCAACATATGTTACGTCATTTCAAGATATGATGTAATGGACAGGTGTGATACCAGTCCTAGAACTGACGTCATAAGCAGGTGAGATACCAATCCAGAGAGGATGGTATACACGTGCGGCATCAGTCTCAGATACTATGTCATTAACAAGTGTGATGTCTGTCCCAGGTAGATCATGTGTAGGTGTGATCGAGTCCCAGATGCGATGCCATTAGGAGGTATGATGTCATGAACAAGGGTGATATTAATCACAGCATGATGTCACGAAAAGGCATGATGCCAGTCCCAGGTGTAATCAACAGGTGTGATATTAATCGTAGAATAGTGATATCAAAAGGTGCGGTGTCTTCCCGGTATGATGTCAGTCCCAGCTGTGACGTCATACGCAGAGGCAGCATCCCAGAATGCTTTTGAATGTTTATCGGTTAGGAAGTTGTATATCATTTTGTATCATGTGTTTCTGTTCGTTGTCAATCTGATCGACTGATGAAAAGATTGACAGCTAGATGAATATTCATTTTTTCTTTACGTAAAGATTGGTATATAGCGACTCCAGTGGACTGATGTAACTAGGCTTCACCAATTAGGAGGTCTTAGAAATCTTTAAAAAGTGCTTCAGCCAATCAGACGACCGCATTTCGTCACGTCATGAAACGGCCTTTCTGATTGGCTGTAAGTGTATATAAGGATGACGTATCCGTTGAAACCGACGCTGTGATTGGTTGATTGTGAATGTAGCACTGACCTCACGCGCATCTTACCTCAAACGTAGATTTTGTAGAATGTAGAGCAACTGGGAGCACTGGCGAGTAATGTATTGCTGTGAGATATATATTTTTTCGTGGACTAAAGATGTCTTTCATACCGCCGGTTCTTCTCGTTTGTCTCTCGCTTGAGAGTCGACGTCGGAGTGCATTCGGGATGGCAGATGGCAGGCTGACCTTTGCATCGGCCTGCCAACGTTCGATCGAGTTGTGAAGAAACTTTTGTAGTGAGTTTATTAATGAATTAGCCAGTTCACGCAGTCATCTCTTATTGTAAGCCTTGAACTTTTTTCTCACTAAAGTCAGCCTGATTTCTGCGTGCGCAGTGTCTTCTTTTGGGCAACTCAGACCATTCAGTATTACATTTACGAGTTGAGATTTAAGTCGCAGGTGGAAGGGAACCGCTTCGCTTCGTAGAGCCGAAATCGCCAATCTGAGAATCCCTTGGAAGAGAGAGCCACACTCCCGCTTGCCTCCTGCTTCGTTCTCGCGGCTTCGGGCGGCCGAGTCCAGTTCAGGCAACCTGCGGACGGCGCCAGGGCGGGGTCCTGCCGTCGGGAACAGAATGTCATCAAGGCTTCTGGTAGTTTGCTTTCCTTGAGGAAATAAATCATGCAGAGGCCTGAGAATGCTGACGCGCAGCTTTTAGATCAAGTATTTATGTATTATTTTCTCTTCCGATTCAGAACTTTCATCCGTAAGCCATTTTAGACGGCGCTTGATGAAGTGGCTCTTCTGCCCCGCTGCCCAGGGCGCTCCTCGCCAACCCTTTGCGCCTCACTCGCGCCCGCTTGCTCTCGCCTCCCTGCTTGCACCCGCCCCTCCGCTCGCACCCATGCCCTCCGCCTGTGCCCACGCCTGCGCCGTCCACATTCTGCCCTTCCACCTCCTGCCGCAGATGCGCTGCGAGCCCTCCTCCGCCTTCGTGCCCCCAGCCACGCTCAGAGACCCTCATCCTGGATGCATCACCATGGAGGTGCACCCGTTTGGGAAGGCTTCATCCGTCTCAAACCGCTGTGAGCTGACTGTCCAGATGCATCCGCCTAGGACCAGGTGCATCCGCCCAGAGCAGCTCAACCTATTAGCGCCTGCCTCTTCCAGCGCTCTCTGCGAAGAGCCAGCTTCACCCAGCTGTACCCTCCTAGGACTAGGTTCATCCGTCTGTACCCGCGTATAACTAGTTTCAGCCAGTTGCATCCGCCTCGAACCAGTTTCCTGCGGCTGCAACCAGTTCGAGCCTGTCCACCCAGCTGCGTCTGCCTAAGACCAGCGTCCTTCAGCTTCATCCGCGAAGAGCTACTTCCATCCTTCAGAACCAGCTTCACCCGCTCGCCCGACCACCACCCATTCCAGCCAGAGTCTTTCGAGATACTTCTACACTGAACAACACTTTCCAGACCGTTGTCCGTGTGGAGACGTATATATATAGAAGATTGTTAAGTCATATTGTTATATATTTCTCATATTCCTTTTTTTCTCTCTCCATCTATATATATACATATATATATATATATATATATATATATATATATATATATATATATATATATATATATATATATATATATATATATATATATATGTATGTATGTATGTATATATATCCATCTCTTTCTCCCTCCCTCTTTATTCCCCTCCTCTGCCCTTGGCTCTGGTCCAAGCTGTGTCTGCGCTCAGATTCTTTCGTTTCCCGATTCTCTGATTTTATCGATTGATTCATTTCTTCGCGGTCAGTGGGAGAAAAAAAAGGCTGAAGCGCGAGACATTTTTATTTGCGATTCAATCCGACCCTGATTAGGCTGACTAACCTAAAATGACTACGATCGATTTTGATCTTAAGTGTTATATTACCATAATCATATACTTTAAAGTTCAGGATGACGTATGTGTTTTTAAAGCCTTTGACTAAAGCATTTCTGTAGGTAATGCTTTTTCACTAAAAAGAGATTTATTTTTGTAGGATATGAATATGTATATTCTTTACGTCTGACTCAGGTAGAGTTTTCTACTGTCGGTTGAGGACGCACGTTGCCTATTCTGTTTTTGATCAAGGAGAGCTGGGTCGTCACCTTTTTTGCTCTCGCTGAGGTCACAGAAAAAACAGGGTTTTCACCTTTTCTTCTTCTCCTGAAGGTTCAGAGAGGACAGGGATATCGCCCTTTCTCCTCTCTCCTGAAGGCCCAGAGAGAACGGGGTTGTCACCTTTTCTCCTTTCTCCTGAAGGCCCAGAAAGGACAGGGTTATCACCTTTTTACTCTCTCCTGAAGGTTTAGAGAAAATAAGGTTATTACTCTACTCCCCTCTTTTGGGGTTGCAGATGGCGAGGCGTAGTGATCAACTGTGCATTCCTGATTTTGATTAGTTTTTGATATGTTCGATTTTTATTTCATCGTGTCTGAACTATCCTCCTCCTCCCTCTCTCTCTCTCTCTCTCTCTCTCTCTCTCTCTCTCTCTCTCTCTCTCTCTCTCTCTCTCTCTCTCTCTCTCTCTCTCTCTCTCTCCTCCATATGCAGCACTTCGTACCATCATTCACATCTCTTATAATCCAATTGATTCGTGCAAATTGCCCCAACCAGACAACCTCAGACCCCCCCCCCCCACGTATCAGAAACCGCTCCTTCCTTCGCCTCCGCCAGGGATCCGGGACTGAGTGTCTCGAGAGCTCCTCGCGTCTCCCTCCCTGCGCGCCAATGGCATTTCTAGCATTCGATCCCCATTTCATCCCAATATATTTCTGATCTGTTTTTCAGCGACCATCTGTTTTATTTATTAATGTTTTATTCTGCAAATCACACAAGACCCATTTTGTATCGCTGCGTTTCGCTTCATTTCCATTTCGTTGGTTCGCCTCCGGGATCTCCTGCGCCGACAACAGACGGCGTCGCCAGGCGCCTCGGGGAGGGAGAAACCGCACACACCATATATATATATATATATATATATATATATATATATATATATATTTGTGTGCACATATATTTATATATGTAAGTGCCAAGCACCAAGGCCTCGCGGCCCGGTGCCCCCCTCAATACCCAGCACTGCATACGTGTGCGCATCTATGCATTGTCTCTGTATCCAAGTATTGTGTAGTGCCAACGCTGTATTATATTTTTTCAAACATATAACAAAATTATATACGTCCGAGTAGTATATCTAATAATAATCAAAATAAAATATCATTGGCATGTTACAACTTGTTTCCTTATCCACTCCCAAAGACAGGCAAACCAGACGCCAACTGGAGCCTCTAAGGTAGTGGGGCTTCGCCTTAGTTACCAAAGTATTAATGCTGATTAAGAATACCAAAGTTATTAACATCTAAGCAAATGAATTTGAAATGTGAAAGTATTTGGGCTGCCAGGGCCAATCTGAACAGGATTTTGGGTCGCAACCAAATAAGGGCAAAGAACCACTGCTTTAAAGGGACTTCTCGGTTGTCCGATGACGCTGAGGGCGAAGGAGGCCTTGAACTCATTGCGCTGCGCCCTCCCGCTCGCCAGTGGCTCTCGACGTCTGACCTCGCCGCCTGAGGACTTCTACAAGTTCCTATGCAACTGTGTACATGTGCGTATTGTTTGTCTACACACAGACATAGCAACTGCAACAAGTGTATTATTTGATCAAGGGTATTTATGTAATTATATCCTTATACACCATTTTTCACCTCATTTGCAAACCCCAACACATTTTACTCTGCTCTGGACAATCTCACAGCCTGCGTGTTCTGATCTGATCTGTTCTCCATGAAGGTTGGAGCGAAAGAGCGTTTCTATGTCTTCACTTCATATGAGTACGAAAATATTGTATTTACTTTTCCTTTACACAGTAAGATATTTGTACACATTTTCTTACAATATCATATAGTATCGTATTGTAGCGATACGAAGGTAGAAATTGGTTATGATAATAAACTTCATGAATGCGGTTTCTCTGGTGAATTCATGTAGACCCCACTGAAAGATTACCATGCAATCCAAGCCATGTCATGACCCAAAGCAGTAATTACATATATATACATATACATGTATATATATACACACACAAATACGTATATGTCGAATTCAAGAAAATAAAAATATATTCTTACTGAATTACTACTGCCAGTTTGTCAAAAGAGATTCAAATAAAAATGTTGATGTTACTTCAGTATCGTCGCCACCACTCAGGGTTTTGGGTTTTAAGGAAGCCCCGAGGGAACCCAATTTTGACACCGAATCCTAATTCAAGTAGTATGACGACACTCTTGAGCATCGTGAGGTGGCTAGACCTTATTCCTGTTGTGTGTACTGGAGGGACAGTCTCCATAAGAACGGTTTTAGCGAATTCATTTTATTCCATGAACATATATAAAAATAACCGTTAGTATGTCAGTAAATCTTGACAAAACACTCTTTAGACTCATGAGGTGACTAGAATTTATTCCTGTTGTGTGTACCGAAAAATCCTATGTAAATGAACGGGCAGTGTATCGCAAAGTAAATCTTAACAATAAGCTTTGTAAGAAAACTAGGAATAGTCTCTTCTATCAAATTAAATGCAAAGGTAAACTCTACGCCCTCTCTTTGCCTGATAATTCTCAATCGATATTCATAAAGCAAGGAATAATTAAAAGAAAAAGTTGGACGAGATCGAAACACTCGCCCCTCCACTCCCGGTCTTTTCCATTATTTCCTTGGTCAAATAAGTCATCAACCCTTCGCTTCTAACCTTCACGGTCTCTCCTACACTTTACATTGACCTATTGTTCCTTTCCCTATTCATTCCTTGGCGCAACTGGAACTCTCCCTTTACTAATTCTGCTGTATCCACACCTCAAAAAATTAGAAAAATGGGCAAAATCTGCAGACATTGGGCTAACAGCTCTTGGCTTGTTCTTGCAATTAATTTTTCCAGACCTCTATCTCTCCGTGAGGGGAACGGAAGAAACGTTTCATCTTATCACAATTCATTTCATATGGATTCAACATTTATATTGATTCACTTATCCGGCGTCACGACCTTCGAT
>NW_020872162.1:718485-725985 GCF_003789085.1 Penaeus vannamei | reverse complement strand
AGTCCAGAAGGCTCAGACTACCCAATGAGTCCAAGCAATTCACGGGACTTGAGTCCAAAGCGCCCACACAGCCCTGAGGGTCCAGCCAGCCCAGATGACCCTGCCAGCCCAGACCCCCAGGAGAGCTCTCGTGAGGGAGGCCCCCGAACCCCCCAGAGTCCAGGCAGCCCGCAGGGCCCCAGAAGTCCCGGTGACCAGTCCAGCCTGGAGAGCCCTGACAGCCCAGATAACTTTGCCAGTTCGCCCGTCCCATCCAACCCCAAGTCGCCTCCTGAGGCGGGCGAGGATGATGATGACGATGAGGAAGGCCAGGCAGACAGACTTTCAGAAATCTCGGAAGGAGATTCTGCGGTAAGGCTCAGTGTCAGTATGAAAGGGAAAATTTTTGCTTTTTGTGGGAAGGGTTTCACAGCATCTAGTTGCTCCATATCAAAATGAATCTCTTGTTCTTCCCAAATACTACTTCAGTCTTAATCAGTGTGTTACAGGTATGCTCATGTTTTCTTTTGTGAGATTTTCCTTCCTTTCCTACAGCTGAATGGAGAAGAGGAGGATGGCAGTGATGTTGAAAGTGCCCCAGCAAGAGATGATAGGCACAGTGAGGGACAGAACCTCAACAACAGCGAGAGGGACCTGGATGAAGGCGGAAGAGCCTCCAAGCGACGCAGTGATGAGGGTCTCGGTCTCAAGGACGAGTTGGATTTTGAGGCCGAGAGGGAGAGTGGAGAAGAGGACGGGGAGGAGGGAGAAGAAGGTATGTACACGTTTCATACTGTGCTATATTGGTTCTTATGTTTTCATCTTTTTCATGTATTTTCCTCACAGAAAGGGCAATGAGATAACTTAGGTTGATGTGAAGAAGAAAAATCCCAGACTCCCACCATTTTCTCTAATCTTTCCTTGTGTTGGTGTCCCAATGCAGGAGAAGATGGAGAGAAAAGGAAGAAAAAATGCGACCCTGAAAACCGTGAAGAAGGAGAGCTGTCAGATGAAGATGAAGACGATTCTCTCTTGCGGCAAGAACCCAAGACTGTCTGCAGGTTGGGCAGTTTCAGTGCACTAACAAAGGATTTTCAGAATTTTAGTTATTTGACAATTTTATTTTAGTGCTGAAAAGATTGTTGCTTTATATGAGTACAATAGAAAAGATTATTATGTTGCTTTATATATGACTGCAATAGCCTTTTCAGCTTGTGTGTGTGTGAAAGTGAAGTATATTTTTTCTTAACCCTATCATTCCGAGGCCAGAATTTTCTGTGACGTAATTTTTACTCAACAGTTTAGTCTTTCTGGCAGGGTGTGCTCTGTTTATAGCCAGTCTATCCAAGAGGGAGTCATGATGCAAATAAACTTAATAAATGATTATGTCATCACAGCCATAGCTGTACCCATCACCAAGGGGTTAAATGCCAGCATGTAATATTTGTTGTAGAAAAACTTGAAAAATCAAGCCTTATTTGCAGCTTTGTTATCAGGCAAGCTCAAGGGCTTACAAATTTTAGAGTGTAAGAAGACTAAAGAGAGGAATAAGTATTTCCTATTCTTATATTGATTTTTTGTTTTCATCCATTTGTTCCTATCTAGCTCCTTCCTACATCCATGGTCTTTGACAGCCTTGTCTCCCTTGACCAGGTTCTTCAACAAGGGCCAGTGCACATGGGGCACTAACTGCCGCTTCCTCCACCCAGGCGTATCAGACAAGGGCAACTATAACATGTTTGCACCAGCCAAGCCACAGAACTCCAACGACAAAGAAGAGGACAGTTCCGAGAGAGAGCGGGTAGGAAATGCACGCGTTTTGAATGTCTGGCTGAACTGTTGATTTAATCAGTGAAAAACATTGTAAAAAAATTGTGCATGAGGATGTTAAATTTTTTAGGGTTTAGTTTTTAGGTTTCTTTTACTGAAATGATCAAACTCATATGGTCCTCTTGCACATCACCATCATTTGATATTTTTAGTATATCTTGATTATTATCAGAATTTTGTATATAAGATAAAAAAAAACAAAATAACTATAGTAATTGTAATCAGTGTGCATTAGGAAAAACATGTAACCATTCATTGTTGAAGATCTATCCTACATCTCTCTTGTGCAGCCTCGAGAAATCAGGAGATTTATTCCTGAGCCTTCGCCATTTGAGTCGGCTTGGGAACGGGGACTGCGCTATGCCAAAGAGGTAAGCCTCTGCATTGATATTTTTAATTATAATGAGTTATTAATTTCACATTTCCTGTTTTTATTGCTTGTTAACCATGGTATAGTAACTTTCTGTAGCCTATTAAGGTCTTCCATCCAAATGGAAGCAAATCCCCCAACCGATAACCCCGATATTATCCATCTGCATGGCCTCTTCCCTAGATGATGAAACGGGCCAATAAGCGCAAGGAGACTGACGCAGACTTTGAGGAGAAGCGCTTCAACCTGAGCTTGGGTCAGGCAGAACTCGATCGGGAGAATGACTACTACACCCGACCTGCATCACCTGTCTACAAGCCAGACGAGGTCATCGACCAATACCTTGACCCCTTTGAGAAGCAGGCCATACGCCACTTTAGAGGAGGTAAAACACGTGATATGTTCTCCAAAGTCTGTTTGAAAAGATCCTGCTGTTATTCTTTTGACTTGTTTTCAATGTAACATTTTCTGGAAAGGCCTCATGGATTTCGTGTGTGCGCATTCCAGGTCACTTTGAGAACTTTGAGGTTCGATACCATGTGGACCCCAGCTACAACAACATGAGGGGCCATGAGAGGTCACGCAGGGAGAAGTATGAACGAGAAGTGTCTGAGAGAGTTCATCGCAGACCCAGAACAGCTTCAGGAGGAGATGAAAGGTGAGTGGAAGCATGCAACTGAGTGAAAGTGTGAATGAATGAAAAACCAATAGCATTATAGTAGAGTTCATGCCAGGATATATAATTGTCCTGAACAACATATCCCAAATTGTCCAAATCATTCTTATAAGTATTCCTGCAAGATTATTAATATTTTTACAAACAGTCATTCAAAACTGTAATTCCAAAGGGAAAATTTCCTCAATCAAATATTCCTCTCACCCCAAGGTATGTCCGAAGTAGAGTGTGGCAGGATGATCGCTACATGGAGGTGATGTCATCAGGAGGGGGCACACGAGGAGAGGCTGAGGCATGGGCTGACCCTTGGGCCAGGCGCAAGACTCCCCCTCGTTCTTCAAGAAAAAAGAAAACCTCACGTACCAGAAGCTATTCGTCAGGCTCATCTTCACATTCCTCATCAAGGTGTGTTTAAGGAGGGAATTCTGAATCAAAAGTAGTTGAGGTGGCCTTATTCTGTTAACTAGTTTTTGTCCTCAATACTATTTTTCCTTCTTCATCTTTAATTTGAAACTTGCGTATGTAGAGTGTTCGAGTATATATTCATCAAAGACATAAATTTGTATATTCAAGGATATAGATATTTTTAAAAGAATATAAACTTCTTATGTCCAAACCGAACTGACAACTCATGAATACCATTTTGTGTCATAGGAGTTCCCGATCCTCATCATACAGTAGTCGCAGAAGCAGCAGAAGTGGAAGCAAAAGCAGTCGCACAAGTCTGCCCAGCAGGAGCAGCAGATCACGTTCCTCTTCACACTCTCCGTCTCCAGGTCGGCGGCGGGGCAACCATAGGCTGGCTCCAGGTGAGGGCAGGAGAGAGGGAGAAAGGGAAGGACGGCTATGTTTGTTAAAATACATGCTAGACTCAGAGGCTAGCACTCAGTGAAAAGATTGGATTATGCTTTATTTCTATTAAACAATGTTTGTAATCTTGTTTGTTTTTTATTTTTTATGTATTGTATTATTTATATTTTTTCATAATATTAATTCTTTCTAATTAGTTTCATATCTATTCCTTTAATTTGAATCCCAGGCTCCAGGGCTAGTGATAAGTCCGGCATGAGACAGCTCCCAGTGGGAGGGAGAGGGGGAGGGAGACCCCCCATGGGGCCCACTGGACCCCACAACAGACCACCTTCTCCCCGAAGAGCAGAACCCAGGGATCCCAGGTCAGTTTCTATTCCCTCGCAACCTCTTTGATCACGTCATGGAAAAACTTGTCTTGAGGGGCGGATGACGAGAACATCCCATCGCTGTAAAATTTGGCTTTGGGCCAGAGTGATGCAAACTCACTGTAGTGAGCATTTTAGCTAAAGGCCGGGGTGACGGCAAAGACTCGTCATGAGTACACAATCCTCTTGGAGGGTGCTTATTCATTTTGCATTTAAAAAGAGGCTTCTGCATTATTTCCATTGATAAACAAGTGAGGAATGTAGTGTCCATGAGTCAGGACTGGAAGAGCACTAGCTCCAGGGAGGATGTATTTCCATGCTTAGAATTTTATGACAAATTTTTTTAAATGGCAAATAACAAACTATTACTTAATGATGTTATTCTTTCATTGATTATGGACTTCCTAGAGAGATTATATGGAGTCACTAAAAGGAAAGTAATCTATTACTATCAGGACAAAGCCAATCAGATGACAGATATGGACATTGGAAAATGGCAAAAGACCTAAAAATGCATATAACATTAAAAGAGAAGATAACATTGCAAATGGGAGCCATAGATTCTCATCACTGCACAAGTGTTTGCAAGCTGTGCCCCCGTCAGAGTAGCCGATCAAGTATTTTGGGCCATGTGATGGCAGTGAATCATCTGGATTCAATGGGTTAATTACCACTCAGATAGACTAGGGCCTCTTTACTCAATTGTCTGCTCTTGGTCAAAGCTGCATTTCTCCTCTCATGAAGTGATCTTTGTATTTCATGCTTTGCCAATATTTCTAGTAGGAATGTTGCTTGTATTATGTTCACATTTGTGTCATTTGGTTGAATATTGCCAGGGTTATCACAGACTTGCACACTTGCACAGCAGATGAGAAGAGGGTGTATGTCAGTAAGAGCAGATTATTTTGGCAAGAAAACTTCCCACAGTTGTCAAAGGGTTGACCCAGGGGAAAAGTCCATCATATTGTTGCAGGACTTTCCAGAATTTGAATTACCCATAGATATGTGCTGGTTCTCAAAGGAAATCCAGAATACCAATCATCTCTCAATTTTTCAGGCCACCCATACCCAGGAGACCCAAAGAAAGGCCTGACGTGGCAGACAGGTGCGTGATATTCCCCTTTTAGATAAAAACCATCATATCTTTGTTGACTGTATTTGATAGCTTTATCTTCTACAGAATACTGCTTCTTTATATCTAAATAATCTTTTTTCCAATCTACTTTCTTTCATATTTTGATTCATAATACAGTTGAGTGTTCTTAAAATTTAGGTTGTGCATGGTTCACGAGACAAGGAGACTGACTAAACATGGATTTGCTTGGAGTGCAAGCTGTTTCTTTTCCTCTTGCTGTTTTTTTTTGTTTTTTTTAATCAAGTTTTGCACATCTCACATGTGTTATTTTTTTAACTCTATCACAAGAATTTGAAGACCTCTGCTTTGAGTTGTCAGATTTTATTAAGAGGCAAAAAGATCATATAGTACCTTGTACATGAAATTTTATATGTCAAATATCTACTATTGTTTTTACTGTGGTTACTTTCATTAAGTCTTGATATCATCAAATAATTAACTAAGACACCAGTTCCCATGATTTCTCTCTTCAAGCTCTCAGGAAGCCTCTTAGTATTACATACATTGGTGTCATATTGTTGTATATTTCCTTTAAAGAATTCCGCAAACAAGTCCCGCATAATAGCTCCCAGAGGAACTTGTTTTCTATAGATTTAACTTGAACCTTGAACCAGAGATCAGGTGGAATATGATTGCTGAGAGAATCGTGTTTTACTTGTGACAGTAATTGTGGTAAGACCTCATCCATGTAGTTTTGCTTAGGTATTTATTAGGTATTCATACTGCTTTGTACACAGCATTTCACAATTTCTTTTCAAATGAAGTATTTCTTGGGTGCATGGGTGATAAAAGCCTCTGGATTTTGGTGGAATTTAAACTTTAGTGAGTTACCAATCATTGGGAAAGGGATAATACATTCGAATTTTCCTCACCATAATTGGACATGTTTTGGGAGTTCTTTTCAATGCGACTCTTGCCTACGTAGCATTTCACAAAGGTTTGGGTGCCAGTAATGGGAACTGTAATTCTAGTCCCTGCCTCTCCTCCCTTCCTTCCACCCTGTTATTATTTCTATTTCTTCCTTCTTTCCACCCTCCCTCTCTGATTCTTCCATTCCTCTCAGTCTCCATGTTTCCATTCTTTTCTCTTTTCCTGTCTCTACCCCCCCCCCCCACTCACTCTCTCTCTCTCTCTCTCTCTCTCTTCTCTCTCTCTCTCTCTCTCCTCTCTCTCTCTCTCTCTCCTTCTCTCTCTCTCTCTCTCTCTCTCTCTCTCTCTAACTCTCTCTCCTCCCTCCCTCCTCCTCCCTCCCTCCATTCATCCTCTCTCTCATTCTCTCCCGCCCTCCTTCTCTCTTCCTCTCCATTCCCCATCCTCCCTCCCTTTCTGCCTTCCGCCTTCTCACCCTCTTCATCCCCCCCCTCCCATTCTTCCTTATCTCTCTTTCTGCCTCTGTACTTCCCGCCTTCTCTCCCTCTCTCCCTCTCCCAACCCCCATCCACCCTGCATGTTCCCCCTTCCCTCAGTCCTGGCCGCCTCAGCTGAACTCTTCTTGTCTTCGGTTCCTCCCTTAGGGCGCTTGCACCACGCAGACCTGAGCCCAGACCTAACAAGACGGACCCCAAAGAGAGGTTTGTGGTTCAATTCTTTTGCCGTAGCATTAATGCCCTCGGGCGTGATCTTGGAAGGCCAGAGAAGGGCTTTTCTGTAGGCCTCATGAGCCAGGAAGGTCCGTGGGAGTAGTAGTGGTGGCATTGGTGGCAGTTTTACATAAGTGCTATTAGCATTATTGTTGCCGGTAGTATTAATGAACATAATATTGTTGTTTCACAGGTGACATTAATATTTGTATGATTTTTATTTATCATTTTATTGCTATCAGTATCTTTATTATTGTTATTTCAATATCCTCATTATCATTATTTTCAATATGATTATTATGTTTTCTTCACTACTACTACCTTTCTCTCGTCTTCCGTCTTTCTTTTTTTTTTTTTACAATACGTACAGGTTTATATATATATATATATATATATATATATATATATATATATATATATATATTATATAATATCTATTATATATATAAATATACATATAGAGAGAGAGATATATATATTAATATTATTATATATATATATATATATATATATATATATAATATATATATATATATATTAATATATATATATATATATATATATATATATATATATATATATATTATATAATATATATATATATATATATATATATATATATATATATATATATATATATATATATATATATATATATATATATATATATATATATATAATATATAATATATATATATATATATATATATATATATATATATATATATATATATATATATATATATATATAA
>NW_020872162.1:717242-718385 GCF_003789085.1 Penaeus vannamei | reverse complement strand
CCTTAGAGAGAGAGAGAGGGCAAGAGCCTTAGAGAGAGAGAAGAGAAGGGTGTGCAAGAGATAGAGAAGAGGGCGGGCAAGAGCCTTAGAGAGAGAGACGAGATAGGGCAGACTCAGAGAGAGAGAGACGGGGAAGACCTAGAGAGAGAGGAGAGAGGGGGGGCAAGAGCCTTTTAGAGAGAGAGAGAGAGGGGCAAGAGCCTTCCACGAGGGGCAAGAGCCTTAAAGAGAGAGAGAGGGGGCAAGAGCCTTAGAGAGAGACAAGAGAGGAGGAGAGAGAAGAGGGGGAGGAAGAGAGAGACGAGAGGCAAGACTCTTAGAGAGAGAGAGAGGGCAAGAGCCTTAGAGAGAGGGGGGGGGCGAGCCAAGATTAGAGAGGCAAGAGATCTTAGAGAGAGGATAGAGAGAGGCAGAGCCTTAGAGAGAGGGGGGCAAGAGCCTAGGAGAGAGAGAGAGGCAAGACTCTTTAGAGAGAAGGGAGAAGGCGCAAGAGCCTTAGAGAGAGGCGGGCCAAGAGCCTTAGGAGAGGGGGCAAGAGCCTTAGAGAGAGGGGGGGCAAGAGCTTTAATGAGAGAGGGTAAGAGCCTTAGAGAGAGAGAGAGGGCAAGAGCCTTAGAGAGAGAGGCAAGAGCCTTAGAGAGAGAGGGGGGCAAGAGCCTTAATGAGAGAGTAAGAGCCTAGAGAGAGAGGGGGGCAAGAGCTTTAATGAGAGAGGGTAAGAGCCTTAGAGAGAGGGCAAGAGCCTTAGAGAGAGAGAGAGGGTAAGAGCTAGAGCTAGAGAGAATCCCTGCCCGTCCTCTTGTCTTGACCGGAAGCGGCCAGGGATTCCGTGTGACGGGTTTTCCGAAGGCGAGGCTGCGCCCCCGCCGCCCCTCGCTCTCGCAGGGAGGCCAGGTCTGGCCGCGGCGGCCGGGCGAGGGCGCTGGAGGCGCCGCCAGGGAGAAGCTCGGTGCCGCCTGCGGGCATCCAGCATCAAAGAGCAACACATGCAGAACATGTGCATACATTCACCCAAGCATACATATATACATACATAAATACATACATACATACATAGGTACAGAAATACATACATACATACATGTAAACATACATGCATATATGCATTCATACGCCCACACATGCATACATACATAAATACAT
>NW_020872162.1:704742-707242 GCF_003789085.1 Penaeus vannamei | reverse complement strand
TGGAGACAGTCTTGATGCGTCGACAGACAGACGTACACACTCCTAGATAGACACGTACCCAGTCGAAGAAGACAACGACGCAGACAAGAACGCGCGCAGGAGCAAGGTCTTTACAAGTATTTATATAGCCCTTGCGCGGGAGCAGAGGCAGAGACATCCCTCACGCACTCTAATGCCCGAAGGCGGCCACGCACAGGCAAGCCGACAGAGCCCTTCCTCCGTCGGCCGCCGAAGCGACAGGGTTTCTCGCCCAACAAGTTGCGTTATTGCTAACAGACAGACCTGCACTCAAGCTGCCAAGCGTGCGTACGGAGCGAGGTATAAAAAGGAGCCACATCTACTCCTGTGGTCCTGCAGGAGGCGAGGCAAATTGACCCGAATGCCTAGTGTTCATAAGGGTCAAGTGAGGCGCTCCGTACGCAAGGGCTAAGTAAGACCACAAAGTTGCAGGCATGATCTGAGCTGATCTGATGATGGGAATCAAGGCTCCGTCGCTCGAATCAAAGCAAAAAGCAAGCAACACACACGGGGACAATCGGAGGCATTTAAAGCACAGTTATTCTTTCTTAATATTCTATTCTTAATTCTGCTTCTATTTTCTCTCAAGCATACACTTTCTAACACGGGATGAATGGGATAGTTTTCCTGTTCGCTTTTTGCCTTTCTTTTCTCCTTCGTTCTTAGCTGTGTTTTAGAAGGAAATGTGCCTTTGCGTGTCTGCGGACTCGCCTAAGTGGCGTGTGGCCCCCTTTTGTCACCGCTCTCGGCTCTTCTTTCCGTTTCTCTTGTTCTTTCTTGTACAGCAACTCTCTCTCTTTCTCTCCCCCTCTCTCATTGTCTCCCTCCCCTTCCCCTTCCCTCCCTCCCTCCTCTTCCCCTCCCTCCCTCCCTCCCCATTCCCCTCCCTCCCTCCCTCCCCTTCCCCCTCCTCCCCCTTACTTCTCTCCCATTCCCCTTCTCCTCTTACCTTCACCCCTTTCCCCTGCCCCCCCTCCTTCCCTTCACCTCCCCATCCCCTCTCCTTATAAGGCAAGGTAAGGTCGCACCTCCAGATGGAAAGGTCAGTTGCTAAAATAGCCCGACCTTGTTTCGTGTTACGATTGTGAGATAAGGAGCTAACCGTGACCTTTGCCGTTTTTTCTTCCTCTCTTTCTTTGTTTATACTTTTGGGGTTTTGTTTTGTTTTGTACTGTTCTCGCTTCCTCTCTTCTTTTTAGGTTTTGAGTTTAGAATGAATGTTTCTTCGTCTTCATTCTATATATTTCATCTTCATTGTCTTCTCCCTTTTTCTTCTTTTCGTCTTTATTTTTCTCTTCTCTCTCCCCTCTCACTGCCCCTAATACTCCTGTAGCCGTGCTCTGATGTTCTCTTCTTTTCTCTCTTCTGTGCTTCGTCGTATTCATATCCTTCCCCTCATTTATTTCTTTTTCCTTCCCTCGTTTTCCCCTTTCTTCCTTCCCTTCTCCTCTTCTTCTGTCTACGCACTGAAAATAGTTCTCCATCGCGCTCGACACGTCGAAATTCCAGCCGGCCGCACCCCGTGAGTTCCGTCCCTCCGCGGTGCGCACAATCCCTTTCGGTGCTTAACTATGCGTCTCTTACTTTGGATACCTTTACCAAATATGCAGTTGAAAAATATACATATTGATTATCAGGAACAGATGGCATCGAGGATTCGTTTCCGCGAGGACAGGAGGACAAAGCAGGGCCCAGAAAAAGCCCCGCAGGACGCCAACCCCGCCGAACCCGTCCTGTCGGGGATTCCCCGCCCCGTCCAGGACCCCGTGTGGCGGCAGTTGGGTTGCCTCGCTCTCCTCTCTCTCTCTCTCTCTCCTCTCTCTCTCTCTCTCTCTCTCTCTCTCTCTCTCTCTCTCTCTCTAACCCGTTCCTGTCGGGGATTCCCCGCCCCGTCCAGGACCCCCTTGTGGCGGCAGTTGGGGTTGCGCTCGCTCTCTCTCTCTCTCTCTCTCTCTCTTCTCTCTCCTTCTCTCTCTTCTTCTCTCTCTCTCTCCTCTCTTCATCTCTCTCTCTCTCTCTTGCTCTCGCTCCTCTTGCTCTTTTTTTCTTTGCTCCTCTTCGCTCTCTTTCTTTCTTGCTCTCTCTCTCCTCTTACTCTCTCTCTCTCTCCTCTCTCTCTCTCTCTCTCGTCTCTCTTCTTTCTATCTCTTATCTCTCTTTCGCTTTCTCTTTCTCTCACTCTCCTCCTCTCTCATCTTCTCTCTCCTCTCTCTCTCTATCTCTCTCTCATTTCGCTCTGCATTCTTTGTGCTCATTTTTCTGTCTTGCTACTCTCGCTTCTCTTTTCTTGCTCTCTCTCTCTTTCTCTCTCTCTCTCTCCTCTCTCTCTCCGCTCGGCCTCGCTCTCGCTTCTCGCCTCTCATTTTTCTCTCCTCTTGCTTCTCGCTCCATCTCGCTCTCTTTTTCTTGCTCTCTCGCTCTCCTTTTCTTGACTCTCTCGCGCTATCTTTTTGCTTCTTCTTCCTCTCTTCTCTCTCTCTCT
>NW_020872162.1:635592-689642 GCF_003789085.1 Penaeus vannamei | reverse complement strand
AAATTTGAGTAAAAGGGAAAGAAAGAGACGAAACAGCAAAAGAGGCTTAGAGAGAGCAGAGAGAAAAAAAAAACAGACAACAAGAATAAACACTAAATATAAACCTCCACGCATCCAAAAATGGCAACGACCAAACATCAAACACAAAGGAAAGGAGAGAAAAAGAGAAAACAAACGAGAGAGAACGAGGTCAGCGAGCGAGGAAACGGCGACATCGTGCTGCGGCGTCCGAGTGCGGTCTGCGCCTCCTCCTCCTAATTCTCTGTTCTCCTTCTCTCCTCGCTTCATCTTTCTTCTTCTTCTTCCTCCTTTTCTTCCCCTCTTCTCCTTCTCCTTCTCTCCTTCTCTTTTCTTCCTCCTTCTTCCCCTCTCCGCCGCCGACAAATGGCCTCGCCCGGCTTCCTGATTTGGCCACTTCATCTTCTGGAATATTTTCCCAGTGACTTTCCTCCTCCTTCTTTATCTATTCAACATTTTGCTCCTCTTGCTTCTCCTCGTTCTCCTTCTTCTCCTTCGTCGCTTCATTTCTCCACTCCTCCTCGCGTCTGATCACCTCTTTCTCTCCTCGCTCTCCACCTTTCCTCCTCCTCTTCTTTCTCCTGCTCCTCCTCTCCCTTTCTCCTTCCCTCCTCCTTCCTCATTCCCCTCCCCTTCTCCTCCTCCTCTCCTCTCTTTCTCTCCTAAAACACTTAAAAACAGGCCCAACCGCACCCTCAGATCCTTAAAGAACACTCAAAAGCACCCAAACGCAAATTCAAATTCTTTCGTCCATAGTTCAAAGTCCGACAGGAAAACAAGGGAATTATTCAGAAATTGTTCAGGAACTTTATAATAAAATAATCATGCAGATATTCTCGATTGAAATATGTTATTTGTAATCAGGTTTGCTTGCCTGTGGTTGCAAGGGGATGGTTAATAATAGAAGAAAAAAAAAAAAATGTGATAAAGTTATTTATAACCCGTTGGCCACCATCAAAAATAAAAATAAATAAAAAAAAGAAATTTCAGTATCATATATTTCATGCATATATAGAATTTCAGGCCTGTATTCCCTGCAGATATTTAAGCTCATTAAGAATTGGCTCGAAAGAAGATAAAAAAAAAAAAAAAAAACATCACCACAAGGAGTTTAAAATGGAGTCTGGCTCGGCTGGGACAAGAACTGAGTGATGAGCATGGATGTGCATCTAAATTGATGACATGCTTAATATGCCATTCACAGCGTCAGCTAAATTGCCTTTCTAATTTCTTGAATTAATCAGGACGAGATATGAAGATGCACACACGCACATGGACATACACACACATGGACACGTGTATGTACGTACATATATGTGCACACGTACATGTACATACACATACTTGCACCCGTACACGTTGATATACTTGTACGCACACATGCAACCACATGTATACATACTGTACGTACACACACAGGCTCATCCACACGTGCACACAAACACACACTCATCCACACGTGCACACAAACACACACATGGAGTGTATTTCACAACGTCATTGAAGTGTGTGTGTGATACATGATCTTGATAGACCAAGTTTTAAGATGAATTACACAGAAGAAAGAAGGTGGAACAAATTTCTCTTGTAAGGTTATTTAAGAGATAATTTCCAAACCGCACCGCAATAGACCATAAAAAACAAGAAAAAAAAAGTAAAAAGAGATTCACAGTCTGGCCTGGAATGCAAAGCACACACACACACACACACACACACACACACACACACAGCACACACACATATATAATATATATATTATATATATATATATATATTTATATATATATAATATATATATATATAATATATATATATATATATATATATATATATATATATATAAATCCGGTTGGAAATCGTCGAGCAATGGCATTTTAAAATAAAAAAGATAAAGGAGGAAAAAGAAAACATAAGTGAAGGAAAAGGGAAACAGGGAAACGAAAGGAAAATAAAGAAACAATAAAAAAATAAACATAAAGAAAGCTACAACAAGATAAACAAAAAAAGAGAAGAAAAGAGAACTAATAATAACAAAGATAAAAAAAAAAAAATAGAGTAAAGACCTAATAATAATGAAGACTTACAAAAAAAAAAAACAAAAAAAAAACACGCTAACAAGATTGAAGAGAGATTTGCAGACGACAGGTTTGGACTCGACAAGAAGTCAAGTCCGAGGGCCTCGCGCTTGGCAATTACGCCGACAGATGACGAGACCTTGCGAGAAATGCGGGGAGGGGGGGCGGGCGAGGAGGGGAGGTCTTTTTTTTTGTTGTTTTTTGTTTGTTTGGTTGTTGTCTTGTTTTTTTTTTTGTTGTTTTACTTTGTTATTGTTTTTAGTTGTTTTAAGTTCTTGTTGTGTTGCTTTTTGGTTATATTTTGTTTGTTTTGTTTATTTTTTTTTTAGTTTTTTGATTGATTTACTTTTTGTTTTGTTTTCATTGTTTTAACCTTTATTTTTATTTGTTTTCGTTTTTATTGTTTCACTTGTTTATTTGTTTTTGTTTGTTTTCGTTTTTTATTGTTTCACTTGTTGTTAATTTGTTTGTTAATTTTTTAATTGATTTACATATTGTTTGCTTTTGTTTGTTTTTTGCTGTTCTTATCTATTCGTTTGCTTTGTTTGTTTTATTTTAGTTTTCTTTTTTCTGAGTTTTTTGTTTCATTCTTTGTATTTTATTTATGTTTTTGTTTTGTTTTGTTTGCTTGTTTTAGTTATTTCATTTGACGTATTCATGTATTTTATATTGTTTTTTGTTTTATTTTTTCTTATGTAATTATTATTTTTTATTTAATTTGGTTTCGCCTTTTTGTTATATCTTTTTGTTTTCGTTTTTTTCCTACATATTCATTTATTTGTTTGTTTTTGTTTTTATTGCGGTTTTGTGTTTCTTTTGGTCAGTTCATTTTTTTCTATCTCTTTGTTTTCGTTATTCTATCTTACGTATTTATTTGTTCCTTGAGTGTTTTTTTTTTATTTATTTCCTTTGTTTTGTTTGATGTTTTGATTTTTTGAGTATGTTGTTGTTTTGTTTCATCGTGAGTTTTCCTGATGTTTTCCTTGTTTATTTTCTAGAGTGTGTTACTTCTTTAAATCTTAATTATTATTTTCATAATTTTTATTATTTTTTCTTCGCAATATGTGTATTTATTTTTCTTTGGAGTATTTCTATAAGCAAGTAAATTACACAAAAAGTTGAAGTAAACATAATAAAACAAAAACCAACAAACAAAAACACTGCCAATATTAAAATCAAACATAGACCTACCTTTAAAAAATCACATCACACACATCACCATAAAAAATACCCACTAATTTACATATCGACACTTGATTCCTCATAACCCTTTACGAACTTCAAGACGAAACGTTATTGCAAATGCCGTGAAATTACTATTGCTGTTGTTAAGTTGCTCGTTATTGCAAGCACGCTCTTATTCGCTCATCTGCATGCCGGGCGAGGTCACCTTAGACTAAGAGGTGGAGGGACTGGAGAACATGCTAATTTTTAGTATTTACAGGGATTTTGGTAAGGGATTTTCGACTTTAGGGAAAAGGGGTTGGGATGATGGGTTACTGAGGGGTTGATTTTTTTGTTTGTTTTTGTTTTTGTTTTTGGAATAGGGTTGGATGATGGGTTACTTAGGAGTTGATTTTTTGTTTGTTTTGTTTTTGTTTTTTTGGAAAAAGGGGGTTGGGATGATGGGTTACTGAGGAGTTGATTTTTTGTCTGTTTTTGTTTTTGTGTGTGTGTGTGGGTGGTGGGGGGATTTAGGGTGATTTGGATTTGGAGGTAGATATTTATTTTTTGTGGTGAAATTGGTTTGTACACTTGCGAATATGAGGTGGAATCTTGGAAAACGTTTCTCCTACATACCACATACCAATACCCACACCCCGTATCCATTGTCCACACCCAGATCCCACATCCCCACCTACATCCGCTTATACCCACAACCCTCCCATACCCCATACCCCATACTCCAACCGCCCTACCCCCACATCACACTCCCCTTCTTCCCATGCCCAACAGTGCCCCTCACCCCCCTCCTTCCCTCCTCTTCCCATGCCCAACAACACCCCATTCACCACCATCCTTCCCCTTCCCTTCCCCCCATTCCTCCCCTCCCCCCTTCTCCCCATACCAACAACACCCCATTCACCACCACCCCTTCCCCTTCCCCCCCTCTCTTCCCTCCCCACCCCACCCCCTCTTCCCCTCCCCCCTCCAAGATAATCCTACGTCATCGACTTCCAGCGAAGGATAATGGCGGATGTCAACAAAAACAGGAATCCCCATCGACCCTCTTTACACTCTCTCTTCCTCTCTTGGGCCAGACATGACCCGGGGAAGGGGGATGAAGGGAAGGAAGGAGGGGAGGAGGGGAGGAGGAGAAGAGGGGAAGGAAGGGAAGGAAGGGAGGAATGGGAAGGAGGGAGAAGGAGGGAAGAAAGGGAGGAGTGGAGGGAGAGGGGAGAGGAAGGAAGGGGGAAGAGAGGGAGGGAAGGAAGGAAGGAGAGGAGGGAGGGAAGGGAGTGAGGGTGGAGGAGAAGGAAAGTTAGAGAGAGAAGAAGGAGAGGGAGAGGAGAGATGAGAAAGAAGAGAAAGGGGATGATGATGATGAGATTGATGAAAGTGATGTTATGATGACGATAGTAGTAAGGATAATGATTAGGAGAAAGGAGACAAGACGGCGGATGAGAAGGAGGAAGAGAAAGAGAGAAAGGCTAAGGAGAAAGAGGCGAAGAGTAGGCGTCAAAACAAACGTGAATGAAGACATCACCTCCGCCCATCCTTCCTCCTCCCCCCCCCCATCCTGAGCCACCCTCCTTAACCTCCCTACCTTCCTACCCTACCCCCCTACCCTCCCTCCTTAACCTCCCTACCTTCCTACCTTCCACCCTACCGTACCCTACCGTACCCCTCTACCTCCCCCTTACCTTCCCCTATCCCTTACCTTTCTCTCCTATACCCTCTACTCTATACTCCCTTCCCTACTCCTAACCCCCTACCCCCTACTCCTCTACTTCCCTTCCCCTCTACTCCTATACCCCCGTCCTCCTACTCCTCTACTCCCCCTTCCCCCTACTCTCAACCCTCCCCCTCCCCCCACTCCACTCCTCCCTCCCTCCCTCCCCCCCCCACTCCACTCCCCCACTCCACTCCTCCTCCTCTCAGTGTATTTCCCACTCTCAGGCTTCGATGAGACGAGCCAAAGGGGGGGGGGACAGGAGCGAGTGCGAACGGTAAACAGCGGGTCCTTCGAGCTGAGAGCGGGGCAAACACTCTGTCAGCGGCCTTGCCAAACACCTAGTCACTCGAGGAAAAGGAGGGGTGGAGGGGTGAGGGGGATGGGAGGGGAGGGGGGGGGCAGGGGGAGGGATGGGGAGGGAGGGTGGAAGGAGGAGGGGATGGGAGGGAGAGGGGGTGGGAAGGAGAGGAAGGGGGAGGGGAGGGAGGAAGAGGGAGGGTGGAAGGACAGGTGGAGAGGGGGGTGGCAAGGAGGGGGAAGGGGAAGGACAGGTGGAGAGGGGATGGGAGGAAGGAGGGAGGGTGGAAGGACAGGTGGAGAGGGGATGGGAAGGGAAAGGAGGAAGGAGGGAGGGAGGGAAGAGAGGAGAGAAGGAAGAAGTACAGGTGGAAAGGGGAGGGAGGGAGGAAGGGAAAAGGAACGAAGAGGAAGAGGAAGAAGAGAAGAAAGGGGGAGGAAAAGAAGACCTAGGATAGGGGATAGTGATGCGATAAAGTGAATGGATAGTGAAGAGAGCATAAAAACAAGAATGGGGAAGGAGGAAAAAAAATAGATAGATGAAAAATAGATGATAGATCAACTAGATTTTCTCTCTCTTTCTTTCCTTCTTTCCTTTGAAGTGTCTGGGTGAGGAGGAGGGAGGAGGGTGTGGGGATAGAGGGGGCGAGAGGGGTGACGGGTGGTGGTAGGTCCGAGAGGGTGAGGTATGGGGTAGGGGGGTAGGGGATAGGGGCGAGAGGGGTGACGGTAGACGGTAGGGGGGGGGGCGAGGGATGAGGGGGAGGGGGGGAACCTGTGTATGCTCAAGGTATCCGCGCTATGTACCTTTGTGTCTGGCGAAGGTGCCTCAAGTATCTGATACATATGTGTGCTTCGTTCTCCTTGTCTCTATTCATTTTTCTTCTTTTTTTTCTTTTTCCTCTTTCTTCTTTCTTCTTTTTTTTCTTTTTCTTTTCTTTTCTTTTCTTTTTTTTTTTCTCTTTCTTCTTTTCTTTTCTTCTTTCTTCTTTTCTTTCTTTTTCCTTTTCTTTCTTCTTTCTTTCACTCTTTCTTTCTTTTTCTCTTTCTTCTTTCTTTTTTCTTTTTTGTCTTCTGCTTCTTCTTCTTTTTTCCTTCTTTTCCTCCTTTTTCCTCTTTCTTTATTTTTTTTCGTTTTCTTTTTCCTTTTTTTTCTTTTTCTGTTTTCTTTTCTAATCTTTCTTATTCTACCTCTTTTCTCTCCTTCTCATTATCATTATTCCATCATTATTATTATTATTTCTCTCTATCTCCATCCTTCCTTCTCTTCTTCATCTTCATCATCCACTTCTTTACGTCTTCTCCCCCTCCTCCTCTTCTTCTTTTCCTCCTCCTCATCCCCTCCTCTTCCTTCCTCTCCTCCTCCTCCTCCTCCTCTTTTTTTTCTTCTTTCTCTTCTTCCTTCTTTTCTTTTCTTCTTATTCTCTTTTCTTCTCTCTCCTCCTCTCCTTCTTTCTTCCTCCTCCTCCTCTTCCTCCTCCTTTCCCTTCTCATCTCTTCCCTCCTTCTTCTCCCCTCCTCCTCCTCTCCTCTTCCTCCTCCCCCTCCTCCTCCTTCTCTTCCTCTCCTCCTCTTCCTCCTCCTCCTCCTCCTCCTCCTCCCTCTCCTCCTTCTCCTTCCCTTCCCCTTCTTCTCTCCTCTTCCCCGTCCTCCTCCTCTCCTCCTCCTCATTCTCCTCCTCCTCCTACTCCTCCTCCCCCTTCCTCCCTCCTCCTCCTCCTCCTCCTCCTCTCCCTCTTAGTGCCTCTCTCATGGTTTCACTCAATCGCCTTTCATGTCCTTTTAGAGCGCAGTTCGAGCCCCTTCGTCAGCGCTCTGTCTGTCCCAAAAAGACAACGTGGCTCTGTCTATTGTGTCTCTGTGGCCATTTTCTTAACTACGTCTTCTTCGTTTCTTGTTTATTTTCCTTCGCTGTCGGTGAAAATATCGTGTGAATTTAGATTATGCTAAGACGTTTTTTTTTTTTTCTTTCTTTCTTTCTTTCTTTATCGTAAATTTCGTGTTTTTTTTTTTACCTTGTTTTTCTTTTCTTTTTTTTTCGTTTTCTTTTCTCCCGAAGAACGGCGAGGAGGAATATAAATTTTTCGGGTGGGGAATAACCTGCGAAATCTGACCTTGACCTTTGACCTTGACTCCAGGCGTGACCCTCCCGGCTGGGCGTGACCTGCCGGCAGATGGAAGGGTGAGATGGTTCCCTCAGGTGGGCGTGAGGAGCCAGGTGGTGTCGGGAGGTGGGAAGGAGGGGGGGGGGGTGCTGGGGAATTCTCGTGTTGTACACATACATGTGCACATTCATATGCATACACATACAGTACACGTACACATACACATACCCACACAAACACACACACGCACACCCATCCACATACCCAAATACACACACATATTATATACACTTTACGGGTAAACAACCTTTGCACTACAAATGGATGGCTTTCTCTATCCACACCATCCACATCCGGGTATTCTGGACGAAGTTGATGATCCGTCAACCCTTCTAGGATGGTTGTTGGGGGGGGGGGGGGGGGGAGGGGAGATTAGTTGTTGCGGGGGGGGGAAGGTGGTGGGGGGGAGATGTATGAGGTAGTGAGTGGGAGATAAATGAGAGGCGTGGGAGGAAGAGGAAGAGAGAGAAGAAAAGGGAAAGAAAAGAGAGAGAGAGAAAGAGAGAGAGAGAGAGAGAGAGAGAGACAGACAGACAGACAGACAGACAGACAGACAGACAGACAGGAGGAAGGAGAGGAGAGAGAAGAAGAGAGAGAGAGAGACAGTCAGAAACAGAGACAGAGAGAAAGAGAGAACAGTCAAGACACCCAGAGACAGAGTCAGAGAGAGAGAGAGAGAGAGAGAAAGAAAGAAAAAGAGAGAAGCACTTATAATTGTCGGAAATTTATTGCATCTTTATTTATAATGAAGACAACAATTAAAATGCAGCCGTCAGTTTGCGAGCTAAACGAGCGTGCATTTAATGGCTGTCATCATTTAAATAGTTTTGAAATCAGTTGCTTCTTCGCCTCTTCGTCTTCGTCCTCTCGGGTTGGTGGTTACCGCTCTCTCTCTCTTCTTTTTCTTCTTCTTTTCTTTCTCTATTCTTTCTTTGGTCTTGTCTTGTCTTCTCTCTTCTTCTTCTTTCGCTTTGTTTGTTTTTTCTTCTTTCGCTTCGATTTTTGTCTTTCTCTTTTATGGTGTTTTTTGTTTTCTTGTGTTCTCTTTTCTCTAGTTGTTCATTCTCATTTTCTTTTCTTCTTCTTCTCTTCTCTCTTGTCTCTCTCTCTCTCTCTCTCTCTCTCTCTCTCTCTCTCTCTCTCTCTTCTCTCTCTCTCTCTCTCTCTCTCTCTCTCCTCTCTCTCTCTCTCTCTCTCTCTCTCTCTCTCTGATGATAATTATTATCATTAACATTGCGATTAATATTGTTAGTAGAAGTAGAATTGTTATTGTTATTTTTTATATTATTTCTATTATTGATATTGATATTATTGTTATTATTTTTTGTAGTACTAGTATCATCTTTATTATCATCATTATTATCGTTATCATTATTCCTGTTATTACTATCGTTATTATTATTATTACTATTGTTATTATTATTATCATTATCATCATTTTGACCATAATTATTATCATCTTTTACTTCATCCTCGTATGACTGCATGCGAGGAGGATACTCGCGCTCACATGTCTGATAATTTTTTTAATTTTTATTTTTATTTTTTGCAGGTGAGTCTCCTTGCTAGTCTGTGATTCAGAGTAAGTAAAAGTAATTTAATCGATTAAACATCTTAATTAGGAAGATGCCAGGAACCACAACTCATATTGATCTTCTAATCTTCCAATTCTAATTAAGGAAGAAGTGACTAGAAGTTTTTATTATTATTATTATTATTATTATTTTTTTTTTTTTTTTTTTTTTTTTTTTTTTTTTATGGCCATATTAGAGAACGAAGTATGTGGCTACATCCCAGAGTGCTGTTGCGAAATTAGAATTTTCCAAAAGTGAAATTTCTTAAAGGGTCTTGGAAGACAGAGTTATCTTCTTAACATATAGGTACGTCAATATGTAAGAATAAAAATTGATTTATTTGTTATTTTAATTCTTCATTCGTATGTTTACTTTTTATATGAATGTTACTTTTTCTTTTTGACAATATAGTTTATCTATTTTCAAATTAGATAAATGATTTTAAAAAATACAAATCATTTGTAATGAATTCGCACGCTCACATGTGTGAGTTCGCGTACGCGTACATCTGTGTGTGTACGTGTGTTTATGTGTACATCCCGCATGGGGCATATAAGCTAATCCCCCATGTAGTTGCTTTGCATATGCAAAAATAAACACAGCAAGCACGGCATAAACTGATTGGCGAGCGGCGTCCCGAGTCAATACATCACCGATCCCTCCAAACACAGCCTGTCATAGTACCCTGTCAGTGATAATCTCTCCATGTACGAGTTTATCCCATTACGGGCCTTTGTAGCAGAACAATATCTCAATTCTTCTCTCGGGGAACACAGCGGCCCTCGCGCCCCTCCGCACTCAGTCAGCGTTACGCCCAAATTATCCTGCAGGCGGCGTGGCCCGGGGCCCTAGGGGGCGGCTGCGGGCGGGCGCGGGGCGGGGGCGGCCGTTCCCGACCCGCGCGTCGCATCGAGGGGCAGATAAAGCCCATGTTTTCGAGGAGGATGTCAGGAGATGAGCGGCGGTGATGCTCGCTGAGTGGGTGGCAGCGCATGCGCCTCGTTGGGCGGAGCTCGTGAGTTGCCGTGTCTTATCAGCCATCAGCGCTGCACTTACAAAGCATCGCGAAATCGTGAGCACAGGCGGGCCTCTTGCGGGGCGTTCAGACCGGCGTCGCTGGCTTTGGCGCGCGCTGGAACTTCCTCTTGGGCGACCGATGGCGTTTGACGGCATTGAGAGACTCGCGTCAAGGAATTGAAATCCTTGAGCTGCGTCGGAGGCAGCGGCAGCCCCGCGGCCCCGAGCGATGGCGTCCCCGAGGGCCACATGGCGGGGCGGGTGCGCGGGTCCGGACGCGGCGCCGCGCGGGAGGGTCACCTCGCCCGGGGAAGGATTAAGGGACTATCCTCCGCCCGCCACACGCACGCCGCCCGCCCTCCCGACGCCCGCCGTAATTGCCTCTCCTTCGGACTTCGAAACGACGCCGAGCGATTCCCCGACGGCGCGGGCCTCGGAGCCGAACCAGCCCGAAACCCCGACGGCGGCGGCGACGGCGGGACGACGACCTTGCGAGGGAAAAGAACATAAAGTCGTCTCGGTGGTCGGAGCGCCTCTTCGCCCCGCACGCAGACGACCCCATCGCCGCCCGCCGCCCGCCGCCGCATATGCCTTTGATGCGCGCGGGATGGGCGGCCAATAAGATCATCAATAAAGTTAAGATTTAGGCGAGGAACAGTTACGGCATGTCGGGTCAGCGTCGGCCGGTCTCCGCGCCCGCCCGGCCCTTATGACTCTATCCCTCGCTCCTCCGCCTAACCCCCGTTCGTCGCTTTTAGCAGAGTGCGTGATGGGAGGGAAGGAGGAGAAGAGGGAGGGAGGAGAAGGGAGAAGGTTGAAAGGCATGGGGAGAAGAGAAAGGGGAGAAGGTAGAAAGGCGGGAGGAGAAGAGGAGGAGAAGGTAGAAAGGGAAGGGAAGAGAAGAAGAAGAGAGGGAAGAAAGGCTAGGAAGAAGGAAGAAGGCAAGGAGAAGGAAGAAAGGCAAGAGGGAAGAGGAAGAAAGAAGAGAGGGAAGAGGAAGAAAGAAGAGAGGGAGGAAAAACAAAACTAAGGGAAAGAAGTAGCAGGAAGAGAAGAGGAAGAAAGGAAGCAGGGCAATAACAACAATAATAATAATAGTGATAATAATAATAGCAGTAAGAAGAAATTTGAAAGAAGATAAGAAAGTTGTAAAAACTACATAAAAAATAATATTAATCACAGTAGCAATGCTATTAAGGCAAACCATCAAAAAGCAAGATAAACAAGAGGAGAAAGAGGAGGAGGAGAAGAGAGAAGACGAAACAAGACGTAACTCGGACCACTCATCGCCGATCAGCTGTTCAACCCCTCCTCCCTCCCCTCCCCCTCCCCCTCCCTCCCCCCAATCCCCACCCCCCCTCCTCCGACAACGACGCCGCGCGGGTGTTTTATCATCGGCCAGATCCTTATCTCCAAATTACGCCTCTCTTATCAGTACTTAAGGCTCGGAATATCATGGCTAATTTGAATATAATCACGGAGGTTTGGGTGTAATCACAGTGACGCTGGGAAACTTTATGTATTTACAGCCAAGGCGAAAAGTAGGGGGAGATAGGGGAAGGTGGGGGAGAGGGTAGGGTAAGGGGAGGTAGGGGGAAGGGAGGGGAGAGGGGGAGAAGAGAAGGTGGGGATAGGGTTGGGAGAAGGGTGAGGAAAGGGGGAAGTGGGGAATAAGGATAGGAAGGAGGGAGGGGAGGGGAATTGGGGAGATAGGTAGGGTAGGGAAGGGAGGGGAAAGGGAGGTATAGGGTAGGGGAAAGATAAGGGAGGGGGGAGATGAAAATCGCTAGAGTTGTTGCAGATGATGATGTCATTTGCGTGTGTCTGTTATCATTAAAACGAAAAAAAGTGAAAATGCAATATGCGCGCGCCCATATGTGCATATATAATCATTATCTACCTTAATAATCATCTATCAGTCTATCTATCTATTTGTCTATTTGCCTGTCTGTCTGTTTGTCTATCTACTTACATGTGTGTGTGTGTGTGTGTTTGTATGTGTGTGTGTGTGTGTGTGTGTGTGTGTGTGTGTGTGTGTGTGTGTGTGTGTGTGTGTGTGTGTGTGTGTGTGTGTGTGTGTGTGTGTGTGTGTATGTGTATGTGTTTGTGTGTGTGGGTGTGTGTGTGGTGTGTGTGTGTGTGTTGTGTGTGTGTGTGTGTGTGTGTGTGTGGTGTGTGCGTGCGTGTGTGTGTGCAAGGCAAGCTCAAATTCTTCTTCTCAGATTATTTTCATTTTTTTCTCCAAAATTCTTTCCCTCCTGAAAACAGCGATTTCGGGGATAAACTTAGATCTCGTGAAATTATGAAATGATATGTAATTTTTGTGAGCAAGATTGGAAAGATAATTTCTTTTATGGTTTTCACTTCGTTCTCTTCATTTCTCTATACATTTCATTATTTTATATATACCAATTACATTTATTTTTTTAAAAGGTTTGTTACATTTTCTAGTATTTGTTATGATTCGTAACTAAATAGCCTTTTTATTTTTTATTTTTCTTCATATCAAAATACCAGGAATATGAAGCCTGAACTTAATATATGTATTTTCTTCTTCTTGCATAACGAAAAAATGTATCTTATCTGCATTAAAATGAACCAAAAATCCCTGTACGTTTCCCAGAGAAGAATATCTTTTCAAAAAGACTTTTTTTTTTTTTTTTTTTTTTTTTAGAATTGACCCATGAAATTACCCCATGTCCGTCACAGTCTCTCATCGAGGAGCAGAAGAAAAGGAAAGAAAAGGAATAGAAGAAATAAGGAATATATGTATATAAAGAGGGAGAGGGAGGGAAGGAGGGAGGGAGGGGGCAGAGGGAGAGAGAGAGAGAGATTAGAATAACAGTCATATTCTGTATATATTTGCACACACTTGGCGCGCACATTCACACACACACACACACACACACACACACACACACACACACACACACACACACACACACACACACACACACACACACACACACACACACACACACACACACATGCATTTTTATATATAAAACGAAAATAAGAAAGAGAGGGATAAAAAAATATGATAAAATTGTTCTATTCACCCCATCCTCCTAATCTTCTTTTTTATGATAAATGTAAAATAACACAACAAACACATAAGTTTCTCAAGTTGACATATCGGTATCTTTATCAAGATGTTATCACGTTTATTGGCCAAGCTCACCCTCCTACCAGTTCCCCCTCCCCCCCCTTCCCTTCTTCTCTTCTCTTCTCCCTACCACCCCTCCCCCCCTTCCTTCCCCTTCTCCTCTCCCTTCCACGAATACCTCCAACCCTTTCCCCTCCCCTCCCCCCCTCCCTCGTTCTACTCTCTACCCCTTCTATCTTTCTACCTTCTTCTCTCCCTTCCCCCTGCTACTCTCTCTCCTCTCCCTCTTTCTCCGTTTCTTTATTCTCTAATTTTTCCTCTTCTATCTAAACCCCTCTCCCCCATTCTAGCATTCCACTACCCCTTTTCTTCCTTCCTTCCCCTCCTCCTCCCCTCTTCTCTCCCTTCCCCATCCCCCCTTTCCCCTCTTCCTCCCCATCTACCCATCCTCTTCCCCCATCCCCACCCCCTTTCCCCTCTCCTACCGTCTTCCTACTCCCTTCCCCTGCTCTCCCCCCCTTTCCCTCTCCCCTCCCCCTCCTACCTTCCTCTCCTCTTCCCCCACCCCCTTTCCCCTCTCCTACCTTCTTCCTCCTCCCTTTCCCTTCCCCTACCTCCCTCCCCCCCTCCCCAAGGACGGTGCATAAAACGGCCGTCGTGGAACTTGATCCGCGCGAGTGCCTCTGACGGCCTCGCTGGCAACGGTGGGGCTGCCCTGACGGAGGAGGGGGAGGAGGAAGGAAGAGGGGGAGGAGGAGGGGAGGGGGAAGGAGGAGGGAGGAGGAGGAGGAAGGAAGGAGGGAGGGGAGGAAGGAGGGGAGGAAGGAGGGAGAGGGGAAGGAGGAGGAGGGGAAGGAGGGGGGAGGAGGGAGAAGAAGAAGAAGAGGAGAAGGAAAAGAAGAGAAGAGAAGGAAGAAGAAGAAGGGGAAGGAGAAAAAGGAGGTGGAAGAGGAGAAAAGAAGAGGAAAAGGAAGGAGAAAGAAGGGAGAAGGAGGTGGAAGTGAGTGGGAGAAAGGGGGAGGAGGAGGAGGAGGAGGAAGGAGGGTAAATTAGGAGGAGTTAGAGCAGGTGGAAGGTTGAAGGGAAATAAGGAGGAGATGGAAGTAGAGAAAATAAGAAGGAGGTGGGAAAGGTGGAAATAGTAGGTGGAGGAGGTGGAAGAAGGAGAAGGAGAAAGACTAAGAAAGGAGACGAGGGAATTACAAAAGTAATACAAATAACGAAGGAAAAGGGGAAACAGAAAGAGGAAAAAATGGAAAATGAAAACCCAGAAAACCCACATAAAATATCAGAAGAAAAAAATGGAAAATAAAACCTAAAAGAAAGACGAGTGAGAGGCATAGATTTTTTTTTTTAGAATAGAAAAAAAATAACCGAAAGAAAACACAAACAACACCCCCTTCACCCCCCAAACAACACACACACACACACACACACACACACACACACACACACACACACACACACACACACACACACACACACACACACACACACACACACCACACACCAGCCTCATCGACTTTACATTCATTTCACAGTCTTGATGGAAACACAAGACTGTCTTTTACGAGCCACCTTCCCCAGGGCGGTTTGGGGGGGGGGGAGGGGGGGGGGGAGTTGGAGGAGTGGGAAGCCAAGGTTGGTTTAGAACTTCATACCGTAACTTACCTGCCTCTAATCATGGGCTCGAGGGCCACCATCAGCGTGCGAGAGGCCCCTGCGCGTTGGGTCGTGCTCGAAGGGGAGGGGAGAGAGGGGGAGGGGGGAGGAGGGGAGGGGGAGAGAGGGGGGGGAGGGGAGAGGGAGAAAGAGGAGGGGAGAGGAGAGGGAGAGAAAGAGGGAAGGAGAAAGAGAGAGAGAGAGAAGAGAGAGAGAGAGAGAGGGAGATAGAGAGAGGAGAGAGAGAAGAGGGAGGAGGGAGGGAGAGGGAGAGATACGAGAGACGAGAGGGATATAGATGTAAGAGGAATGGGAGGATGGAGAAACGTGGTTTATTGAGAAGCTCAGGTAGATCAGATATGCAGACGAGAGAGAGGGAGAGGCGGGAAAAGAAAAGAAAAAAAAAAAAAAAGAAGAGAGAGAGAGAAAAAAAAAGGTTGAGAAAGAGAAAAATAAAGAGAGAGAGAAAGAGTCGCGCCTTCAGGTATGAAAACCTCAGAGCCGTTGATCTCTCACTCAACCCGGAGACCCGAAGTTCGCCGGGCCTCAGAAGCAGCCAAGGAGGTCGTCCTTAAGTGGGAGCGAGAAGTCCTGACGAAGAGAAGGAGGAGGAGGACATTTAGGGAGCCATGAGGAGGGGGAGAAAAAGAGGAGGAAGAAAGAGAACATGAGTTAGGAGAAGGAAAGAAAGAGAGAGAAAGGAGAACAGAGAAGAGAGAGGACAGTAGAGAAAAAGGGGGAAGATGAAGATAGAAGAACGAGAGATAGGTGTTGAGGATGAAGAACGCGAAGAAAGAAAAGAGGGAGATAAACATGGATAGGGTGAGAAGGGGACATGGAAGGATAAGAAGAGAATGATAGGACACAGAAAGGTAGAAAGAGAATGAAACAGGGAGAAAAGAGGATAAGGTAGACTAGGGAGAGCCACAGAAGGACAGGTAGAGAAAGATAACACAAAACAGTAGAAAGCGAACGAGGAAGAGGAGAGGGACAAGGAAGGAAAGGACAGAAAGAAAGACAGAACCTGAACGGTAGAAATACAAGGAAACGAAAATAAATACTGAGAGAAAATAACAAGATAGGAAGAGAAAGACCCATGTAAAGGTAGGAACAGAAGGTGACACAGTAAGGTAGGAACAGAAGGTGACACAGTAGGGTAGGAACCGAACGCGAGGAGGGAAGGGCAAGGCAGGGCAAGGCAGGGCAAGGCAGGGCAAGGGAGGCCAAGGGAGGGCAGGGCGAAGGAGCTAGATTGCATGGATGAGGAGGAAGGCCAAGGGACAGAGGAGACGCCATCAGATCCCTGCCGCTGGAAAATCCCGGTAGTAAATTTTGCACCATTCCTTCCTGACTTTTGTGGTTGAGTGTGCGGGTGTTTGGTCGTTTTAGGGGTTGAATGGGCGCGGGATTCTTAAGTGGCGTCCATTACAAAGTGGGCTTGGGGGGAGGAGGGGGGCGTCTCTCTCTCTCTCTCTCTCTCTCTCTCTCTCTCTCTCTCTCTCTCTCTCTGTCTCTCTCTCTGTCTCTCTCTCTCTCTCTCTCTGTCTCTGTCTCTGTCTCTGTCTCTGTCTCTGTCTCTCTCTGTCTCTCTCTCTCTCTCTCTCTCTCTCTCTCTCTCTCTCTCTCTCTCTCTCTCTCTCTCTGTCTCTCTCTCTCTCTCTGTCTCTCTCTCTCTCTCTCTCTCTCTCTCTCTCTCTCTCTCTCTCTCTCTCTCTCTCTCTCTCTCTCTCTCTCTCTCTCTCTCTCTCTCTTACTCTAAATAAAGAAGAAATTACAAAAATGACATTAATGACAAGCAAACGAGTGAATTAGTAAAGAGGAAAATACACATTCCGTGCAAAGAATGGCGGTAAAGTATCGATATTTCTATGAGCAATCTTTTTTATTTAATCCATGACTCTAGAATATTCTATATATTTATTCTACGTTCCTCTGATCATAATAACAATGATTTCCTCCATGTTTCATCCTAAACGCAGTTATTAGCACTATCCAGCCGTAAGATACTGCCTATTTTTCTTACATTTTCATAATTATAGCAGACAAACGGTTAATTAGTGAGCCTCTGATAGTACCTGCAGCCAAAGGTTTAATTTCTACTCGCCACGAAATGGGTTGATGATAACCGCGGCGATCGCACAGGTGTACAGTCGACAACCCGAGTTCTCACATTCGCCACCAGAGGGCCGCCGACGGAGCTTTAGAGGATGCAGCAAGATTTTTTTTTTTAGGGAGTGGGTTTTAAGTTCTTTATGTTTTTCTTATTTGTCTTCGTCTTGTTATTAATATTACTGTTATTGTTATTGTTATTATATTATTATTATTATTATTATTATTATTTTTCTCCTCCGTCTCATTTTCCTTCTCCATCACTTGACAGACACGCACAGAGAGACAGACACACACAGACAGACATATATAGACACAGACAAAACAGAATAAAGAGAATAACAAAAAAATCGAAACCCCATTAAGCCCAATCCCCACGGAGCTCTTCCCCCGAGGTCGGTCCGTACGCCGCGAGCGAGCGTCACGCTGCACTTTATGAAGCGTGAAGCAATAATATCCTCATGCCACGCCGGTTATGCTAGCGCGGAGGGTAATTAGTATGCCGTTTATCCCTGAGGACGGCGGGTCATTTACGGACGGGGAAGCCGGTTAAACGGTGGGGGACATGCACTTGTCTCTGCTGGCTTTGGGAGGGGGGGGGGAGGGAGGGGTAGAGTGCGGAGTCGGGGGAGAGATTGGGTTGGGTTGGTTGGGACTGTTTGGTGGTTCGGCTGTTTGATGGTGTGGCTGTTTGTGGTTCGGCTGTTGGACTTCGATAGTTGGGCAGTTTTGGTTGTTTGGTTGGGCTGTTGGAGCTGTTCGGTGGTTGGGCTGTTTGATGGTGTGGTTGTTTGGACTGTTCGATAGTTTGGGCTGTTCGACGGTTGGGCTGGTTGGGTTACTTGAATGTTCGATGGTTAGATTGTTTGGTTGTTTTGGCTGTTAGAGCTGTTCTATAGTTGGGCTGGTTGGGTCGTTTGAAATGCTCGATGGTTTAGATTGTTTGGTATTTGGCGGTTAGAGCTGTTCTATAGTTGGGCAGTTTGGGTCGTTTGATAGTTGGGCTGTTTAGGCTGTTTGGGTTGTTTAGAATGTTCGATGGTTAAATTGTTTGATGACTCTGCTGTTTAGGCTGTTCCATAGTTGGGCAGTTTGGGCTGTTCGGTGCTTGGTTCTTTTGATGGTTGGGCGGTTCGTAGTTGGACATTTGGGTTGGTTGGGCTGGTTAGGTTGTTTGGAATGTTCGGTGGTTAGATTGTTTGATTGGGCTGTTTAGGCTGTTCGATAGTTAGGCAGTTTGGGCTGTTTGATGGTTTGGCTGTTCCATAGTTGGGCAGTTTAGGCTCTTCGATGGTTGGGTCGTTTGAAATGTTCGATGGTTTAGATTGTTTGGTAGTTTGGCTGTTAGAGCTGTTCTGTAGTTAGACAGTTTGGGTCGTTTGATGGTTGACCTAGTTGGGTCGTTTGAACTTTTCGATGGTTAGGCCGTTTGATGGCTACGCATTCCGTGTCGCTGCCCCTTTGTCCGTGGTATGTGCGTACGTGTATAAAGGCAAACAGGAACACCAATTCTTCCACAAGGTTAATCCCATCGCATTATAAAAATTCCTGTCACTACTACATCCCTCTCCTTAGAAATGAAACACGTATTACTATAAATTCCCTTCGTTTCCTCTCAAAAGAAAAAAAGGAAAGAGAAAAAAGAAAAGTAAAGAAAGAAGTTTTAATCTGAGAGGCGTGGAAAAATCCTTTAATGCGAACAATAAGATATGCAAATAGCCACTCGACAATATCTTAATCACGGGAATGAGAGTAAATCCGTCCTCGAGAAATACCAAAATAGAAAGTACAGGCGAGAGAGAAAGAGAGAGAGGGGGGGGGAGTGGGAAGGAGAGAGATAAAGAGAGGGAAGGAAGAGGAAAGGAGAGAAGAGAGAGAAAGGGAGAGGGGAAGAAGGAGAGAGAGGGAGAGAGGAAAGGAGAGAGAGGGGGAGAGAAAAGAGAGAGAGAGGGAGGAAAGGAGAGAGAGAGAGAGAGAGAGGAGGGAGAGAGAGAGCGAGAGGAGAGAAAAGAAAGGGAAAACGATAATACCTAATAGCGGCAAAGCTCCCTGATTAGTGTTGTATTTGGTCGGCCTTTGATAAGCTGGGCGCCTAATCCGGGCTAATGTGATCTAGAAGGAAGTGTGTAGCTCTCCCGCCCCTCCCTCCCTTCCCCTCCCCCCCAACTAAACCCCTCTTTATCTCCTTTCTCTCCTGCTCCCCCACCCCCTATCTTCCTCTTCCCTTCTCTTCATTTCCCCTTGTTCTATCCACTACTTCTTCCTTTGTTTACTTTGCCTCCTCCCCTCTTTCTCCATTTTTCCCCTTCCCTTTTCCTCTCATTCCCTCCCTCTTTCCCCCTTTTCCTCCTCTCCCATTCCTATCCCCCTTCCCTTTCCTTCCCATCCCTCTTGCCTCTTCCTCCTCTCTCTTTCCTCCTCTTCCTCCTCTTTCCTACACCTCTCCTTTTCCTCCCTCTCTTCCCCTTCCCCTTCCTTCCCTACGCCCTCCTCCTCCCCATCCCCATCCCCCTTATATCTTCCTCCTCTCTTCCCCTTACCTCCTCCCCTCTCCTTCCTCTTTACCTCCACCTCTTCTCCCAATTCCCTCTTCTTCCCCTTCCCCTACGCCCTCCTCCTCCCCCTCCCCGACACACACACCTCAAAGGTAGAGTCGGGACGCGGATCCTGGCTAATCCTTTGGGACGTCTGAATGCTCCTCCAGCACCAGTAGCAGCGGCCTAAGGCGATTGGATCCTCTCTATCCACGCCCCCCCCCCCCTTCGGTCGCCGCTGATCCCCGACCAGTGGGATTAGAATCGCCAGCTCTGATCTCGGGAGAATCTGCCACGGTCTTTCTTTTTTCCCCCTTTCTCACTTTTTTCCCCGTGTCTGTATTTTACTTTTCGTTTTTTTTTTAGCCTCTCTTTTTTATTTATGTTTTCTTTTTATATTTATATTTTATTTGTTTGTTTTTTCCTTATTTTCCCCTATTTCGTTCTCGTCTCAGTTTCCTGCAAATGATTCTTAGCGGTTATTTCCTCTCTCTCTCTCTTCCTTCCCTGTCCTTCTCTTTGTGTATCCTTTCCTCTTTTTTCTTTTTCTCTCTCCCATTGTCTTATGATAACAGGAACATCGAGGAGAAACACGAGAGTAAAAAATAAGATAAAAACATAGTTTACCATCTCTCTTACCCCTTTCATCCATATCCTAACATCACACTAATTCCACAGAAACGCCAAGAAACGAAATAAAAACAAATCACCAAATCAGAGACGTTTAAATTAGCATAAAATTCAAACAATAACGACAATCCCCCCCCCCCCCCCGAGGACCGAAGGCGACCGAGGCAAATGAGGCACCGCCACAAGACAGGTCCGCATCCGCCTTTTACCTCAAGTTCTTGTGATATGATTAAGTCTATATTTAGTACCTCCCTTATATGCCTGCGATTACGTCGAGAAAACTGGCTGGGATACGGGCGGGTGGGGGGTGGGGTGTGGGGAGGGTAGGGGGTGTGTGTGGGGAGGTGTAAGGGGGTGTGGGGAGGGGTAGGGGGGGAATAGGACACTTTATTTTGAGACGGGAGAGATGTGGGAGGCGGTGTAGCACAGTGTGGAAAGCGGCGTGAGGGTGTTATGTAAATAATGTGTCGCGGATTGGAAAACAGTGTCCGTAATGTATCGAGGTTTGTTGGTTGGGTTCACGTCGGGTTTTGAATATGATGGCTTTATGTTGTGTCTCTCTCTCTCTCTCTCTCTCTCTCTCTCTCTCTCTCTCTCTCTCTCCTCTCTCTCTCTCTCTCTCTCTCTCTCTCTCTCTCATTCCCTCATATTTATTATCATTACTCTGTTGTTTTAATTATATTTCTTGTTATTGTGTTTTAGGATATTGTTAAAAAAGGGAACTGTCCTCTGGCGTATCGAACTTGATAAAATTTGCTTTTAGGTTTGAATATGAGGCATTTTGATATCTCCACTCCACCTTTTTCAAGTTTCGTGTCTTCTAGGATTATGCTACAGACGGGAAACAGTCAAAAAGTGTCGAAGTTAACAGAATTTTTCTTCAGGCTAAAAATTATAATTCTATGCCCCTCCCTCCTTTGCAAGTTGTATTTTAGAATATCATATGACAGTTTGTTTTACACGATCTCATATCCGTCGATTGAGATGATACTCATGTCTACCAAGTTAAGTATGGGCATAAGTATGATAAATTTGGCTGATATGTTTTAGCCAGGATGTTCCCTACGTGACTCCTCTATGACCAAAATATGTATAATCTTAACTCCGTGAGCATTGGATTTACTTCACAAAACCCGCTTTCTTTACTTCACAAAACCCGCTTTGAAGTCTATGTAGGGGTATTAAGGAATTCCGAGGAAAGGTGTGTGTGTGTGGAAAGGTATTATATCTCATTTCGATGGAGCGTGGCCCTTTCCAGGTAAGATGACGTACCCCCTTCCGGTACGTCATTGTCATCTTCTTATTCATCCCTTCATTATCTCCCTATAAAATAAATTCGAAATTTCCCCACTAGAGCAATGCACTTTCCTGAGCGTCTATGAAAAGGTCCATATTTAAGAATTCTCGGCAGGTAATGCGCTTACTGATAAAGCAGTGTTAATTTTCCCCCCGTGTACCGAGAGGGGGCGCCCAGACCGCCTCCCCGACATGTTATCCCGGTACCGAAGAGAGATGGCTCGAGGTACAGCCAAAATTACAGGTCCCGGCAGACAAGACCAACACAGATCCCGGTAGTTCGAACACGTGGTTAGGTTCAGGTCACAGAATCAACACTAGATCACACCGGCAGACTAAGCTAACATCGAGCCAACACAGCAACGTGGTAATCATCCTGGTACAGCGACACGAGGTACACCCGGTACAGCAGCACGGGTCGGACCCCGCTGTAAGTATGTTGTTTACAGCCGACGTCTCAATCCGAAGCGCTGGAGTAAACGCGGCCTCGTCACGATCGCCGCCCCCGACCCCGGCTTAGGCTTGCTCGCTCGCCCGTCCCCGCCGCCCTCCGCCTCTCGCCGAACGCTTCAAGTGCTACCACCTGTCAGGCCGGCCAGAAGGATCTCACGGGGAGCGCTGGATGTCAGGAGACGCGGCCGGGAGTGGGAGGATCTACCGGGACGAGACCCCTCGCCACCAGCTGACAAAAGGACGCATGCGAAGGCGAAGAAAACAAGGGCCTGCAGACTTGACCGTCGGGCTGGGCCTTGAAAATTAATGCGTCCAGCCTCCACCACGCGGGCGGCCGAGGGGCGTATCCCGCCGCCCCGCCGACACCCTTAATTGACCCTTGTCGCGGGGGGAATAAGGTAAAAATTATCAATTACCGCCGGGCGAGCGGGATACGCCGTTCGCGGCCGAGCTGTGGAGAAGCGTGATGGCCATGCGAAATAAGTGATAAAAAGGTGTAGAGAATAAAAAGGACTCACTAGAATAGATGATAAATGGGTGAGGGAGAGATTAAATGTTAGGCAAAGGTAGCCGACCTGGGTATAGAGCTAACTACCATATTGTTGAGGAAGCCGACGAGACGCCGCTCTAACTAACATGTTTGGAAGTTACCAGGCCCCATTATGAGGGTACCAGACCTTAGGGTGGGCATACCGGCCGCTTAGCGTGAGGATACCAGGCGGTGTGGACATACCACGGCCATATATGAAAGTACTCGGCCTTCTTATTCTAAGGACATGGAGCGAGGTCCGCTGCAACGCCCATTCTCATTTCCACACTTGCTGGTGTCCAGCCGCCCACCCGCTCGCCCACCTCGCGCAACCGCCCACCACGCGCCGCCGCCCACCCAGTTAGCTCGCTACCAACCCACCCATCCAGTCACTCGACCACCTCATCAGCCTACTATTCACCCACTTAATAAAGCACCGAGCCAGGCAGTCAACCGAACTACACAGCCACTCGCGCCGACTAATCTGCGACCATTCAACCGAAGGATAGAGTCAACCACAACCAGGACCCGCAACCACCGCCAAACCAGCGAACCATCCCACGCCAACGAGCCAATCAGCGATCGCGAACCCAAACGACAGTCAACCAATTAGCTCGAATCGCTACCATGACAACCAACCCGTCGTCACGAACCATAATAAAAAACGGTTTGAATTACCATACCAAAAAATACACCTTATGATTATCTTATTTCTTCATTTTATATATCGAGATAAATCATACCAAGAGATAAACATATACAAATAAACAAACAAAGCAGACAACCACACCATAATGAAAACATCAGCGAGAACTAAGTTATTTGTTAATGTGTTCTTCAAACCACAGGGTGAATGAGGGGGAGTGGGGAGGGAGGGAGAGAAGGAATGTTCTTGGAGCCTGTTCTTTTAAATGTTCTCGGCGGTGTGCGGGTGTTCTTGCTTGCTCCTGGGCGTGCTTGCGTGTAGATTCCCTCCCGAGGAAAAGTTGTTAGAAGATAATGATGAGTACATTGATAGACCAAAATAGATAATCGACTCCCGAGGTCCTCCAGAGATTTCTGAAGACTGTCTGTTCTTCTGAAGTGTTATTATCACGAACTGCGGCGATGACGTGGAAGAACGGATGACAAAGGGAGGGAGAGGGAGAAGGAAAAAAGGGAGAGGGAGAAAGAGAGAAGGGAGGGGAAGAGTAAGGAAAGAAAGATGGGGAGGGAAAGAGGAACAGATAGAGGGAAGGAGAGCGAGATGGAGAGGAGAAGGAGATAGAGGGAAAGAAAGAGAGATAGAGGGAACGAAGGGGAGAGAGAGAGAGAAAGAAAGGTGGATGGAAGGAGGGAGGGAAAAAATTCAGGATTTCTAAATAACACACATAATTTCATATCCGGGATGACGTTTCTCTTAAATATTTCTCAAATTTTCTCTATTCTGTATTTTCTATTTTATATTATATAATAGTATATTCTCTATATTTCCAGTTCTCTATTTTCTATTTTCTCTCTAATTACCGGCGTATTTCTTGTTTTCTTTTCGGTTTGCTTCTTCTTCACTTTTAAATTATTATCTCCTCTCTTCATACCTCTGTCATTTTCGTTACTATTTGACCATGTTTCCCTTCTTTTCTCCTCCTGTTTCGTCTCCCTTTTTTCCCATTCTTATTCTTCACCTCCTCCTCCTCCTCCTGTTCTTCCTCCCACTCCTCCTCCTCCTCTCCTCCTCTCTCCCCCTCCCACTACTCCTCCTCTCCTCTTCTTCCCCCTCCCACTCCTCCTCCTCCTCTTCCCCCTCCCACCTCTATGCTCGTTCTATCTCCAACCCACCTCTATCCCCTCTTCCCCTACCCCCCCCCCCCCATTCCCTCCCCAACCCTCTCCCTCCCTCCCTCCCTCCATCTCATCCTCCCTCCCAACCCCTCTCCCTCCCTCCCTCCCTCCCTCTCACCCGTCTCTCCCCTCCCCTCCCTCCCTCTCCCCATCCGCCCCTCCCCAACCCCCTCCCCCCCCCCTCCCTCCTCCCATCCGCCCCTTCCCAACCCCCTACCCCTTGCCCTCCCTCTCCCTCCCTCCCCCACCCGTCCCTCCCCTCCCCCTCCCCGGGTAGGCTCGTTGAACACAATGATCAGCGGATGACAAATACCCAATAAGAAGCGCCTGTAAAAAATAAAGTGAACCTGTGACTTAAGCACCATCATCGTGCGGCCTGAGTGCTATCTTCTTACTTCCCCCTCGTACACTTAACTCTGGTCCCCTGCCCGCCGCGGCCCACCCACCCCGCCGCCCTCGCCGCCGCCGCCGCCGCCGCCTCCGCCACCGCGCCGCCGCCGCTGCCAACGCGTGGCCCACCCACACCTCCGCTACAGATGCGCTGTTTGGTTTTACCGCTACGATGCGCCGCTACGGAGTATGGGATGACTTTGAGGGAAATCGCCGACGTCGCTACTGCAATGGAGTTGCTATGAAGCCATTGCTAAGAACGCCGCTCCCGCTACACGCTACGCCGCCGCCGCTACACACGACTCCCCCGCCGCCGCCGCTACACACGACCCCCGCCGCCGCCGCTACAAGGAGGACAAACTCGCGAAAAACGCCGATGTCGCTCCTACTACATCCCCGCCGCCGCCATGTTACAAATCACCGTGCGTAAACCGACGCCGCCGCCGCCGCCTACGCCATCGCTGCGCCGCTTCCCCCGCCCGCTCCCGCGCGCGCCGCCGCTACACCGCCCCGTCATCAGTCAGTCAGCCATTTTCTGCTATTCATCTCCGCCGCAGCTATATAGGCGCTAACAACATCCCCGCTACGGTCATCATCATCCGTCCGCCACCGCCGCCGCCGCCGCCGCCGCTGCCACCGCTACCACACGCCGCTACCAGAATTAGGCGACCGCTGGTACCAACACATTCGCTCCCGTCTGCAAAGTGTGCAAGACCTTAAAAGTATATTCGTTATGTCTGCTGTTTTATCCGGATTATTACGATAATTTCCGTTGCGTCTATTTTATTGTTATTTGTTACGATTATTATTTATTTATTATTATTATTTATTTTATCTTTGTGGCGGGTGTTGATTTTATGGAAGTTATATTGGATGGAAATGGAATGGAAGAAGAAGAGGAAGAGGGAGAAAAGAGGACGAGGAAGAGGAAGAAGAAGAAGAAGAAATATAAGAGAAGAGTAGAATGAACAGAAATAAGAATTAGTGAAGAAACAGTAAACAGAATAAGTATAATAATCGAATGAAAAGAAAGATAAAGTGAAGATGAAGTAATGAACAAAAAAAAATCAGGGGAAAAGAGTAAACAGAAGAAGAATAACAAGAGGGAATGAAGAGAGGAGACACAAGGAAGGAGGAGACACAAAGACACCGTCCGAATTGCACCATTAAGTGACGGTAAATTCCCCATTAGCCTCGATGTGTCCGCGCATAAGGGTCTCGTCAGGTATTAACGTGACCGGTCATCGGGAATCTGTTTTATGGGGATGATGAAGGCAATGGAGACGGTGGGGCCAAGTCATTGTTGTCTTGTCTCCCTCTCTCTCTCTCTCTGTCTGTCTGTCTGTCCTGTCTCTCTCTCCGTCTGTCTGTCTCTCTCTCTCTCTCTCGCTGTCTCTCTCTCTCTCTCTCTCTCTCTCTCTCTCTCTCTCTCTCTCTCTCTCTCCTCTCTCTCTCTCTCTCTCTCTCTCTCTCTCTCTCTCTCTCTCTCCTCTCTCTCTCTCTCTCTCTCCCTCTCTCTCCCTCTCCTCCTCTCTCCCTCTCCCTCCCTCTCCCATCTCTCCCACTCCCTTATCCTCATTTTCTTTTGTCAACCTAAAAAAAAGGAAGAAAAAAGGGAAACGATATGAGAACGCGAGGCCGAAAAACTCGATATCCTCCATCCTTTTCCCGAACGCTCTCGCCCGCCGCCCCGTCATTAGGGTTTCCCGGTGCGCAAATATATAACGTCTCAATTAAGGATAGAGGGGGACGGGGACGGGATAGGGACAGGGGCGGGGACGGGGAAGAGGAAGGAGATAGGGACAGGGACGGGGGCATGGATGGGGATGGGGGAAATGGGAAGGGGATAGGGATGGAGGCATGGATGGGGATGGGGACGGGATAGGACAGGGATGGGGACTGGGACGGGAATTTCGGGGGGATAGGGACGGAGGCATGGATGGGGACGGGGAAGGGGGAGGGGACAAGGACGGGGACGGGGACATGGATAGGGACTGGGACGGGAATTTTGGGAAATTGTATACATTTACGCACTCTGACTGGTCCTTGGCGAAGGTGTGTGTGGAGGGCGGGAGGTGGGGGGAGGGAGGAGGTGAGAAGGATAGGGAAAAGAGGAAGAAAGAGAGAAGAAGAGGGAGAAGAGAGGAGTAATAATAATAATGAGAGACAGAGGATACAAGAGAAATAAATGCATTCCTTTTTTTTTTCTTAGATTGGTAGAGGGCGAGCAACGTCGCCGAAAGCACCTTTGTGGGTACGAAAAGGAAATTATATGGTGTGTAGGGCATGTTGCCTTGATGCACACACACACACACACACACACACACACACACACACACACACACACACACACACACACACACACACACACACACACACACACACACACACACACAACACATACTAATGATAATAATGATATTGATATGAATGGATAGTAATAATAATGATAAAGAATAGTAATAGTAATAAAAGTAATAATAATGAAAAATAAAAGTAATATTAATGATTAAAGCTTGACGATATAATAATTATGATAATAGTTACAACAACGAAACAAAACAACGCCAATCATAACAAAGCGAAACCGAAACCAAAAACAAAATAAGAGCGATATAAAAACGCCTGTTTATTCCCGGGTTCATTAGACTCCGCTCTCTCCCCCTCTCTCTTCCTCCTCTCCCTCTCCTCCCCCTCTCCCTCCCCTCTCCCTCTCCCCTCCCACTCCCACTCCCACTCCCACTCCCACTCCCCTCCCCCTCCCTCCCCCTCTCCCCTCCTTTCCCTCCCTTCCCCTCCTCCCTCTCCCTCTCCCTCCCCCCTTCCCCCTTCCCCCTCTCCTCCCCTCCCCTCTTCCTCCCACTCCCACCCACTCCCACCCTTCCCTCTCCTCCCTCCCACTCTCCCTTTCTCCCCCTCCCCTCCCTCCCCTCTCCCCCCTCCCCCTCCTCCCCCCCTCTCTCCCCTCCCCCTCCCCCCCTCTCCCCCTTTTCCCCTTCCCCCTCCCCCTCCCCTCCGAAGCGGTGCGAGCGCGTCCCCGAATTCCCGGATTAAGTTTTATAACCCACTAACTCCCGCAGCAGAAGCCTTCGGAGCCGAGACAAGGGCGAGGAAACCAGGCGAAGCGAGGGCGGGTATGCGGTGAGAGGAGAGAGAGAGAGAGAGAGAGAGAGAGAGAGGGAGGAGGGGAGGAGATGATGATAAATGGGAGATGGTGAAGGGAGATAAGAAGAGAGGGGGGAGGGGAGGGAGGAAGGGAGGGGAGTGGGAGAGAGGGGGGATGGAAAGGGAAAGAGAGAGAAAAGGAGAGGAGAGAGAGAAAGAGAGAAGAAGAGAAGAAAGAGAGAGAAGAGAGAGAAAAGGAGAGAGAGAAGAGAGAGAGAAACATTATGGAAATATGGGATGGAGAATTAGGAAAGAAGTAGCGACGAAAAGGAAGGAAAATATGTGAGAAAGGATACACTAGCGAGGTAACGAGAGAGAGAAAAAAACGAATTTATAGAAAGAAAATTAAAAACGAAAAAGGAAAAATAAGAAAACGTAGTATGGAAAAAAATAAAGAAAGAAATTAAGACAAAAAAGAAGAAACAATTTGTTACCGATCTGACTGGTCCCGATTAAATGATTATTCAGCAATGCAGGAGGAAGAAGAAAAAGAAGAAGAAGAAGGAGAAAAAGAAAAAGGCGAGATGAGGAAGAGAAGAAGAAAAAAATAAAGGAGAAAAAACAAGAAGGAGAGGAGGAGGAGAGGAAAAAAAGAAGAGGAGGAGAAGGAACATGGAAAGGAAGAGGAGGAGAACAAGAAGGACAAGGAAAATGGGAAGGAGGAGGACAGCAAAGAGAAGAAGGAAAGAGAGAAGGAGGAGGAGACGGAGCGAGAGAGGGAGAAGGAAAGGGGGGGGGAAGGGGGAAGAAGAAGATGATGAATATAAAAAAAAGTGAATCCCATTTATTTTCAGTGCATAAAAATCATACCGCGTAGTTGATATGTTTTTCTTATTAATATTTTTTTTTACCCCCACCACTCGCTATCTCTATCTAACCTTTTTTTCAGCAGATCATCATGTTAAAGCCATTTGTCATGCTTGTTTGACTCCAACATGTGCGCCATTATTATCTAAATGCAATTGTATCTGCAAGACGGAGACCCGAGAGTGATAGGATAATTGGTTTAGAAATTACATGTGATCGACAGGCAGCCGGCCATATAATTTGCTACATTGCTGTGCTCTTAGGATAGTTTAAGAGACCGCCGCCAGGCACCGCCACCATCGAGCGTGGAGCGGGAAATTCAAATCGCCATTTTTGAGCGACTGGAGTATTTCCACTTTATTAAAGGAGAGGTTGGGGGGGGGGGAGGGGGGGATGGTGGGGTTAGGGGAGGGGGGGAAGATTCGAAGGTAGAGGTGTTTGTTGGTTTAGGAAGGAAAGAGAGGGAGAGGAAAAGGGATTGGAAAAGTTAAAGAAAAAGGAGAGAGCGAGAGAGAGAGAGAGAGAGCGAGAGCGAGAGAGAGAGAGATAGAGAGAGAGAGAGAACAGAGACAGAGATAGCGAGATAGAGAGATAGAGAGAGAGAGAGAGAGAAAGAGGAGAGACAGAGACAGAGAGAGCGAGATAGAGAAAGAGCAGAGAGAAGAGAGAGAGAGACAGCAAGAGAGAGAGCGAGAGAGTTGTGGAATGCAACAGATGGAGTGGATGTTTGGAATTTAACTTTTTTTCCCCCCTCTCCTTTTTTAATGAGGAAATTTTTCACGTGTATTTGCTGGAATGACTGGCACGTAAGGCTCGAGGATTTAGTAGTCAGAATGAAAATGATTGGGTGTTGGGGATCTTAAGTCAATACACCGACCTTGTACTTGTTCTCTGAGACCCTGAGATCAGCTGGTTGCAAGAATCTCGGAAAGTGCATGCATTTGCAACATCCGGACTGGGGGATTTTTTTTTTTTTTTTTTTTTTTAGTTCTTGGTGTGTTTCTTGTCATCTCCTTTCTCTTTCTTTGTTATTTCCTTCGTTTACTTTGTGCTCTCTTATCTTCTGTCCCTTCATTTTTTCTTTTCCTCATTCACTCTCCTCACTTCCTTCTCCCTCCTTCTCATCTCCTCTCTCTCCCTCTCTTCCTCTCTCTCTCTCTCTCTCCTCTCCTCCTCTCTCTCCTCTCTCTCCCCCTTTAATTTCCCTCCACCCCTCTCCATATCCCCCCCTCTCCCCTCCCCCCTTCCACCTTTCCGCCATACCCTACACCTCCCCTCCCCTCCTCCCTCTCTTTTCACCCTCACCCCCACCCTGAACACGGGCAGGAACCCCCCCCCCCTTGTTCTTCACCCAATTGTTGTTCAATTTCACACAGAGTCCACACGTAGGACTTAATGAAGAGCTCTTGGGGTTAAGTCAAGTCCTGTTAGGATGGAAGGAACCCTCTGCTGGATGGAGGGAGGGGGGAGGGAGAGGGGGAAGGGAAGGGGGAAATGGGGTTAAAGGAGGGGGAAGGGTAAGGGAGGGGGGTATGAAGGAGAAAGGGGGGTGTAAGGGAGAGAGAGGGAGGATGAGAGGTTGGAGGAAAAGGAAGAAGAGGGAATGTAGAGATGGGGAGATAGTAGAGGAAGGAGTGGAGAGAAAGAGAGGGAGAGGAGGGGAGGGATGGGGTGAAGAAGGAAGATGGAAGGGGGATAGGAAGGGTAAAGGGGAGATGGAGGAGAGGAAGCAAAACAGAGGAATGAGTATTTTTTTAAAAGAGTATTACGGGTACTCTGTTTGTATCCTCTCTCTCTCTCTCTCTCTCTCTCTCCTCTCTCTCTCTCTCTCTCTCTCTCTCCTCTCCTCTCTCTCTCTCTCTCTCCCTCCCTCCTCCCCTCCCTCCCTCCCTCTCTCCCTCCCCTCCCTCCCTCCCTCTCCACTCCACCTCCCTCCTCCCTCCATCTCCCTCTCTCCTTCTCTCACCCCGTTCTCCCTCCCTCTCCCTCAACACATCTAAAAAAAAAAATAGATAATAAAAAAACGGAAAAGGGAGAAAACCCGCCCAGAGCCGATCCTCGAGGCGGAGGAGGGGCCGACGAGCGCGGGCGGCGGGCGGGGGCGGGGCGGGCGGGCGGGCTGGTGCAGTTTGTTGATCAGACCCACGTAATGCGCACCGGCGTGTCTCTTATCTTAATTGAGAATCTGATGGCGGGGAGGATAAGGCCGGCCTCAGATTTTAAGGGGAAGGGGAGAAGAAGAGGCGAGGGGGATGGGGAGGGGTGAAGGGATGGAGGGAGGGATGGGAGGGGGGAGGGGAGGAGGGGGAGGTGTGTGGGGGATGGGAGGGGAGGTGTGGGAGGAGGGGAGGAGGGAGGAGGGAGGGGAGTGGGACGAGGGAGTGGAGTGGGAGGAGTGAGGGAGGGAGGGGGAGGAGGAGGAGTGGGAGGAGGTGAGAGGATGGGGAGAGGGGGAGAGACGGGTTGGGAAGGAGTGGTGGGGGAGTTGGGAGAGTGTGGGAGGAGAAGGGGCAGGGAGAGAGACGGGTTGGGTGTAATGACTGAATTCTGTGTGGCCGGGTGGTTAGGGCTGGGTGGCCGCGGGATGGCCCAGAGCGCTCGCCACGGCCTGGCCAGCGCGAGTCGAAGGCCCCGCAGGATCTCGAGAGTCGGCGAGAGGGCGGCTCCACGCGTCCTGATTGGCCAGGGTGCACGGGCCTGGATGGCCAATGGCGAGGGGGCTAGGCAAGGCGCCGCGGTCCTTCGGGGACTGCATGGCCCGCGGCGCCGAGAACTGGGTGGCCAGAACAACGGCGAACAACGTGGCTGGAACAGCAAGTGGCCCGCCGTGGAGCATGGCCAGGGGAACGGGCGGGCGTGGCGTGGGCGTGGAGATGAAAGTGGGTGGTTTCGCTCGCTGGGTGGCTGGCTTGGCGCAGCGGAGGTGGAAGAGCACACACGCGCCCGAGAACCAAGGGCTTAAATGGATGTCCCTCTTGCATCGTTGCGCCGGTCGGAGAGGTTGCACGGGGTTGCGTGAGAGGGTCAGTAAACGGTTTTCGAGGGTCAGTAAGGAGGGGTTCCAGAGAGGTTTTCGAGGTTCAGTAAAGAGAAGAGAGGTTCTTCTCGGTTCAGTAAGAAGGGGTTCTAAAGAGGTCTTCGGGGTTCAGTAAGGAGTTCCAAAGAGGCTTTCGAGGGTCAGTTAGGAGGGGTTCCAGAGAGGTTTTCGGGGTTCAATAAGAAGAGCTCTAAGAGGCTTTCGTTTCAGTAAGAAGGGGTTTCCAAAGAGGCTTTCGATGGTCTGTAAGAAGGGGTTCTAAAGAGGTTTTTGTAGCTCCAAGAGATTGAAGGGGTTCCAAAGAGGATTTCGGGGATCAGTAAGAAGGGTTTCCAAAGAGGTTTTCGAGGGACAGATTGAAGGGGTTCCAAAGAGGTTTTCGAGGTTCAATAAGAAGGGTTTCCAAAGAGGTTTTCGGGGTTCAAGTAAGAAGGGTTTCCAAAGAGGTTTTCGAGGTTCTAATTGCCGAATGACGAATGACTGCGGAAATTACACGTTCCGTCGTGGGAAAACAACCATCGCGGCCCTTTCGCTCCTTTTGGTGGACTTGTGAAACGGCAATTCGCTCTCTCAGTATAATTTAGATGTCTTGATAAGTCATTAAAAAAAGGGAAAGAGAGAGAGAGAAAGAGAGAAGAAGAAGAAGAAGAGTCTTTCTTGATGTGTCTCACTAATGATTAAAAAAAAGAAAAAAAAAAAAATTAAGATTTTTTTTTACTTGATGTCTCAGTTATAAGTGTTAATAGGAATTTAGGAAAAGCAGTATATACATGAATATATATTTTTTCCTCAATAAATTAGGCTTCCAACTTACAAAAGTAAATTTTCGAAAATAGATGAAAATATATATACCGATATTATAACGAAAAAGAAGATAAAAACACAAAAGCAAAAGGAAAAGAAAGAAGGGAAGGGGAAAAAAACAGCCTCCTCTATGCCTCACGCGAGCATTGTGATGAAAAAGAACGTGAGGGAATCCGTGGTTCATTCCTCTTGCAGTCCATTCTCGCGTTCACCGGAGCTCGAGCCGCGTTCCCCGGTATTGGCTCCCACACTGCGCACTTGGTACTGTCCCTCTCTCACTCTTCTTTCTGGCTCTTTCCTTTCTTTGGCTTGCTTTCGGTTTTGCTATTTCTTTGTTCTCTTTCTGTTTTGATTTCTTCTCCTTTGCTTGTCTTTCTGTCTTGCTTCTCTCTGTTTTGCTTTTCTTTTTGTCTTGCTTTCTTTTTGTCTTGATCTTTCTGTTTTGCTTTCTTTTCTGCTCCTCTCTCTGCTTGTTTCTCTTTCTCTCTTGCATCTCTCCTGCTTACTTCCTCTCTCTCTCTCTCTGCTCTCTTCCCCTTCCTTCTCTTCTCCTTGCTTCACTCCCTCCCTTCTTCTCCCCTTCCTTCTTTCTCTCCTCCCCTTCCCTTGCTTAGCCACCCCCTCCCCCTTTTCCTTACTTAGACCCCCCCCCCAGCCCCTAAACCAACAGGACTACCCAAAGGTCACAGGCGCGTGGTGGCGTTTTGACCTCGTTCGAGTAACAGCGTCCCCACGGGTTTTCGTGATTCAGTGACAAGGCATTTCCTCTTCCTCTCTCCTCTTCCTCTTCTTGTTTCGTCATCTCTTGTAGTTCGTTTTCGTATTCTTGTTTTTTTTTATTATATTTTATTTTTTTTTTTTTTTTTTTTTAATCATTTATATAGATTTTGTTTTTGTTTTTTTGTTGGATATAGCTTTTGCTGTTTATTTCCCTTCTTTGTTTTTTTTTATTCTCTTCCGTGTTTTTTTCTTCTTTTATTTTATTTTCCTTCTCTTGTCCTCTTCATGTTCTTTATCTGCTGCTGATGTTTTCTTTATTTTATTTTCTTCCCTTCCTTCCTTCTTCCCTTCCCTTCCTTCCCTTCCCTTCCCCTTCCCTTTCCTTCCCCTCCCCTCCCCTCCCCTCCCCTTCCCTTCCCTTCACTTCCCTTCCCTTCCCTTCCCTTCCCTTCCCTTCCCTTCCCTCCCCCCCCACACACACACACACGCACACACGCACACACACGGAAAATAAGAACGGGAATTTAGAAACAAGACAAAGACAATTACAAAATAACATCATAACACATATCTGAACCCGAAAGACACGAATGAATAGGGGAAAAAAAAATAAAGAAGGAAAATAATAAAAAGAAAAAAATCAAAAATCAGAAAAAAAACAAATAGAAACAAATAACATCAAGAAGAACAGACACAAATTTAACCCCCACCCACACACCCAACACACCCACAAACACCCCACCCACCGCCGCCCCCCGCCCCGCCCCTTCCACAACGAGAGATAATGGTCTTCAACAATTCCTCAGCGTCGAACATCCGCCGCCGCCGCCGCCTTCCCCGGGCGGGCGTGACGGGAAATCCACGAGGGCGCTTTGTCTGACTGGAGACGAAAAGATAGATGGATAGATATACAAATATATGTATATTATGTATATATATATATATATATATATATATATATATATATATATATATATATATATATATACATACATACATACTACATACATACATACATATATATATATATTATATATATATATATATATATATATATATATATATATATATATATATATATATATATATATATATATATATATATGTGTGTGTGTGTGTGTGTGTGTGTGTGTGTGTGTGTGTGTGTGGTGTGTATATATGTATATATGTATATATATGTATATATGTATATATATATATATTATATATATATATATATTATATATTTATATATATATATATATATATGTATATATATATGTATATATATATATATATATATATATATATAATATATATATATAATGTATATATGTATATGTATATGTATATATATATATATATATATATATATATATATATATATATATGTCTGTGTGTGTGTGTGTGTGTGTGTGTGTGGTGTGTGTGTGTGTGTGTGTGTGTGTGTGTGTGTGTGTGTGTGTGTGTGTGTTTGAACAGAATTACCCCAGAATTATACGAAATAGTTATCTCTTTGTTTTGTCTCGCATAGTTTGAATATATATCAAAGCGTCGCTGATTTATATATGTATATATTCTGTGTATTTATTGCTTCCATTCTTTAGCATTTCTTCAATTTCTTCTGCAACGAATAGAAGAGTTGACACGGAGCCTTACAAGACATTTAACTTGCAGACATAAGGACCGTGATGTTTTGCAATTCACTGTAAATAAACTGCCATTGTTGCTGTAGTTGCAATGTACTCCAGTCACACTTGCAATTACGTTCAGAATGGGGATTAAAAATAGAAGGGTAAGGGGGGGAGGGGGGGGGGGGGGTGCAGTACACACAAGAGGATAGAAAAAAAGAAGGAAAGACAAAGCTGATAGAAGAAGACTTGAGAAAAAGGGAATTAAAACAAGAAGAACAATTTAGAAGTAGAATAGACATAGTAGAAAAAAAATGTATATATTTTTTTCCTCAAAAAGAGAAGCCACCGTCGAATTTCAAAAAAAATAAGTCAAAGAAAACAAAACAAAACAAAGCAAAAAAAAAAAAAAAAAAACACCAAACGTTCCCAGATTCACAAAGGGAGCCCCGGGCACGCTTCAAAGGGGAGGTAGGGGGGTAGGGGGAAGCGACCCCACCACCCCCACCCCCTCCCTCGGAAGACCCGACAATGAAGCTGTGAGTTTCTCGAGGCCGCGGCGCCGAGAGGCTTCCGTGCGAGGCTTCGGAAGGGGGGAGGGGAGGAGGGAGGAGGGAGGAGGCGAGAAGGAGAGAGAGATGGAGAGAAGAGGAGAAGGGGAAAGAAGGGAAGGGAAGAGGAGGAGAGAAGGGATGGAATGGGTAGGGAGAGGAAAGAGGCTAAGGATTCCCAAGAGAGAGAGAGAGAGAGAGAGAGAGAGACAACAGGCAGACAGACAGACAGAGAGGGACAGAAAGAGAGAGAGAAAAGAGAAGTGAAGGGGAAGAGAGAAGGAGGAGTCGGAATGGGTAGAGGGAGGAGGGAGGGAGGGCACGGGAGGGGTGGGGGGGTGGGGGACAAGGAGGCTCAAGGTCTTTACACCTGTACTCATGAATGGTTTCTTGGCGACGTCTTTGTTACTTTTTTTCTCTCTCTCTCTCCTCCTTTTTTTTTTATCTATCTTTTTATTTTCTTTATCTCATCTATCTCTCTTTAGTCGATTCTGTGTTGGCTCATTAACGTGGATTTCCTCTTTTTGTTTGCATAATGAATGCTTTTGTTTAGTTAGGCAGACAAATGGCGTGTCAGACGGACCAACATTTACATACGATTCATGCAGATAGGAATGTGGCTTGATAAATCATGGACAGATACGTAAGAAGGATGATGGGATTGCAAACAAACCGAAGGATGGGTTAGACAGCCACCGAGATTTTTTTTTTTTTGCTTTTTACTTCTGTTTACTTTTTTTTCTAATATTTTCATGTTTTTTCTAGTCTGTTCTCGTCTCTCTCTGTCTATCTTCTCTGTCTCTCTCTCTCTTTTCTCTCTCTCTCTCTCTCTCTCTCCTCTCTCTCTCTCTCTCTCTCTCTCTCTCTCTCTCTCTCTCTCTCTCTCTCTCTCTCTCTCTCTCTCTCTCTCTCTCACTCACCTCACTCCTTCTCACTCTCTCTTTATTTATCTATTTTTGACGGCTACTTTTTACTCTACTTTCTTCCCCTCTCCCCTCTTTTCTCTCCTTCACTCCACCCTCGTCTCTCCTCTCTCTCTCTCTCTCTCTCTGACTTATTCCCCCCCCCCTTTGTCTGTCCCTCCTCTTTCTCTCCTTTTTTCCAACACTCTCCCTTTGTTGTCCTTTGCCGCCGCGACGCCAGGCCCTTCGAGCGCCCCGCCATCAGGTCCCTTCTACAGGTGCACCAGCTGTTGCGTAAGACGGGTTTCCCCCATAACTGCTGCGTCTCGGGGGTTTATTTGTTGTCTTTCCTGGAGGGACAAGTTGTGGGAGCTTAAGGACTGTTGTTGCAGCCGCCCGTGGCACTGGCTCTCCTTCCTGGCTCTGGGCGATGGTGCCGTTCCGTTGCTCGGCCTCTGGCTCTCTCTCTCTCTCTGTCTCTCGCTCTGTCTCTTCTGCCTGTCTCTGTCTGTTCTCTGTCTCTGTCTCTGACTCTCTGTCTCTGGCTCTGTCTCTCCCTCCCTCTCCCTCCTCCCTCCCTCCCTCTCCTCTCTCCCTCCCTCCCTCTCCCCGGCACGAAGGGGGTGTTTACCTTCGGCGTCGGCCTCGGGGGTCAGTGGAGCGAAAGGGGCTCGCACCTACGGGGTATTTATGGCCAGGGAAAATATTTGCAGGCTTTAGTTGTTCGTCCTCCCACGCGCGATGTTTTTTTCCGTCTGTTTCTTTTTTTTTTTTTTTTTTTTGCCTTTTTCTCTTTGTTTCTTTCTTCTCTCTCTTTCTCTCTCTCTTTCTCTCTTCTCTCTCTCTCTCTCTCTCTCTCTCTCTCTCTCTCTCTCTCTCTCTCTCTCTCTCTCTCTCTCTCTCTCTCTCTTCTCTCTCTCTATCTATCTATCTCTTTCTATCTATCTCTGGCTTCCTCTCTTTCTCTTTTTTCGTCCTCCATCCTTCCCTCTTCTACCGTCCCTCTCTCCTCTCTTGCCAAATATGGCGTAGACACAAAACACAATCAATACTTATAAATGCACATATACTATAAATTAATATGTAGACATATTTGCACACACACACACACACAACACACACACACAACACACACACACACACACACACACACACACACACACACACACACACACACACACACACACACACACACACACACACACACACACGTACACACACGTACGCACACACGGCACCCCCAGTGCCAGCTGGGAGTGCCCATCGCACTCCCCTCCAGGTGGCTTACTGATCAAGTGCGCCGTGGATCACGCACATCCAAGGACCCTCGTGACCCCCCCCCCCGCCCCCCTCCCCTTACAGCTGTACCCCCATTACCCCGTGTGTGTGTGTTGCCGCCCTGCCCCCCCCCCCAAGACAGCCCTTCCTCTCCTTCTCCCTTCTCCCTTCTCCCTTTCCCTGTCTCAACATTTTCCTTCTCTTTTTTATCCTTTCGCTTTCCCTTTCTTTTCACCTTTTCTTCCCTTTCCCTCTCCCTTTCCTTTCCCATTCCTCATTCCTTTCCCTCTCCCCTTCCTTCCCCTCCCTCTCCTTCCCCTTCTTTTATTCTTTTCCCCTTCTCCTTTCCTTCCCTTCCCCTCTGCCCCTTCCCTTTCCCCTCTGCCCCCCTTCCCCCCCCTCCCCTTCCCTCCCCTCCCCTTCCCCCTCTCTCCTTCCATTCACCTCCTCCTTCCCTTCCCCTTCCCCCTCCCCTCCCCCTCCCCCCCCCCCCCCCCATCACGTGGTTCGTTCGACACAACAAACACATAAATTCCTGCGGTCATATCCGTGATTCCGCATGCGGGCCTGACAAACGCTCGCCGCTCGTCGGGTCGCGGGATCTCGGACTCCCTTCCCCTCCCTTCCCCTCCCCCTCCTTCTCCCTTCCCCTCCTTCTCCTCCCCCCCCTTCCTTCTCCTCCTTCCCCTCCCTTCTCCCTTCCCTTTCCCCTCTTCTCCCTTCCCTTCCCCCCTTCCCCTCCCTTCCCCCTCCCTTCCCCCTCTTCTCCCTTCCCTCCCTTCCCCTCTCCCCTCCCCGGCTTTATCCTTTACTTTATGTCCCTTTTTGACCCTCTGTCTCTCCCCTTTTCTCCATCGGTGTGTTTCTCTTTCTCTGTCTCTCTCTCTCTGTCTTCTCTGTCTCTTATCTATCTATCTATCTCTATCTCTATGCCTTTCTATCTCTATGTATATATTTATATATATATATATATATATATATATATATATATATATATTATTTATTTTATTATTATTTATTTATGTATATATATAATTACTCCTTCCTTTCCCTTCATCCCTCACTTTATTACTGCCATGCACTTATTTCTCCTCAAAGTCTTCTTCCTTTTCTTCCCCTCACCTTCCCATAAAACCTTTCTGTTTTTTCCCAAACTCCTCTCTTCCCTCTTTCTATCTTCCCTTCCTTTCCCTTCTCTTCTCTCCCTCCCTATCCCTTCCTTTTACTCTCCTGTTCTTCCAAATTCTTCCAGTCTTTCCTTATCCCTCCTTTTCTTTCCCTTCTCTCCCTTTCCCTTTTCTTCTATCCCTTATTATCCATTCCTTTCCCTTCCCTCCTTCGTCTATGTCTTTTTTTACCTCTTTTACTCATCCTCCCCCTTCTACACCAGCAGTTCATATCAGTGTCCCTACTGTGTGTGTGTGTGTGTGTGTGTGTGTGTGTGTGTGTGTGTGTGTGTGTGTGTGTGTGTGTGTGTTGTGTGTGTGTGTGTGTGTGTCTGTGCCTGCTGTCTGCCTGTGTCTGTTCCTGTGTCTGTCTGGCTATATGTACGTCTGTATGTAAGTCCGTATGTACGTGTGTGCGTGCGCGACGGCCCTCTGGTGCGCGGGGGGGGGGCGGAGGCTGTTCGGCGTCCATGCAGGCGGTGTTCATGCGCTGATGTCCTCTGGGCGCCATGTGGAGGGGCGGCGTGTCTTAATGGGCGGCGATTTAGCAACGATGCTCATGTGGCGCTGTCACAAGTTGACTTACACGTGTCCTGTCAAGCCCTGGCATATCCCTCTCCCCTCCTCCCCTCCTCCCCCCCCTTACCCTTGTCATTCCTTCCCACTGGCACAGATTGACTCAAACGCGGGTGTGCACATGGACAAGTACGTACGTATGTACACTCCTGCGCACATACACACACGCAATAAATACACACCATACATATACATTCAAACGCAAACACACTCACACACATACACACACACACAAACAAACAAACAAACAAACAAACACAATCAATCAAACACACACACACACGCACACAAACTCAAGTTCCCTCCCTCCCTCCCTCCCTCCCCCCCCCACCTTCCACACACACACACACACACACAAACACGGTCACTCGTTTACACAGTCACCCACACGCGCGCACACGGTCTTCTGAGCAGAGCCGCCACACGTGCACAGTATTTGTCTTGAAGAAACCCAGCTCAGATACGGCCGTTATATTAGAGAGATCGAGACACTATCTCGGGCCATCTTGAATCGTCTTCAAGTCGCGAGCTCGAGACTTTGGGCTAGAGATGGCGGACGAGGTGGTGGGGGGGGAGGGGGAGGGGGGGAGGGAGGGGAGGGGTGGAGGGAGGGTAGACTGATTTATTTCGTTCTACTTTTTTTTCTTTTTTTTTTTACTTTCATTTTTTATTCTCTTCGTTTTCTTCAGTTTTGGCGGAGGGGGAGGAGGGTAGACTTATTTATTTTGTTCTACTTTTTTTTTCTTTTTTCTTTTTTTCCTCTTCCTCTTTTTTTTCCTTGTATATTATTTTTTTTCTTTTTCATCTGTTTGTTTTTCTTTCAGTCATTATTATTCTCACTTTTATTTGCTCGCGGTTTTTAAATAAAAAATCGAATTGAGATGATAATTAATTGTTTTTTTTTCTTTCCTCTTTTTCAGGTATGTTTACTCTGACGGGTCATTCGTATCCACTTCAAATTTGTAAGTAATTCTCGTCTTTCGTATGTTTATGAAAATACTTCTTAATATTTTGACAAGGTTTTGTTTACTTTTTTTTTATTATTTATTTATTACTCTTTTTAAACACTTTCTTTTCGTTTGTTTTATTGTATTTATTTTTATTCATTTATTTATTTTTACTTTTTGATAATTTGTTACTTTTTAAACCCTTTCTTTTGCTTTTTTTTTTTTATATTTTTTACGTTTTTTCACTTTATTTTTCTTTTTTTTTTTCTTTTTTTTTTTTACTTTTCTTCCCAAAGCCTTGACCTTTCGAGTGTGTATTATGTAGATGTTGACCGATAGTTGCGTAATCACCCTTGACCTTCAGCTCGTGTTGACAAGGAATAAGGTCAAAATGCGAGGCTCACAGGAAAGAAAATATACTAGTGAGAGAGAGAGAGAGAGAGAGAGAGGAGAGAGAGAGAGAGAGAGAGAGAGAGAGAGAGAGAGAGAGAGAGAGAGAGAGAGAAGAGAGAGAGAGAGAGAAGATAGGAGAGTCAGCGATTGTCTTACTGTCGAATTTGTAGTGATGATTTAACTGCGGAAAGATAGGACGATGATGTTGTTGTTGTCTTAGTGTTATAAATCTTGTTGTTGGATCTACAACGATAGTAAAGGAAAAAAAAACAGGTGATATGATAATTCATTTTTTCATCCATGAGGTTTTTTCCCATTTTTTCTCCTCCCAAGAACCCAAAATCCTTCCCCCCACCCCCCACCCCACCCCCACCCCCCACCCCCCCCCATATCCAAGGACGAAGGTGAGAATGAAGGTGTCAGAGTCTTCCTGGTTCCTCTTAAGTGTACACAAAGACCTCTCTAAGAGTATAGGGTCCTTCGTGGAGTAAGAGGTGTTGGGGGGGGGGGAGAGGGAGGATGGAGATATGGAGAGAGGGAGAGGGAGAGAGAAGGAGTGAGATAGGGAAAGAGAGAGAGAGAGGGAGAAGGAGTGAGATAGGTAGAGGGGAAGGAAGATAGATAGATAGATAGATATAGAGAGGGCAAAGGAGAAAGAGAGATAGATAGATAGAGAGAGAGACGAGACGAAAAAAAAGGTCAGCCTCACGTACTTTCGCCACATCCCCCTTTCTCGTCTCCGCGGGGCCGCCGCCGCCGCCGCCGTCGCTAAGGTCGAGTGGGCCACGGGCACCCTACGGAGCCATCGCCCTTCGCGCACCTCGCCCTCTCGCGCTCGGCTTTCCACCCTGATGACTGACCACAAAGGACTCGACCCTTTGAAAGGTTTTAATCTTCTGTGCGGAGGTTCTCAGCGTCCTCCTGGGGGTGGGGTGGGGGGGGTGTGAGGGTGGTGGGGTTGGAGGTGGGGTGAGGGTGGAGGGGTGGGTGGGTGAGGGAGGTGTGGTGGAGGCGGGGGTGGGAGGGGAGTGGAGGCGGGGGGAGGGGTAGGTGGTGGGGTTGGAGGTGGGTGAGGGTGAGGCGGGGGTGGGTGCGAGGTGGAGGCTGGGGTGAGGGTGGAGACGGGGGGCGGGTGGGGGTGGAAGAGGTATTTAGGAAGGGGAGGGGAAGAGGCGGAGATAGAGAAGTGGAAGGTGGGGAGGAGGGGTAAATAAGGGTGGGGGGGAGGGTAAGGTGGAGTTAGATGAGGAAGGAGGGGGGGGCGTTTATTCCCTCCGGTTCGCACTTATTATTTTCGTCGACACTTTTAGAATTCGACCTCAGCCCCCCCCCTCCGTCCCTCCCGGACACCCTTCTCCCCATCCGTCATACCTTACCGTCCCCTCCCTCTTATCACCTCCCTCCCCATTACCTCCTCCCTCCTTCCCCCCCCACACACACACCCTTACCACCCCTCCCCCCTTTCCCCTTCCCACTACCACCCCAACCCCCAACCACCCCCTTCCCCCTACCACCCCAACCCCCAACCACCTCCTGTCCCCCTCCCCTCCTATGCCCCCCCTTCCCCACCACCCCCTCCCCCCCCAGTCATTTTTTCGAGTCTCCAAATCTTTGCTCAAGAAGACAAAGAGGAGAGAGAGAGAGAGAGAGAGAGAGAGAGAGAGAGAGAGAGAGAAGAGAGAGAGCAGAGAGAGAGAGAGAGAGAGAGAGAGAGAGAGAGAGAGAGGCCTGTCCTCCTCCAGAGATTAGCACTAATCCCCAGACGCTCGCGAAGGAGTCAGGAGGATGTACCTGAAGGAGGGAGGTCGAAGGAGTCCCCCCGAAGTGAGGACTTGGTGAGGAGGAGGATTTCAAGGGTGTTAGGAGGGGAGGGGAGGGGAAGGGGGGGGGGAGAGGGGAGGGATTAGGGAGGGGGGAGGGGGGAGAGGGGGATGAGGGGGAAGGGGATTTAGGGGTTAGGGAGGGGAGGGAGGGGAAGGAGGGGGAGAGGGGATTTCAAGGGGATAGGGAGGAGAAGAGGGAAGAAAAAGCAGAAGAAGAAGAAGAGAAGAAGAAACAAATGCCGAACGAACTCAACTCAAGTAGAAGACGTGGAGAGCCACGACGTAGCAGCGTAGTCCCGGGGCTCCCTCGAGTGACAGCGGCCGGCGACGAAATGACGTATGACAGGGACGCTCCTTGGCGATATTTGCTGAGCCGCCGACCCGGGGATAATTACCCTGGGGTGGGGGGGGAGGGGGGAGGGGGAAGGGGGTATGGGTAGGTGTTAGTCATTTTTTCTTTTTTTTTTTCTTTGTTTTGTTGTTGTTGTTTCTGTTATGGGTGGGTAGGTGTAGTCATTTTTCTTTTTTCTATTGTTTTTTTTTTCGTTGTGTTGTTGTTTTGTTGGTTGTAGCAGATGTTATCATTTTTATTCTCATCTTCTTTATTATTGTGGTTGTTTTTATTATTGTTTGGATTATTATTGATAATATTGTGATCATTATCATTATCAGTATTATTATAACCATTACTATTATAATTGTTCCTAATATTATCATTTTCATTATTCTTATTATTTGCTATTTACTATTATAATGGTTCTTAGTATTATCCGTTTTTATTATCCTTATTATTTATTATTCACTTCATCATTAATATCATCATCATGAAATATCATTGTCATCATTACCACGTATGATTATTTCTCCATTTTCTTTTACTTTGTCTTTTTGTTAAAACCTTACCCTACCCCCTTAACTCCTACTCCCTCCCCCCTCCTCCCTCCTCACCCCTTCCCTCACCCTCACCCACTTCCTCCCCCTCTCCCACCCCTTCCTCTCACCTCTCCCTCTCCCTCTTTCCCTCCCCCCTCGCCCCCTCCCCTTATCAGTTATCCAGCCTACCGCCTTATCTCCTTCTGCCATTAGCGTTATTATCCTTATCCTTATCCTTATCCATCCACCTAAACCCTTAAGAAAAGGAATATAAGAGAGAAAATAATTAATTTTATGGAGGGTTCAAAATATGTTATAGATTGAAATATGTGAATAGAAATATATTGATGAATGTGAGATTAGGGGAAAAATATGAAGTTAGATGCAAATAATTATAAATGAAAAATATTTAGTTGAAAGAAATTAAACCTTATCAGAATGAATTCCCAGACGTATCAAAATGATGGAATGAAAAGACCGAGTAAAAGAGAGGAAAAGAGAGAGAGAGAGAGAGAGAGAGAGAGAGAGAGAGAGAGAGAGAGAGAGAGAGAGAGAGAGAGAGAGAGAGAGAGAGAGAAGAGAGAGAGAGAGAGAGAGAGAGAGAAAGAAAAAGAAAGAAAAGAGAGAAAGACAGAAAGAAAGAAAAGACAGATAGATGAATACAGATAAATTAAATACTCTTGGTCATTATCATTATCAGTTAACCCTCCGTGTGTGCGTCCAGGGTAATTAGTCACGACCTGAAGTGAATTCCTCCTGAACCCGCCGGTGACACTTCTTCAGGTGGGTGGGGGAGGGGGGGAGAAGTGGGTTGATGGGGAGGGGGGGAGGGGTGGGTTGTTGGTGAGGGGGTAGAGGAGGTAAATGAGGGAGGGGTGGGTTGATTGGAGGGGGTGGAGGGTTGGTTGGTGGAGGAGGGGGTAGAGGAGGTAGATGAGGGAGGGGTGGTTGAATGCGGGAAGGGGTGGAGGGGTAGTAGGTGGAGGAGGGGGTAGGTTGGGGGTAGAGGAGTGGTAGGTGGAGGAGGGGTAGGGAAGAGGAAGGGGTAGAGGTTGGTGGGGGGGGAGGTAAGAGTTGAGGAGGATGGGGCTTTGGTAACCCCCCCCCCCCCCGTCTCCCCAAGGGGAAAGTTCTAACAGGTGGTTTCGGAGGAAAACTTTGAAAAAGTTTTTGTGGTGTGTTGTGCTTTCTAAATCGTTTTCTTTCTCTCTTTCTTCTTTTTGGTTGAACTATTTTTCTTTTTTTTCTTTGTTTTCTCATGTTTTATATTTTGTTAACCTGTTTTGTTACGTGTTTACGATTTGGTTGATATTTGTTTATTGTTTTTTTTCTATCCTCTTCCTCCTTCTTTCTCGTATTCTTTCTTTTTATTGGCTTACATTTCTCTTTTTCTGTCTCTCTCTCTCTCTCTATCTGTCTATCTATCTATCTATCTATCTTTATCTCTATTTCTATCTCCCTCTCCCTCTCCTCCCCTTCTCTCCCCCCCCCTCTCCCTCCCCCCCCCCTCCCCCTCTTCCCTCCCCTCCCCTCTCCCTCTCCCCTCCCCCTCCCCTCCCCCCTCCCTCCCTCCTCCCTCCCTCCCTCCCTCCCCCTTCTCTCTCCTCTTCCCTCTCCCACTCCCTCTTCCCCTCTTCTCCCTCCCTCCTCCCTCCCTCCCTCTTTCTCTCGCTCTCTCCCTTGGCCGTCTAGTCACGTTGAATATTTTAAAAAGCTGGCCCGTGTGACCGATTTGACTTGCTAAATGGGACTGAGAACCGGAAAGTACGTTGTTGGAAAAGTACAAGGATAGAGCTGAATGTGGCGGGAGAGAAATAGAGCTGTTTTGTTTTGCGGTATACTGCGGGCCGAAAGACTTGATTGATTGAAGAAATAATAATTTGATTTCGCTGAACAGGCTAATATATGAATATAAGTAAACAGCAAAGAACGATATATATAAGCTACATAAATCATACAAATAGATTAAAAATTTCAGTGATGAGTATATATATCATATTATATCATACTAAAACGTAAATTATGAGAATGTATATTGTTTCAGTATGTTCAGTAATTAAGTTAATGTATATATGAATAATCTAACACACATCAATCACCAATCACAGACAACGTCGCCTACACCATATCATAAAGATGACAATTAAAATAAGAAAAATATACTAAAAGGGGATATAATATATAAATGATATTATTATATCTTTTCAATACTTTAGGTTACAATACGACCATGTATACTGGAAAATACACCTTATAATTACGTTATAATATATATTATATAATATATATATATATAATATATATATATATATCAGGATATAATACCTTCAACTTATGCTTTCATATCTATAGACAAGTCTATGTACAATTTTCACTAGAACTACATACAACGATACAAATATCAGATGTATATCTATGATGTATGTATGTAATGTACTATATATACATAATATATGTTTATAGTTTATGTATGCAGATGTACATACACATACACCACGCGCTGCGTGCCCCGAAGTCCTATTCATGTTATCTACGAAACCTAAAGTACATAACAAAATAAACACAAAAAATAAAAATAATGAGAGAATAAATATAAATAGAATCAATAAATAATAAAAACATTTTCCAAAGGAGATATGAGAGTCAAAACCACTTATTCCGAAAGACCACATCTATTGAGATGTCTCTGTCACGCCAAGAAGCTGCCAGACAGTCCTCAATGAATCAAAGCAACAGCGTCTTGGAGGAGAGAGAAGTGGAGGACGAAGAAGGAAGTGGAGAAGTGAAATGTAGGGGGAGAGGGAGGGGAGGAAGGGTGGAGTAGAGTGGGGGAGGGGTTTTGGAGTGGACGGGGGGGAGGGAGAGGAAGGAAGGGGTGGAGTAGAGTGATGATGACGGGGGTTCCTGGGGAGGGATCGCGAGAGAGGACAGGGGGTGGAGTAGAGTGAGCGTTGTGGGAAGGGGGAATTATGGTGTTGTATTGGGGTTAAGGGAAGGGAAAGGGAAGGGAAGGAAGGGAGGTTAGGGAAGGAGGTAGGAAAAATGAAATACTAAGGAGAATAATGCCGTAAGCACCGGGGCGGGGAGTTAGTATGGAGGATAGGGGGGAGCGGGGGATCGGAGGAAGGGTTATAGGGCCGTGGTAGGGGGGAAAGATAGGGCCGCAAAGCAGTGGGGAGGGGGTAAGGGGGTAGGGGAGGAGAAGGGTTCCGCGGCCAACCCAACACCCACTTATTGTGAGACCCTAAGCTCAATGGTGAGGTTAAGGGGAAAGGGCTGGCGAGAAGGAGGCTTTATTGTGATAGGAGAGGAAGAGGGGAGGGGGGAGGGGTATGAGGACAAGAGGGGGAGGAGAGGGCGAGGAGGGAAGAAAAGAGAATGAGAGTGAGGAGGAGAAGGAGAGATAGGAGGGATAAGAGAAAGTGGTGGAAACGAAAAGAGAGAAGAGAAATGAGAAGAGAGTAAGAGGAAGGATTGATAATGATAATAAGGATAGAAAGAATAGAGGTCGAAGAATACTTAGAGGGGAAGAAGAACGAACTGGAGAGGGAGTAAAAGGGAAATCGATAAAAAACAAAGAATACAAAGGGAAGAATAAGCAAGAGAGAGAGAAGAGAAACAAAAGAGAGAGAGGAAAATACGAGTGGAGAATAGAGAGAGAGAAGAGGAAAGAGAGAGACAAGGAAAAGCACGAAATAGATAAGAATAGCAGAGAAAAGATGAGAACAACAAGAAGAGAAAGTGCGACGAAACAGAGATAGAGAGAGGAGAGCGAAGGGAGAGAGGAAAGCGATGATCGCTGCGCATCTCGACCTTCCTCATAGACGGGAAGAAGAACGAAATGAAGCACTGGTTTCCTTTTTGCCCCCAACTCCCCCGCGCACTCACTATTACACGTCGACACCACTGCCACCATCAGGTCAAAATCATAAAAGGAGTAAAGTTCCATAGTCAGATGGAATCGGGAGGGCGATGGAGAAAAGAAGGAAGAGGGGGGGAATAAAACCCGGAGAGAGGTGGGGCGATGTGACTGGTTTTGTGATGAGGGACCGACTCTCATCTCCATTCTGCCTCATTGGCTTGGGCAGTTGTCTTTCTCTCCTCTCTTTTCTTTCTAGCTTCGTTGATTCTCTTTTTCCTCATTTCTCTTTCCATCTCGTCATGAACTTTATCTCTTTTCTCTTTGCCCTTTGTTTTCTTTTAATATCTTCTTTTACTCTACTTTCTCTATCCTAACACTCTATCTCTAACACTTAAGCTCTCTCCCTCTCTCTATCTTAAGCTCTCTCTCTCCTCTTCTTCTCATCTTCTTCTTCCACATATGCTTTTTCTCCAATATCGGAAATCTCGATTTACTCAAAGATTATTATGTGTCCTATCTCTTCTCTATCTCATCTCTCCTCTCTTTGATGCCAGTGCTATACGTTCCTAGTTTCCCTTCTCCTCTCTCGGGGCTTCTTCCCCTGCCCTCACTTTGCTCTTTCACATTATCTAATCTACGTAAATCTATCACATGGCATCTCTCTCACCCCCTTCCTCCCTCCTCCAATCCATCCCTTGTCCCCTCATCCGGCTGTGTTTCTCCTTCCCCTTCCGCTTACACCTCCGTTTGCAAGTGTGGCTTGCAAGCGAGCACGTTGGTATGGTGAGGATAGAGGGGGACGGGTTGAGGGGTAGGGGGTAGAGTAACGGGCGGATGGAGGTGGCTCGCACGTCCACCAAGCGAAGTACCTTATATAGGTCGCGGAGTGAGCCTGCCGTGTTCTCCCCTCGCCCTTCCTCGGGTCGTTATGGCCTGCCGCGCTGTCCACTTCCTTCTACTCTCTCTTGAATCATCTCTCTCGTCTCGTCCTCTCTCGACTCTCTTCATTCTCTCTGACCTCCTCCCCTCCTCCGCTCCTTGATCTCTCTCCGTCGTCTTTTCTCGGCTCCGTCTCCTCTCCTCTTCTCCTCTCTCCTGAGTCTCTTTCTCCTTTCTCTTTCTCTCTCTCTCTCGTCCATCCCCCCGATCTCTCTCTCTCTCTCTGCTCTCTCTCCCGTTCTCTCCTCTCTCTCTCTCTCCCTCCCTCCCTTCCCTCGTCCCCTTCCTCTTCCCTTCCCTCTCCCTCTCATCTCACACCTCTCTCTTCTCGTCTCTCTCTCTCTCGTCGTCTCTCGTCTCATCTCCCTCCACTCTCCGTGCTCTCTCGTCTCTCTCTCCGTCTCTCTCTCTCCGGTCTCTCTCTCTCTTCTCTCGTCTCTCCCTCCTCTGGTAAGCTCACTTTGGCGTAAAAACTTCTGCTCCGCCCTGGGCTGATTGACAGACTCCGCCACGGCCTGTGATTTAAAGATCTCCCTACTCGCCACTCTTTTTCGTCTCTCTTTTCTTTCTCCCTTGGTGTCGGCTCTTCCCAAGGGCAAGAAACGGTGGACGAACAGCTGTTCCCCGAGTGAGGATTGTCGCACCTATTGCCCGGCGCTGTAGGGGTCATATTGGCTCGCCCCTTGACACGTGGGATACACCTCTAGCACAGGTATTCCCACCCTGTCTGGACGTCTAATTCACATGTTAATCAGAGGCCGATGATTGAGCCTCTCTATCACGTCGTGGCATAAGAGCGAAGATCCCTTGCTCCGCGCACCTCAGGTCACAGGTCTGTAGCACCTTCACACACGCTTCGCTAAGGGTCAATTAAGCTAGGAACTCTGCAGGACTTTGAGCCTTGTGGCCGGCCGCTCCTCGGGGAAAGGTCAAAGGAGGGACGATGTTGAGCGCTTAGGTCAGGTGTACCCGCAAAGGGGATGTCGGCTCATAGTTATTTGACAGGTATATCGCTCTCCTCTAAGACTTTATTCAAACCAAGGAACGAGAGAAGATATGAGCCGAAAGGAAGAGAAAAAAAGAAAGAAGAATGAAATACACGATAACCTAACACGTGGACCGGTGTGAGGCAGAGAGAGATTTGAAGGTTTTAACGAACAATCGGGTCTGAGTTATTGACCTTCTGCGAGAATAGGTAATTTAAACCACACAAAAAAGCGAAAAAAAAGAAGAAAAACAATATCAGGAGAGGATTGTTCGTGTCGACGGCATGTTCTGATGAGGAGGAGGAAGAGGGGAGGGGAGAGGAAGAAGGGAAAGGAAGATGGGGAAAGATGGAGGAGGAAGAAAGAAGGGGAGGGTTTGGGGAGAGGCGGAGGGGAGGGGGTGAAAAGAGAGTAGAAGGAGGGAGAAAGTAGGGAAGAAGGTACGGTAAGAAAGAGACGGAGAGAAGGTAAGAATAAACGTAGAGGGAGATTGATGATGATGATAATGATGTGATGTGATGATGAATGAATATGATAATAATTAAAAAGAAAGAGAAAGCGAACAGGTGTATCAGGAATAAACAAAGAAAACAACGAAAATAAGAAAGACTGGAAAAGAAAAAAGAAAGAAAAACAGACGAACGAAGCACGCTGATTGGCCCATTCGGGGGTCATCCTTCACCCTCGAACTCCGCCCACCTCAGGTCAGTCTAGGTCAGGGTCTCGTCAGGTCACACACACGCGCTATTGCCTCTCGCCTCAAATCAACTTGAATCTCTCCGCCTGTTTATCTCTCTCTCTCTCTTCTCATCGTCTCTCGGCGTCGTCATCGTCTCGCCTCTCATGCTCTCTCATCTCACTTCTCGTCTCTCGTCCTCTCTCTTCTTCCTCTAATGCCTCGTCCTCTCGCGTCTCTCTCTTGCTCTCTTCCATCTCACATCTACTGTCTCTTTCTCTTCTGGTCGTCTTGACTTTTTATGCTCGACTCGGTTGTCGGAATAAGAGGAGGGCGCTATCACCTCCTTATATTCTACGGTTTCCTCCCTCCTACCCTTGCTCTCTTCTCTCTCTCTACTATTGTTCTAGATCTTCTGTCATGCCTCTTCCATGAAATCAAGTCACCGAAAGTTGGTATAACTCCGATCTCCGTCGATCTTCTCTAGATCATTGGTCTTGGTAGCGCTCTCAATGTCAATGTCCAATCACCGAATTGAAGAGACAATAATGTATTATAGCATTCGTAGATTCCTGAATGAGCTATTCGCAGAGTGTCAGATGTCGTGTGACGCACAGAATACTCCGCTGTGCACTTGAATGCAAAGGTGCACAGGTGGCCGGACAATGTGTTTCGCTAAGTCCTCTCTCATCTCTCACACAGTCGTTTTGATAATCCAACAGATGAGCTCGATCTCTCTTCTGTCTCCTCCGCTCCGTCTCTTGCCTTTCTCCTCCTGCCAAGATAAGAGCTGGGACAGAGATATCGGCATTGTAGGGTGTTTAGCCTGTTAAGTGGGAGGGTATAGCAGTCGCGAGGTCGCCGGTCCGTCCGCATAATGGAGGAGGCGTGTTCTCGCAGGAGGGAAGAAATGATCTTATGGAGAGCCTGAGGAGCCTGGAAGTGTGCAGGATCGGACTGTAGCCCATGGGATTAGGCGAACCTGTTGCGGCCGAGGAGAGTGAACTGAGATCGGGACTTGGAGTATCGCTTTGAATCGCGTAACCGCTGCAGTGGGCAATCGGTCGCTCGTCTGTTATTGTTGTAGTTTGGTTACCTCTGTTTTGGTTTTTGAGTTTTATTTATTTTTTTGGCGGTTGAGTTGGTGGGGAGTAAAATGTCGTATTTGTGCGTTGGTTCGGTTGATGCATGTTGTTGGTTTTTGTTTATTATGTTTTGGGTGTGGGAAAAAAATGTGTGTTTGTTATGGGGAGGAGGCAGGGAGCTTTTGGTTTTGTGGAAAAGAATTTGAATGGACTTTGTGGTGTGATTTGGCAAGTGAGACGGGTTGGGTAAGTTTCTCTCGCGTCGTTTGCTGTGTTGTGTTGGCGGTTGGTGATGGTCGTGTTTGCTTTTAAAACAACAAAACAACAGAAAAACAAACAAAAACAGAGAAAGTAACAAGAAAAACGCCAGTTACTACGTTAAGCGCCCAGGTAGTGGTCGAAAAAAATGTTAGTTGCAGCTGTCGATCCCCTGATGACGGAAGGGACAGAGTTCCGTTTTTGTTTAGTGGCGTCAGTTTTCTAGAATAACTGATCTGGCTCTTTGCATAACGTGCATTAGGTAAGAGAAAGGAAAAACGTGTTCTAATTAATTTTAGTCATTCGTTGTTTTTAACTCTTGCACAGAGGGACGGAAGGAAAATATAGATAAAATAGAGAGTCGTTGCGTCGCGACGAAAGGAAAGTGATAAAATATGATGGGATAGGAATAGAAAATCGCTGAAATAGAAGTAAATACGATGTAGATTAAAGAAAGTGTTCTGCGGCGCGAGCGAGAGTGTTCCAGAGTTGTACAGAGGGAGCCGCTGTACTCATTCTGTTGATCGTCATGGGAGTTCAGTGTGCGCCATGTCGGCGATAACACCGCCGAGCTGGGAGTTGTCCGGCGGAGTGAATTAGATGACCATGATATTGGGCGTCTCCGGGAGGTATAGTTTACAAAGTGGTGGACGCAAAGTGTCGCTTCTTGGCACATTTTATCATACGCCTGTTTCTTCCTCTCTCTCTCCTCATCTCCTCTCTCGGGTGCATCTCGCTCTTTTTTCTTTTTCTTCTTTCGGGCTCTTTGGCTTTCTCTCTCTTCTCTCGTTCTCAATCTTTTTTGGTCCTCCTCCTCTCTTTCTTTTCTTTTTCTTACTCTTTCGCTCATTTGGTTTCTTCTTTTCTTCCCTCCTCCTTTCTTTTCTTTCCTCTCTTCTTCTTCTCTCCTCGTCTCCTCGTCCTTCTCTCTCCATCTCGTCATGCCCTCGGTATCCTCTCTTACACCCCTCTCCGCTGGCCCCCTCTCTCTCTCGACTCATCTCATCTCTCTCTCTCTCTCCTCCTCTATCTTCTATACACATCAACCATAACAACAAAAAAATAACTTTTAACAACTCCCAACCCCCCCCCCCCTTTGCCCCTTTCCTGCCCTCTCCCCCTCCCACTTTTTCACCCCCCTTCACCTTCCGTCATTACCTAATCTCCTCTTCCCCCTCCTCTCACCTCTACTTTTCCCCCTCCACTTCTCCTCTTCCTACCCCCTTCGCTTCCACCCTTTGTCCAACCCCATTCCCTTCCCTCTTCCTTCCCACCCACCCTCCTTATCTCCCTCTTCCCTCCACATCTCCTCCCTCCTCTTCCCACCACCCTCCCTCCCTCCCTCCCTCCTCCCTCCTCCCTCTTCCCTCCCTCCCTCCATCTCTCTTCCTCCCCACCCACCTCCCTTCCCTCCCTCCCTCCCTCCCTCCCTCCCTCTCACTCCACCCTCCTCCCTCCTTCCTCCTCCCTCCCTCTCCTTCCCTCCTTCCTCCTCCCTCCCTCTTCCCTCCATCTCTCCTCCCTCCCCTCCCTCCCTCCTGTGTGTCGCGGTTATTAGTAGATAATTACCCAGCGTGTCCGGAGTCAGTCGTTTAGCTCCCTCTCCGCTGCGCGTTGGACATCCCTGGAACGCTGGAAATTGAGTGGGGGCGGTGGGTGGGGGGGGGGTAGGGGGAAGGATGGGGAGGGGAAGGGAGGTAGAGGAGGGGGTGGGGGAAGGGGTAGGAGGAGGAGAGGGAGGTAGAGGAGGAGAGGGGAGGGGGACGGAGAAGGGGAGGGTTGGTAGGGAAGGGGGAGGAGAGTTGGTGGGGAGAAGGTCAATTGAGAAGGGGGGATGGGAGGGGGAGGAGGAGAACGGGGAGGGTTGGTAGGGAAGGGGAGAAAGGATTGATGGAGGAGGAGGGAGGGGGTAGAGGGAAGGGAAAGTTGATGGAGAAAGGAAAGAGGGATAGAAGAAGGAGAGAGAGAGGGAGGTCGTAGAGACAGGAGAAGAGAGTTGATGGAGAAGAGGTGGGGAGGAGGAGGGAGGATGGAAGAGAGGAAGACAAAAAGAGAAAAAGAGGAGCAGGTTAGGAAGAGGAATGAGGATGTGGGTAAGGGAGGAAAGGGAGAGGGAGGAGAGGAAGAGTGAGGGGGGGTTGGGGATTAGAGTGGGTGAGGGGAAGAATAGGTGAGAGGGGGGAAGGGAGAAAAGGGGAGAAGGGAAGGGGATGCGAGGAAGAAGTTGAGAATAAAGATGCAGACGGGGAATAAGAGAGAGAAGAAGGAAGAGGTAATTATTAGTAAAAGGTGGAGGGGAAGAAGAGGAGAAGAGGGGGGGGGGAAGGGGGAGGAGACCTGGCTTTGTTTATTTTTGCTTTTATTGATGTTGTAGTTGTCTTCAGTAAGTGTTCATTTCCCCCAAAAAAGTGTAGTTTTTATACTATCCCATATACATACCTCTGTTAAGTGTCGACATGTCTCTATTTATGAATCTAACATCATACTCTTCATTACTACCATGTTGATTGTTATGACCACATGCTGGCATCATCATGATATCCTCATTACCTTTTATCGTCATCGTAATTATCTTCATCACCACGTCAGCATGATTGTTGCAATTGTTGTTTGCAATAATATAATGGTAATTGTGATAATGATGATTGTAGTGGTGAGGATGATAGCAATAATAATTGTGGAATGATAATGATGGCATTGTTTTTTTAATTATTTTTATTATTATCAATAATAATTGTGATAGTAAGAATGATAATGATGACATTGTTTTTTATTATCTGACATTGTTTTTTTATTATTTTTATTATTATCATTAGTAGTCTAAGTATGTAGTATCTTACCAGTATTATTATTTTTGCTTTTATTTTATTTTCATCATGGTCATTATTGTTGTATCACCATCATCATTATCATCTGTTTTAACTCATTAGCACCGAGAGTAATGAAGTAATAGATCACAGAAATATAATGAAATCGATAGCGCCATAATCATCATCAATCATCATCATCATCCAATCAAC
>NW_020872162.1:628092-630592 GCF_003789085.1 Penaeus vannamei | reverse complement strand
GCGGCGATGGCGGCGGCGGCGGCGGAGGAGGAGAAGGAGACAGCGCGCGCACGTCGACGCAACAGCTGGGGACTGGGGAAGGGTTACGGTCGCCATGACAACGACGCCTCATGACCTACGATTTCGCGTTTCGGGGATTTCGATGAGGATGATGATGATGAGAGAAAGAATTAGAATGATACAGAATAATCATGATGATAATGAAGTAATAGATCAAATTAACCTAAAAGGAAGACACACAAACAGAGATAGACAGACTCAGACACATAGACAGACACAGACATAAACACATACACAGAAATAGACATATACGCATACACAGAAACAAACACAAAGACACAAACAAAACAACACACAAACAAACACAAAAAACAGACACATACACAAACACAGACATACACATACACAAAACAAACACAAACACACCCAGACACAAAGACAAACACAGCCACAGCCACGAAGACAGAGCATCCTGAGGGCCGTCATCAGCGGCGCAGCGGATAACAACTGTATCATTAACGGCACATGGTTCGACGACTGTATTACCGAGCATTTATCAGCGCGGCCGCAAAAACTGGAAGGGAGAAGCCGGGAGCCTGGTTGCTAGAATATCTTCCCCAAAGTATGACGAATTGGACGAGGGCGACACAGCTCGACAAAAAGCTAATGACGGGAACCTCCCTCTTGTTCTTCTTGTTCTTGGTCTTGTTCTTAATTTTTCTTCTCTTCTGATTTCTCTTCTTCTTCTTCCTCTTTTTTTTCTTCTTCTTCTTTCTTTTATTCTCCCTACTCCATGTACTCCTCTTCCTCCTCCTCCGCCTACTTTTCTTCTTATTTTACCTCCTCTTCCAATTCTTCCTCCTTTTTTTCCTTCTCCATGTACTTCTTCTTCTCCTACCCCTACTTCTCATCTTTATCCTCCTGTTCCTCTCTCTCTCTCCTCTCCCTCGTTCCTACTCTTCCTCCTATTTCTGATTCTCCCTCCATTCTCTCCTTTCTCTTCACTTCCTCTTCGTATGGTCTTAATTAGGAATGGTATTTTTATAGGACTGTGTATATTTATGGATGGATGGGAAAGAGAGAGAGAGAGAAAGAAAGAAAGAAAGAAAGAAAGAAGAGACAGACAGACAGAGACAGACATAAAGAAAGAGAAGAGACAGAGACAGAAACAGAAGAGACAGACAGACAGAGACAGAAATAAATAAAGAGACAGAGACAGAAAGAAAGAGACAGAGAGAAAGATAAAGAAAGACAAAGGAAAAGACAAAAACAAAGAGAAAGAGAAAATGTGAGCAAGAGAGAGAGAGACAGAAACAGTCAGAGTCAGAGACAGAGAAAGAGAGAATGATAGCAAGAGATAGTGAGAGCAAGAGAGAGAGAGAGAGAGAGAGACAGACAGACAGAATCAGAGACAGAGACAGAGACACAGAAAGAGAGAATGATAGCAAGAGAGAGAGAAAGGGAGAATGAGAGCAAGAGAGAGAGAGAGAGAAAGAGAGAGAGAGAGAGAGAGAGAGAGAGAGAGAGAGAGAGAGAGAGAGAGAGAGAGAGAGAGGGCGGAAGACAGGCCCAACGAGCGAGTGGGCACAACTACCTCTCCGAAGAGACAAAACAGGAGGGCGACGAAGGGGTCCTGGCGAGCGTGCGTGTAAACCTCTATAAGGGTCAGAGTTCGGGGGCTTATCACGCGGACAACGCCTTATGAGACACGACGCTGGCGTAAGTGAATAAATAGCTAAAGAGATGTGTAAGTAGATAAGTTAATGAATAAATGGATAGATTGATGGGTAAGTAGATATGTAAGTAGATAAGTTAATGAATAAATGGATAGATTGATAGACACGTAGATATTTGGATATATAAATAGGTATGTCGGTAAGTAGGAATTAATAAATGGATAGATAAATAAGTTAGTGGATAATTAATAGATAGATGAATGATTAAAAAGATAAGACAATTGCCAATAAGATTTAAAAAATAATTCAACCAAGATAATTGTATAAACATAACGCTTCAGGTCGAGAAAGTTGTGAAAATCAGTCTTAAAAAAAAAAAAAAAAAAATCCACAGCAGAATAATACGATAAAAAACATATAGGAAGCGATAAACGAAAGGAATAGACGATGCGCGAAGAAAAATAAAAGAAGAAAAAGGACAATGGAAAAAAGTGAAGAAAAAACGAGAAAAAAGGGGAAAAAAGAAAGAATAAAAAGAGGAAAAGGGAAAAAAGTGAAGAAAAACGAGAAAAAAAAAGAAAAAAAGAGGAAAAGGGATAAAAGAGGAAAAATAAAAAAAAAATAAAAGAATAAGAGAGAACGAAATTTTCCGAGCCTCGCAAATACCGTCCAATAGGCTTAAAAACCTCAACCGGAAATGGCGATGCGTATTAAGACGTCCACCACAAAAGACCGAGGACGTGTGAGTGTGTGGTTAATCTACAGGGTGTATGGTGCCAAAAAATATCTTACAGGGAGGTGAGTCTTCGTTATGGTGCCAAGGT
>NW_020872162.1:618092-623092 GCF_003789085.1 Penaeus vannamei | reverse complement strand
TCATTCGGAAGTAACCACTTTATATAAACGCGATAACTTGACTAATAGAGAAAATAGCGTCTTTGTTTCTTCTTTTGCTTCTTTCTTGTTCTCTTCGTGTGAGATCTCTCTCTCTCTCTCTTCCTTTTTTCTCTCGTTCTCTCTCTTTCTCGTTCTCTCTCTCTCTCTCTCTCTCTCTCTCGTTCTCTCTCTTTTCTTTCTCTCTTTCTCTCTCTATTCTCTCCCTCCCCCTCCCTCCCTCCCTCCTCTCCCCCTCCCTCCCTCCCTCTCCCTCCTCTCCCTCTCCCTCTCCCTCTCCTCCTCCCCCTCTCCCCTCTCTTCCTCCCATTCTCAATTTCATTCTAATTCTCTCTTCGCCCTATCTATGCATGACTGAACTTGCAGAGAAGAAAAAAAAGAAGTGAAGAAGAAAATGAAGTGAGTCGGAGATGTTATTAACCCTTGGCTGCGAAATAGACATGTCTCGTCACCACTCGACAGTTTTCGTTGAAGTGAAGGGTTAATGGTCGTTCTCGAGGGTCGTTATCGTCGTCTTTCTCATTGTTTTTTATGTGGTTGTAGGTCTTAAGGGGTTGTGGTTGGGTTGTGGAATTGTAAGGTCTTGTGTGTAATGTGTTGTAGGCTTATGGTGCTTGATGTCTGGGTTGTAGTCTGATGTCTGGTGGGATTATGATGTTGGGGGGTAATGTATGATGTGTTGTAGTTGTAGTACTTGTTATGTTAATGAGTTAATGGCTTACTGGATGATGATGGTCTGGGTGATGACACTCTGTCTTTGGGGAGCTTTTTTTTCTCTCTTTCTTTCTCTTTCACACATTCTCTCTCTCTCTCTCTCTCTCTCTCTCTCTCTCTCTCTCTCTCTCTCTCTCTCTCTCTCTCTCTCTCTCTCTCTTCTCTCTCTTTCCTCTCTTCTCTCTCTCACTCTCCTCTCCCCTCCCTCCCTCTCTCCCTCCCTTCCTCCCTCTCTCTCCCCCTCCCCTCCCTCCCCTCCCTTCCCCTTCCTCCCTCCTCTTCTCTCTCCTCTCTCCTCTCTCTTCATCTCTCTCTCCCTCTCCGTCCACCCGAGACAGCGCCGTCGGAGATGCGAGTTGATAGCAATGGCAAGGCTGTCGATGCAACGTCGTCCCAGCTGTCAAGTCGATGGCTGCTCGTCGGGACACACTTGTCAATCGCGCCGACTTCAATTCGGTCTAAGTCGGGGCCGATGTCGGAAGGGGGAGTGGGGTGGGGGTGGGGGGGGGGGGGCAAGTCGTAATCAGTTTTACGTCCGGGTATTTAGGTGGATTTTCGGTCTAAGGTGGAGTGTTTGGGTGGTGTCAAAATGCGTGCGTGTGATTGATGTGTGTGTTGTGTGTGTGTGGTGTGTGTGTGTGTGTGTGTGTGTGTGTGTGTGTGTGTGTGTGTGTGTGTGGTGTGTGTGTGTGTGTGTGTGTGGTGTGTGTGTGTGGTTGTTGTGTTTTTGTTTTTTGTTTGGGCTTATTTATTTGTCTGTCTTTTTGTTTTTTTTGTCTGCTTGTTTATTTTATGTTTATTTTCTTTATTCATTCATTCGTAGTCATATATTTTTTGGGGATATTCATTAATAACTTTAGGAAGCTCCAAGACCCTCGCTGTAAGGAGAACGGCATAAGACCCTTTATAAAGCCTTTCAAAAGGGGATCGAATATCACTTAATTGAGCGAAGGACGTGGATCGTGCACACCTGTAGATCCGTCATCACTCCTGCAAAACACCTGTTGATGCGGGTGGATATTTGGGATGATTTTGAGACAGGTGGAGGGGCATTGGGGAGATGGAAGCGGGATTTCGAGCGGGGGTGGGGGTGGGGGGGAGTGAAGGGGCCGTTGGGGAGATAGAAGTGGATTTTTAAGCGGTGGGGGGTGGGGGAGGGGGGGTACCATCGCGTCCCGTAGTAGTACCACAGGTGAAGAAACACCTGTTGTTGCCGCTGTTGATGAAGTATCTCGTCCTCTTTTCTCCCAATTCCCCCCCCCCCCGCGAATCCCCACCCTTCTCCCCACTCTCTTTTCCTCACACCATCCTCCTACCCATTCCCCCTCGCTCTTTTCCCCACCCTTTTTCCTCCTACCCATTCCTCCCGATCTTTCCCCACCTTTTCCTCATCCCACCCCCCACCGCCTCCCTCTCCCCCCTACTTGCTTCCTTCTCTCCCCAACCTGCCTCCCTCTCCCCTTTGCCTCCCTCCCTCCCTCTCCCCCTTGTCTCCTCCCTCTCTCTCCCCCTTACCTCCCTCCCTCCCTCTCCCTTACCACCCTCTCTCTCCCCCCCACCTCCCCCTCCCCTCCCACCCCCTCCCCACCCACCCACCTCCCTCCTTCTCCCCCCGCCCCCGGAACCCTCGTCGGGCGCGCAGGCCCTGACGGAGGGCGACATCGAGCGAAACACGTGTCGATGCGTCGATAGAGGCGACGGCGGGCGGCGTAAGCGAGTGTGACAGGAAAGAATGAAATCGGCCGATAATGAGGTCCGGGCAGGAGGCGCGGCCGCAGGTAATATCTCTATCGCGGCTCGCTCGTCCACGCCGTCGCCGCCTAACCGCCGTGTAACGAGCTCTCTCATTGGTTACACGTTATGCACCTGATAATTTCATTTGCTCAAAATACGTGTGACGTCACGGGTGTTTTTCTCGTCTCACGGTGGCTGGTCAAGATGAGCCAATGGGGCGAGGAACTCCACACTCGGGTTCCTCCCCCGTTATTATCTCCCCACATCCTTCTCCCAGCCTCCGGGACACCTGCTTCCTCAAGACAGAGAATTAAGAAAATACCTGCTTATAGCGACCGAGGCCCCCAGGACTAGGGGTGGTCGCTCTGTACGGTGGTCCCTGGGCCGAGGTCGGGATGGTTAGCGCAGTCTACGAGGAGTCTCTCAAGGCTGCGCGATCGCTCCATTAAGTTTCGTCAGGCCCGCGCTCGTCTTGGCCCACACGCACGTCTCTGGGCACGTCGCAGCCTCGCGCCCCTGCAAGAGGGGCATGAGAGCGTGCCTGTGACCGAGTGTGACCCCGCAGGAGGGCGTAGGGGCGGCAGGATCGAGGCGAAAGGTGAGAGCGGGCGGACGCACCGGGGTGGGCGAGGGGCGGCGATTGCGGGAAATAGCGTTGGTGTCGGAGCGAGGCTGGTCTGGGCCGCCGCGTGTGTGTGGTCCCGGGCCCTGACAGTCCCACTCCTCGACCTGAGCACGGCTTTGTGTTGGTTGCCCTCGTCAGTACCCAACCAGCGACCACACGGGGACCTGCACCGCCTCGCCTCCACATGACACCACTGGATATTTACCTCGAAAACGCCAGATAAGCAGGCATAGTGAGCTCGGGGAGCGAGTGCATGCTACGCCCTGGCGGCTCCCGACACTTCCTGGGTGGTCCGCTAGCATAGAGGCCGCAAGAGATGGAGTTTATATAATGCTGATGATATGCTGGCGGCGGCCTGGGATTGGTCATAAGCAGATTGGGTAGTGAAGTCCGCGGTGTCGACGTCTCAATTAGTGATGTCGACCGGCGCTCAGCATCATCCTATCGAGTGGGTGATTGAGCCATTGCTCGGCGGAGGCTGCGAGGGCGTCGGAGATGAGTGTCCCACCGAACGACGTGTCGACTTCTCCCCATTTGTCTTACAAGAAGGTGAACTGTCATGTGACGAGGAGGCGCGGGAGAGGCTGCCTCATCTCCCTTGTGTTGTGTGATGCTGATGCCGGGACCCCCGTACTCTTGCGCCCTTGCGGAATATGTGAGAACGGAACGGAGCGAGTGCCGTCCCTGTGCTAGCGAACGAGTCAGTGCCCACGTGCAGTGCTTTCCCAGTGCGAGTAATACGAACAAAGTTTCGGTGATGAATACGTCCCATTGACGCGCCTACGAGAAATACGTAGCGGTTCGCAAATAGATCGAGGCCGACGTCGGGAGCCGAGTGCTGGCGACCTCCACGTCCCCATAGCCGAGGCCGAGGAGGAAAAATAGAGGCGATCCTGCCGCAGCGATCGCCGCCACAAACACCCGAGCCATTCCTCCCTCTCGGCCTAACCTCCAAAACCTCGGCCTACAAGCGGGTCCTCAGGAGACCCTCTCCCGCTGAACGGTTTCTCTCCCGTGGTGTCTTTCTGTTGGCTTCTCCGCTTCGATCTCTCTCCCTTTCTTTTCTCTCCGTCCTTCCCTTTCTTTCTTATAACTTTCTTTTTCTTCCCCAATTCCTTTCATAAGTCTGTTTAGATACCTGTGCCTGCATCTATCGCACTATCTATCGTTACCTATCGCGTGTATGGAGCTGCGAGTTACAAAAGTACAAGTTCATCCCCTGTCCGCTAATTCTCTGCGTCTACCTGTGTTACCTGTTTACCCCAAATATCCCACTTTTCCCTCCATAGGCCTATGCGCTAGGCCCTCACTCCTCCCTTCCTCCCTCTCTGTAGACCCGGTTTATTCCCTTCCATCCCCCCATTCTCTCATTTCTCCCCTTTTATTCCGCTCTCTCCCATTCCCCTCCATCCTTCTTTCTCCTCTTATCACCGCCATCTCCAGCATCCTTCGCCCGTGAGCATCGTCTTCATCTCCATCTCCGCTCGTCTGTCAGAGATGCTGATCCGCCAACCTCTCTCCAAGCTAAGAGAGAACAAGCTAAACAAACCTCCGTTTTAAATACCCTGAAAAAAAGGAAAAAAAGAAAATTAAGGAAATAATAATAAAACAAAATATATTTATATTCTCAATCCATTGCCGACGCGCCGTCTCAAGGGAAGTGCTTTTTAAATAGACAACCGAGATACATACTTCGCTGTGTCAACCTCCCCCTCAACCCCCTTACCCCAACCCCCCAAATCGACCCCAACCCACCCCAACACCCCCAACCCCCTTCGAGAGTGAGTGACACCCCCCTCCCACCTGTAGCGCCTTCTTCGGGTCCTCCTCGACGCTGAGGAACCGTCGAATCCCACTCCTCGAGGCCCGTGTGTGTGTTCCTTGAGGAGGAGTGCCAAGTGTCAGGAAA
>NW_020872162.1:593092-610592 GCF_003789085.1 Penaeus vannamei | reverse complement strand
AAAACGAGGGAGTCACGAGCAGAATATGAAAAAGAGGGAGTTTACACGGAGGGAATCGCACGGACGGACTCACAAAGACGAATCCAAAAAGAAATAGCATACAAGCAAAAAACAACAAAAAAAAACACAAAAACAAAAAAAGCTCAAAACTACGGAAAGAGGAAGCCGCGCGGACGAGGAAGTTCAAAAAGACGTCTTTTGAGAGAGAGAAAAGGATAAAAAAAAACTCGAGACATTTTTCAGCGTTTAGATCCCAAGCGCGAGAGAGACATCACACTCTCGCCTCGATCGCGTTCCTCTCACGGCTGACTGAGCTTCTGAGAAAGACGTGTTTCCTGCTTCTTGGGGTTATTAATATGATAAGACGTGGTTGCTTTGGCTTTTGTCCTGCTTGGAGCGGCGGCGCTTTCAATGGGGCTTTCTTTTTTTTTCCTTTTTCGCTCTGTTTTTTTTCTTCTTATCTTTCTTCACTTCCTTCTCGTCTTTTCTCTCTCTCTCTTTCTCGCTTCTCTCTCGTTTTTTTTCTTCACCCAAACATTCTTCGCTTATTTTTTCTTTAGTGTTCCTTGCCCCCTCCTTCTCTTTCTTTCTATCCTTCTCTTTCTCTCCGTACTTCCCAATCCCTTTCTTCTTCCCATCGCTCCCCCCATCTCTCTCTTTCTTCACCTCTCTTTTCTTGGTCCACTCTCCTCCCCCTCTCTTCCCTCTCTTCCCCTCTTTTCCCCATCCTTCTCCTCCTCGCCACTTCTCCCACATCCTCCACCCACTCTCCGTCTCCCTCTCTCTCTTCATCTCCCCATCTCTTTCTCCCCTAACTTTCCCCACTCGTCGCCCCCTCCTCTCCGCTTCCCCATCCTTCTCTTCTCTCACTACTCTCCTCTTCCCATCCCACACTCCTCTCCCGTCCCTCCTCTCCCATCCACCCCTCTCCTCTCCCACTCCCTCTTCTCTCCGTCCTCTTCCCATCCTACACTCCTCCTCCACTACACCCTCTCCTCTCACTCCACCTCTTCTCTCCCTCTCCTCTTCCCATCCCACACTCCTCCTCTCCACTCCACACCCTCTCCTCTTCCCGTTCCTCTCCCTCTGCCCCTCGCCACCCTCTCCCACTCCCCGTCCCCCACCTCTGCTCTCCCTCGCCACCCCTCCCCGCCACCCTCTCTCACTCCCCCCCCCCACCCACCCACCAACAACCCCCTCCCCTCCCCGAATATATTTCAGTTTTACGAGCGCTTTATGAGGCTGGAGCTTCTATGTTGATTATAATTACTTTATCCTCGGGGTCAGGAAGATACTGCTCGTGCAAGTGTTTGAAATACGATTTTTCTTCGTTTTTCTTCGTTTTTATTAAAGTTCTTTGATGTTTTTTTTTTTTTTTTAATCTCATTTTTTTATATAATGTTCTTTGTCACCTCTTCGGGGTTTTTTTCTTTTCTTTTCTTTTGGTTATTCTTCTTTCTTAATCTCCCTTTTTGATGTTCTTTGTCACCTGTTTTCGTTTTTTTTTTCTCTTCTTTTCTTTTCTTTTTCTTTCTTAATCTCATTTTTTTATGTTCTTTGTCACCTTTCGATAAGATTATGTGCTTGGGGGAAAAATGATAACGGTTACTTGGATGAAAAGGGAAGAGGATGAAGAAGAGAAGATGAAGAAAGTGGCTTAAAAAGAAGAGAGAGAAGATAGAATAATAAGAAAAGAGACCGCTTGGGAAGAGAAAAGACATAGTGAAGAGAATAGGAATAAATACAAAAAAGAAAAGAGAAGGAAAAAAAGAAGGGAAGGGGAAAGAGGGAGAAGAAGAAGTAGAGAGAAAAAATAGAATAAGAAAAAAGAAAAAAAACTCCGATTGGGAAGAGGAAAGACGTAAAGAAAACGAGAATAAGAATAGAAACAAAAAAGAAAAGAGTTAGAAAAGAAAAAAAATAAATAGGAGGTGCCAGTTCACCCGAAAGTAAATAGACGGAGGCGAAATAGGCATTCGTCCCGCTTAATGGGTTGTTGTGCCATTAGACAATAGGGTGGTTGGCTGGTGGTGTAGAGGGGGTTATTTGTGTACTCCCGATGAGGTCTTTTAGGGGTCTTTGGGGGTCTTCTAGGGGTCTTTTGGGGTCTGTTGGGGGTCTTCTGAGGTTTTTGGGGTCTGTAGGGGTCTTCTAATGTCTTTTGGGTCTTCTGGAGGTCTCTTTGGGGTCTTTTGGGGGGTCTCATTGGGGTCTTATGGGGCGTCTTGGGTATTTTGGGGTCTTTTAGGGTGTTTTAGGGATCTTTAGGGGTCCATTTTTTTAGGGGTCTTTTTTGGGTGGGGGTTATCTTTGTAGAGTTAATGTATTCCTTATTTGGAAGGGTTTGGGTATGGCAAAGGATTTAAAGTTCATTAAACTCGTTTGTTTGAGTGAGATTTGTTTAGATTTTATGTTTTTTGTGTTTGTTTTTTGTTTGTGTATGTCTTTAGCGTATTTCTGTGTGCATTTATTTGCATTTATGTTGTTTTGTGTGTATGTGTAGGGCGTGTCCGTTTGTATGTATGTGCGTGTGTGTCTGGGTGAGTGTGCTTACATGCGACACTCATACGTATGTGCGTGTGTGCGCGTACGTGCGTACATATTTTTGAGCTTACACCTTGCATACTTCACAAGAAAGTCTCAAAACATTTTTTAACGGAGAGGAAAAGGTCATGAGAAGAAAAAAGGAAGAATGGAGATAGAGGAGGAAGAAGGTAAGGCGAGGAGGTGCGAGGGAAGAACAGGAAGAGAAAGAAGCGGTAAATGTTATTTTTCTCACTTTTTTTCTACCTTCTTTTTTTTTTTTAAACATAGTCTTCGGGATTCTGTAAAGGCGGCATTGTGCGGCCATTTTACCGTGAGCCATTTTTTTCCCCCCACGGCCATGATTAAGTCTTCAGCCCCTCTCGCAGCGCCACAGTCTCGCCCTTGTGGAGAGCGGACGGACGGTCGAGAGTCGCCTGCGCACCGCTAATGAATGACCGCCTCGTAATGAAGACACTCTCGGGAAACTCACAAAGTCGGCTAAGAATAGAGAGCTAAGATGAGGTTCCTTCTTAGGGGGGTCGATGGAGAGGAGGGGAGGAGGGAGGGGAGGGAAGAGGGGGAGGGGAAGGGTGGTGGTGTAGGGGAGAAGAGAGAGAGAGGGTGATGGAGGATAAGGAAGGAGATGGAGGAACGGTGGTCGAGGGAGAAGGAGGGGTGAGGAAGGAGGAGGAAAAGGAGGAGTAGGAAAAAGGAAGGGAGATGAAGAGAGGATTGGAAAAGAGGAGGAGGAGGAAGAAAGACGATAAATTACACGATGGTCAGTGGGGAAGGGAGAGAAAGGGAGAAAAGGGAAAGAAGAGAGATAGAGGGAGGGAAAAGAAGAAAATGAGGAGGATCGTGACATGATGTTATTTAGTTATTATAACAGGTGCGAGTCAGCTGGAGTGAGGCGAGTTTTCTACTTGAAAGATTTATGAAAGTTTGAGAATATATCACCAAAAAATATATCAGATGGCGAACTCTCGAAGTATATCTTATATGAGGATTTTTTTAAAATTTTTATCTCTTCATCCGTTTCAGTGGTTTGAAGATCCAAAAAAAGAGAGATTTATATGCTTTAATTTTATAGAGAAATATAAGGTTGCCATTATTAAGAGGTATATTTGGTGTCGGCGGCGGTGGATATGCTGATATACTTTCCTTGCAGTGTAGTATGGTGGTAACATATGTTTGCCAAGATCTGCAGATATTCATCTCCTTTGGGCGTCGACCCTGGATTTGAAGACCAGCGCTAAGACATGATATATTCTTAGATTTATCTCGAAGACGATGGTTATCTCATGTCAGCTGTTTATACTGTGTGTGTGTGTGTTGTTGTTGTGTGTGTGTGTGTGTTGTGTTGTGTGTGTGTTTGTTTGTGTGTTGTGTGTGTGTGTATGTGTGAGTGTGTGTGTGTTTGTGTTTGTTTGTGTGTATGTGTGTGTGTGTGTGTGTTTGTGTGCGTGTGTGCATGTCCAAATGTGTGTTTGTGTGTGTGTGTGTGCGCGTGTGTATACAACTACTACAGCTGCTACTGTTCCCATGGCATCGGTTGTGAGTGTTAATGATATTATCGCTACTTAATTCCGTTACTATTTCCATTGTCATTATTAGATCTACTGCTCATACTGCTTGGATTGTTATTGCTTCTTTAAATATTATCGATACTGGTACTACTACTTTTTAATTTGATAATAAAAATTGATGATGATGAGGGTGATTAATACAGTAAAAATGGTAGTGATAAAAATGATATATTATTTATTGTTGTTGTTTTTGCTTTTATTTTTATTATTAATTATTATTATTATTCATTATTATTTTATTATTAGTGTTAATATTATTACTATTTATTTCAATACTATCAACATTATTACTCTTATTGTTATTATTCTTACAACTATGATTATCGCTATTATCATGATTGTTATTTCTATTATTGCCATTATTATTATCACCGTTATGGCGACTACAACAAAACAATACAACCCCGACCAACCCTTCACCACCACCCCTTCCACCACCTCCCCATCACCACCACCACAACTCCTGCTTCCCCCCCCCCACACGCCCTCCCCCCCCCACAATCACGACACCTGGGCATCACGAGCGACAGTCGTTACGGTGACGACCCGAGCACGTTGAGCCGTGAGTCGTCGCGACCACCTGACGGGCACCGAACGCGGGTAATGAAGGCGGGTATTTCGGGTCGGCGGCGCGGAGTGCAGTCACCCGGGTCGTTTTTTTTTTTTTTTTTTTTTTTTTTTTTTTTTTTAAGTGAAAGGCGTTGATAAGTGTAGAGTGTGTGTGTGTGTGTGTGTACTATTTTTTTATTATTTTTGTAAGATAAGGAAAGGCGTCACGGAACTTTTTTTTTTCTTTTTCTTTCCTTTTTTCTTTTTTTCTTCTTTTTTCTCATTTTTTTTCTTTCTTTCTATTTTTCTTTCATTTTCTCATGTTTTTTTTCTTTCCTTTCTTTTTTTTTCTTTTTTTTAGATATTGATAAATAAAGTCAACCGATAGATCTTTTGCATTTTTTTTCTATCTTTTAAAAAGTCAATACATAAAGACATCATTTGCCAAAGCTTTAAAATTCTTCATCAATTTTAAAAGACTAATCATAGAACTTTCTTTTCATTTTTTTCTTAAGATCGACAAATAAAGCCATCAAGAGACAATGCTTAATTATTTTATTTTTGAAGATGGACAAATAAAGGCGTTAAAAAACGAATCCTTTTTAAAAAGAATGGTTGATAATAATCATACCAAGAGTCCATTTTGTTATTTTTTTTTTTTTTTTCTTTCTTTCTTTTCTCTCTCTCTTTCCCCCAAAATGGATAAATAAAGTCATTGTAGAATAACATTAGAAGGGAAAAGTGAATAGATAAAGACATCAGAAGGGATCTATTTATTTATTTATTTTATTTTATTTTATTTATTATCTTTTCTTTTTATCTTTTATTATTCTTTTTTAAATCAATTAAGGCTTCTTTCTTGAAGGAGATCGGAAGGCATGGACGTGAAGGAGTTGAAGAGAGATGAAGAAGATAAAAAAAAAATGTGTACCTGATGCCAAGGGAGTGAATAACGTTCTCTCTTCACGGCATGACGCTGCGATTTTTATTCTTTATTCATTGAAGAAAATGGTGTCGGTTGCTTTGATCTCCGCTCTGTGCGCTGGCCTCGGAGCTCCCTCTCTCTATTTGTTTGTTTGTTTGTCTATGTGTCTGTTTATTTATCTATCTGTCTGTCTCTTTATTTTTTTCTCTATCTATCTTTATCTTTCTGTCTCTCTCTTTATTTTCTATCTTTCTCTCTTTCTCTTCTCTCTCTCTCTCTCTCTCTCTCTCTCTCTCTCTCTCTCTTCTCTCTCTCTCTCTCTCTCTCTTCTCTCTCTCTCCTCTCCCTCTCCCTCTCCCTCTCCCTCTCCCTCTCCCTCTCCCTCTCCCCTCCCCTTCCCTCCCTCCCATCCCTCTCCCCCTTCCCCTCCCTCTTCCTCCACCCTCTCCCTCTTCCCCTTCCCTCACTTCCCCTTCCTCCCCTTACCCCCCCTCTCCCTCTCCCCCTTTCCCTCCCTCCCCTTTCCCCCCCTCGTCCTCCGCCCCACCCCTCGAGGCCGACACGTCGAGGGCGATCTGAGCTGCTCCTTGATGGCTGCGTTAATTGCCTTCGCGTCGGGCAGTCACACCGCCTCGCCCGGGATCGCTCGGCCGCGTCTCTCGAGTGTTATAATTCCGGTGCTAGATTAGTGGCTGGTCAGGGCGTCCTCTGTCTGCTGTCTGTCTGTCTGTCTCTCTGTCTCTCTTTTTCTCTGTCTGTCTCTCTCTGTCTCTGTCTGGATCTCTCTGTGTCTATCTATCTATCTATCTATCTCTATCTCTCTCTCTCCCTCTCTCCCTCTCTCTCTCTCTCTCTCCCTCCCTTTCCTTCCCCTCCCTCTCCTCCCCTTCATTTCCCCCCTCGACCCTTCCCCGCTCGACCCTCGACCCTCCCTCCCCTCGACCTCCCTCCCCGACCCTCCCGACCCTCCCCTCGACCTCCCCTCGACCCCCTCCCCTCCCTTCCCCCTCCCTCCCCTCGACCACCTCCCCTCGACCCTCCTCTCTAATCCTCTCATTCGCCGGCTCTTCATCGCTCCCTGCCGACTTCTCATCTTCTTGACGCCCTCCATCTCCTGCAAGGGTCTCGCTTTCCCTGTCCGTCTGTCCGTCATGTATGTGTCTGTCTGTCTGTCTGTCTGTATGTTTGGCTGTTTCTCTTCTCGTATTTTTTTTTTTTTTTTTTTTTTTTTAGCTTATCCTTCTCTTTTTTTCGTTCTCTTTCTTTCTCTTCTGCTCTTTTCTTCTCTTCTTCTCTTCTCTTTCTTCTCTTCTCTTCTCTTCTTCTCTTCTCTCTCTCCCTTTTGTTTATCTATAAATCTATTGTCTATATCTATTCCCATATACACAACGTACATACATGTACATGCACAAAGACGCGTACACACACACCCACACACCCAACACCCACATAACACACACACACACACATACACACCCCCACATACACAACACCACATACCAAAACACCCACATACACACACAACACCGACATACACACCCCAATACACAGCCCACATACACACACCCACATACATACATACACATACATACATACATACATACATACATACATACATACATACATATTACATACATACACACACACCCACACGCCCCTACACCCACATATATACACCCCACACCCCCTACACCCACATACACCCACACCCACATAACACACACACCCACATACATACACACCCACACGCCCCTACACCCACACCCACACACAACGATCAAGCAATTTTCGTCAGAATTATCAAAGACGTAGATCCAAGACGTCGAGGCGCTCCTACGTGTATCTTCTTCTTCTTCTTCTTCTTCTTCTTCTTCTTCTTTCGCCTCCTCTTCTTTTTTCCTTCTCTCCCTTTTTGTTCTTTTTGTTCTTCTTCTATTTCATCTTCACTGCTTTCTTGGTCATCTTTCTTTTTTTTTTCTCCCTGACCTTCTCCTTTTTCCGTTTATTTATAGTGTTCCTTCTCTCTCTCTCTTCTCTCTCTCTCTCTCTCTTCTCTCTCTCTCTCTCTCTCTCTCTCTCTCTCTCTCTCTCTCTCTTCTCTCCTCTCTCTCTCTCTTCTCTTCCTCTCCTCTCTCTCTCTCTCTCTCTCGTCTCTCTTTCCTCGATCTCTCGTCCTCTTTCTCTCCGCCCTGCCCCGATCCACTCCACGTCGCGTCCCTGTTCTCTCCCTCTGCCGGTCCGGTCGGGATGTCTCTCTCTTCCTTCTCTCTCGCTCTCTCCGCTCTCATCGTCTCTCTCCGTCCCTCGATACCCTTTCTCTTCTCTCCTCCTCGTCTTCTCACCCACTCTCTCTCTCTCTCTCTCTCCCTGTTCTCTCTCCTCTCTTTCTCTGCCTCTCGCCTCTCTCAAAATCGTCAAACTCTCCGTCCTCTCCCCCTCTCCCTCTCCTCCTTTCCCCCTCTCTCTCCCTCTCCAATCCTCGCCCCTCTCTCCTCCCCTCCTCTCCTCTCCTCGCTCTCTCTTATCTCTCCGCTCTCTCTCGTCTCTCTCTCATCTCTCTCTCTCTCTCTCTCTCCCTCTCTCTCTCTCCTCTATCATGCTCTGCTCTCTCTCAATCTCGTCGTCTCTCTCTCTCTCTCTCTCTCTCGTCGCCCTCAGTCTCTCCTTCCTCCGCTCCCTCTCCCTCCTCCCGCCCTCGCCACTACCTAGCCAGCCTGACCACATAAACAACAATCATCGTGCATTCTGTGAGGGAGACAGAGTGGTGCAGCAGGAGGAGGGGGGGTGAAGAGGAGGGGAGACGAGGTGGGGGGGGGTTGAGGAGGATAAGGAAAGGAGGAGGGGAGAGAAGGGGAGATGAGGTGGGGGGGTAAGGAGGATAAGGAAAGGGAGGAGGGGAGATGAGTTGGGGGGTTAAGGAGGATAAGGAGAGTGAGGAAGGGATAGGAGAGGATAGAGGATAGAGGAAGGAGAGGGTAGAGAATAGAGGAGGAGAGAGCTGGGAAAGGGAAGGAAGGGTGGGGATGGGGGTCGGGCACGCCACCCCAATAACTCGTGCAACAGGGTATGAGCAGGGTATGGAGTACAGAGCGGGTATGGTGGGGCTAGATGGGTACAGTGCACCAGGATGTGTTGGATACAGTGGTTGTGGTGTGTCAGAATGCAGTGGGATTATGCTGTAGGATTTTTGTGGGAGTCGAGGGTGAGTATTATGAATTATGGATAAATGGATTAAGGCAATAAAGAAGAAGAAGAAGAAGGAGAAGAGAAGATCATGAGTAAAATCGCGTGGTAGGAGGAATAGATAAAGATAAAATGATAAATAAGAGAATAAAAAAAGAAATATTAAAGAAACTAAATGAAATTCGGTCATACACCAAGTTTACAGCAAATTCCGTAGGATGTAAGGATTAAAGCAGGATAGAGCAAGGATAGGATGTACGACAAACAGGCTTGTTGATCTGCACTTGACGCGCTAATGTGCATTTCTTCTCGTTGCACAAACTACAAAGATAAAGTTTCAGAGCGATTATGTTGGTGTTATGTGTCCTTGTAGTAAAAACTTACGGTTGTAGTCTGTCCCACTAAAAGGACCTTTGTCAGCCTGGCTTGATAATCAGCTCGTGAATTATGGTCCTCTGACGGCCGTCTTGTTGTGCACTGCAGAGTGAAAGGTGATATTGTGCACTCCTCGGGGGTTGTGGCGCGCGGGGGTCCTGCAGTCGTGGCGTCGCTGCGTGTACTTCGGTGATTTATGATGTCACTGTTCAAGGCGTGAGGTCAGTGTATGATTTATGACGTCAGAGTATGATTTATGACGTCATAGCTCAGGGTCTTTGTGTCAGAACGTAATTTATGACGTCAAAACGCGGGTCGCTAAAGTCGCGGGTTCATTCATGACGTCACATCTCCATAATGGCTTAGTTTGGGTTTACGCGAATTTGTTTTGTCAATGAAAGTCTGATGGGAGTGAGATTTTTACCTTATAACCCCTCTCCCTCCTCCCCCTCCCCTCTCCCTCTCTCCTCCTCTCCCTCAACCCCCTGCTTCCTCAACCTCCTTTCTCCTCCCCCCCCAAACCTCCCACTTTTGAAATAACCTTGTACCCAAGCCCCTCCAAACCCCCCCCTCCACATCATTCACAGGATTCCCCCTCCCTCCCTCTTCAATTCTTTCCCCTTCCCCCCTCCCCCCCCTCCTTCACCATGGCCTCCCTCGATGACAGAAGTAGAACTTGCTGACAACATTAAGACAAATGAGATTCTGACGATGACTGACACTTTAACGAGACTCGTCACGGCCGATGCAGCAGTCAGTCAGACCGAGTGTCAGTTGCAGTGCACGGTCAAGCCACAACCTCCCCCCTCCCCCTTTATCCCTCTAAACCCCCCCCACCCCCCTCCTCTCTCCACCTGACTTAAACTGGCCCTATGAAGTCGACATTCCTAACTTGGATGACTGTATACTGTGTTATATATATTCGTCCCTTATGCTTCCCTGAGTAGTGGGGTTTGGGTTTGGTTGAGGAGAGAGAGGAAGGGGGAGGGAGAGAGGAGGGAGAGGGAGAGAGAGGGAGAGGGAGAGAGAGGGAGAGAGAGAGAGAGAGAGAGAGAGAGAGAGAGGAAGAGAGAGAGAGAAGAGAGAGGAATTATTAACAAAAAAATATCTGGTAGATACCCAAATAGACAGACAGACACAAAGAAACAACCAGATAGATAAACAGTCAACTAAAAAGAATAAAAAATAGACGAGAAAGTGAGAGAGAATACCCAGTAAAGAATGAGAAAGAGAGAACAAAATGGCGAAACACCGAATAAATAACCAAGAGAAAAAGAAAAATAAACGAAAAAATACCAAATAACGAAACAAAACAAAGGGAATAGAAAGATAACAGAACGAGGGAAAGAGAAAGAGAGAGAACAGAAGCGAAAGAAAGACAGAACAGAAGCAAAAGAACGAAATATGAGAACAAGAAAAGAAAAAGAACAAAAGCGAAAAAGAGATAGAGAACAGAAGCGAAAAGAAAGAGAGAAAGAGGAGGGCAAGGGGTGAGGGGAGCGGAGAGAGGGGAGGGGGGAGAGGGGAAGGGGGCAGGCGTGTGAAATAGGAAGGCAGCGAGACACCTGACGGTCACGGTGCACCTGCTTGCCATTAGCTGATCGTTTTCCGTGGAGACGAGGTAGTGCTTGTATTTTATCTTATCTTTGCTTGGTCTTTTTTGTTCTTTTTTTTTTTTTTTAAGGGTGAGGGGAAATGAGAATTTTTTTTGTTTTGTGAATTTCGTTTTTTTTTTTCTCAAATTTTCCTTTTTTGTGTGTGTATTGCTTCTTTGTGTCGGTCTCGTCCTTTCTCGCTGTCTTCGTCTGTTTCTTGTTTGTTTGTCTCTATTCTTTTTCTCTCCATCTATATATATTTATCTCTCTGGCTATATATTCTATCTGCCCCTCCCTCCCCTCCTTCGCTCCCTCTTCCCTCCCTCCTTCCCCTTCCCCTCCCCGTCCCCCTCCCCTTCCCTCCCTCCTTCTCCTCCTTCCCCCTCCTCCTCCCTCCCTCCTCCTCCTTCGCCCCTCCTCCCTCCCCTTCGCCCCCCTCCCCTCCTCCTTCGCCCCTCCCTTCCCTCCTCCTTCGCCCCTCCTCCGCCCCGCCCTCAAACAAGTCCTGGACAACAAGCGGCTGTTCAATGGCCTCTTCAAAGGCAATTAAGCTATTAACGACGGACAAACAGTCGTATCTCGTCCCCTCTTGATACTCGTGACAGACAAACTCGTAAATCAGGAAACGTGACTATTAATGCTTGATCATTTGTCTTCGGGAAGGAGTTGAAAAAAGAGGAAGTTGGAAGGGGAGGAAGAGGAGGAGGGGGGGGAAGAGGGGGGGGTAGGGGGGGTAGGAGGGGGATGTGGGTGGGGATGAGAGAGTGGGAGAAAATAGAGGAAAATGAAGAGGGAGAATCCTAGATGGACGAAGGAGGGAGATAATAGATGGATGAAAATAGCTAAGATTGAATGAAAAAGGAGATATTAAAATGAGATACGAGAAAAATGCATACATAGATAAACAGCACATCTGAGACACAACAACAAACCACCGAAAAAAAGAAACAAAAAAACGAAAACAGAAATCGATATAACTAAAAAAAAAACGAAAAAAAACATAGCCAGAATGACTTCTCGATCAGCGATACACCCCTGTATTTCGCAACGGGTCGCTCCTTCGATAAAATGATAACATTGAGAGGTTGCAAGCCACTCGCAAACCTCTTGCAGCACAACGGGGGTATAGAGTTGCTCTGTTAACAAGGCTGTGCTTTTCCGGCCGAGCGAAGGATAACATCCTCAAAGCCTGATAATATTTGCTTGGGTGATTTCGGTGCGGAGTCCATTTGACGTCATCGTTATGTTTGTGACGTCACCGAATGGGGGGTGTGACGCCACTGATATAGATAGATCGGTGGAGAGACAGATAGATAAGCCGATAGATAGGTAGGTAGATCAGTATGGCGTAATAATTGCGTTTAGTGATAGCACGAAGTAAAGAATTTTTTTGTTTTGTTTTTTTTTTATGTTTTTCATTATGACATCATTCTGCCTGTGACTTCATTAGTGTCATTCTTTCAATTTGATGTCCTCATTACGCTTCACGAAGAAGGAATATATAGTCCTTCCTCTTTTTTTTAAGGGGGGAGGGGGGGAAGAGGTAGGTGGCATTACATCTAATGGTCGTGGTGCCTTTGTGAGGAAATTCGACGGTCTTTGTTGTGGGAATTGTGGGTAAAAGGGGTGAGAATCGTGCCTTTGTATAACTTTTGACTTTTTGTTAGACGATATGTGAAAGTGTTTTTTTTTTTTTCCTTTTCTTTTTTTCGTCTTTTTTTTCTTTCGTTTCTTGGGGAGTCTCTCGTTGTTTTCCCACTTCCTTGTTTTTATCGTTTTTTTCTATTCTCTTCGATTCGATATTTGTCTTATTAATTATCCCCACGATTTTCCTTGTTTGGTTCTCATTCTTGGCTCTTTTTCGTATCAATTGCTTCTCTTCTCTTCTTCTTCTTTTTTTTTCTTCCGTTCTTTTTTCTCTCCCACTGTTTTTACTTCCTTCCCTTTCCCATCTTCTCTTTCTTCCTCCCTTTTCCCTCCCTTCGTCCCTTTCTCTCTCTGTCCCACTCCTCACCTCCCTACTATTCCGTCCCCCTTCTCCTCCCCTCTTCCTCTCCCTCTTCCCTCTCCCCTCTCCCTCCCCCTCTCCTTCTCCCTCCCTCCCTCTCCCTTCTTCCTCTCCCTCTCTCTCCCTCTCCCTCCCCTCTCCCTCTCTCTCTCTCTCATCCCTCCCTCTCCCCTCCCACCCCCTCTCCTCCCCCCTCCCTCCCACCCCCTTCCTCTCCTCCTCCGATCTCCTCAAGACAAACAGCAGCGGTGTGCGTTACCTGCGCGTGCTACCCCGTGTGTACCTTCCCCCTGACCCGCGCGTGGACCGACACCCGTGTGCAAACTGAGGTGATTTACTGAGCAAACTTCCCCGTCGGTGTGTTCAAGGAGGAGGGCCTCTTTGCGCATTGTCTGTCGGGATGTATCTGTGTGCGCGCGTGTGTGTGTTGTGTGTGTCTGTGTCTCTTTCTGGGTCTGTCTTTCGGATCGTTCGGTGTATCTGCTTGTTTCTCTGGATTTTGTTGTTGTTTTTTCGTTTCTTTTCTTTCTCTGTTCTATATCTATCTATTATTATCTATCTCTCTTCTGTTTATTTTAATTTCTCTGTCTGTCTGCTTTTATGTATGGATGTTTTTCAATCTCTTATCTGCCTGTCAGTCTCTCTCTCTCTCTCTCTCTCTCTCTCTCTCTCTCTCTCTCTCTCTCTCTCTCTCTCTCTCTCTCTCTCTCTCTCTCTCTCTCTCTCTCTCTCTCTCTCTCTCTCTCCCTCTCTCCTGGGGAAGAAGGAGCAAAGGAGAGGAGGATGGGGAGTACTGAGGGAGGGGGCGTCGAAGGTAAACACAGGGGCGGGGAACACTGTGTCAATGAAGTGGCAGTGAGAAGGTGAAGAGGGAGGAGGAGGAGGAGGAGGGGGAAGAGGAAGGAGGGAGGAGGAGGATGGGGGGGAGGGAGGGGGAAGAGGAGGAGGAGGAGGAGAGGGAAGAGGGGGAGGTGGTGTGGTGGATGAAGGCTGGAGAGGAGTGTGTGAGGGAGGTTACAGGGGAGGACGAGCAGAATGAGAAGAAGATGGAGGAGGAGTATGGAGAGGTGGCGAGTGAATTGGGGGAAGGGGAGGGAAGGCGGTGGATAAAAAAGTTTTGAAAAGGGAGACAGAGAGAGAGAAGGAAAGAGAAGGAGAGAGAGAGAGAGAGAAGAGAGAGAGAGAGAGAGAGAGGAGAGAGAGAGAGAGAGAGAGAGAGAGAGAGAGAGAGAGAGAGAGAGAGAGAGAGCAGGAGTGAGACACCCACAGCAAACACTCCCAGGTTTGCATAAGTTTGATGGGTCATATATCACTTATTATCTGTTGACTTGACGTGATAAGACGACCAATTAGCATTTTCCTCCCAGCATGTGCTTCCGAGTCGGTAGTGCAGCTCCTAAGTGGGTGAGATGCCTTGCATTATACTTGTGTGGCTGTGTGTGTGGGTGTAGGGGAGTGTAAGCTGTATCAGACACACGCACGCTCTCTCTGTCTCTGTCTATCTATCTCTTATTTATGTGTTATCTATCAGTCTATCATTCTCTATCAAACACACACACACACACACACACACACACACACACACACACACACACACACACACCACACATATTATACATACAACACACACACACACACAACCACACACACACACACACACACATATATATATATATATATATATATATATATATAAATATATATATATATATATATACATATATATATATATGCGCGCCTAATATACTTATGCCAAAATCAACAGGTCGTAAAGGCCGAGTCCCGCTGTAATAAGAGCCTCACAGTTCCCAAAATCGGATCAGATAAACCGGCATCATTAAATAGCGCATAAGCCAGCCATCAGGTCTGGCCAGTATCTCTCGGCCGCAGACAAGACAATGTGATTAGCTCTCCGCCGAGGCCGTGTGTGTGTGTGTGTCCCTCCTGCAGGCGGCGCTGTGCAGTACCTCCTCGTCTGCAGTACCTCCTCTTCTCTGTTTATTCTTTAATTTTTGGGGGATTTTTTTTGAGGGGTTTTAGTTGGGCGTGGAGTGGTGGATGCGTGGGGTAGGGGTAGGGGTAGGGGGGGGGGGAGGTTACATGGGCGTAAGCGTGGGCGCCCGGGCGTCTTCTCGGCTATAAGGGCTTGAGCTTAGGACCATCTGCGGCGAAATCTCGAAGCGCCGAGTAAACACAGCGGTGGTTTTGCAGACGAAATGACGGATATAATTCCTACTCTTCTCTTCTCACCGTTATTCCTATTCTTCCTGTTCCTCCGTTTATAAGGAGCGAAGGATATATTCTCTCTCCGGCGCGTCCTGCAGCTCGTCTTCTGCATCTCGCGGAAGGAGCAGAAACTCAACAGTTCTTTTTCCGTTCTCGTGTATAAATACACAAGCGCATGAGAGAGAGAGAGAGAGAGAGAGAGAGAGAGAGAGAGAGAGAGAGAGAGAGACGAGAGAGAGAGAGAGAGAGAGAGAGAGAGGAGAGAGAGAGAAGAGAAAAGGAGAGAAGAGAGGAGAAAGCGACGGAGAACGAGAGACAGAGAGAGAGGAGAGGGGAGAAAGCGAACGAGAAAAAGAACGATACGAAAGCCAAGAAGAGAGAGGAGGGAGAATGCAACGAGAAAGACAACGATAACGAGAGACAGAGAGAGAGAAAGAGAGAAGACGAACGAGAAAGCGAACGAGCGAGGGCGCAGATCCCCGAGCCCAACCCGCGCGGACGAGAGAAGACAAAACAAGCCGGCCTTTGTTCCCTCCCGCGATTTCCCTCCCGCGATTTCCCAGAGAGAAATACACTATATCAATCAGAAGCCGATTTCTCACGCCGTTCCCCGGCCGCAATCCCTCTCTCCCACTCCACAAAGAGAATATTGAGGATCTGGCCGGCCCGGTGCTGACAGGCCGGCACTCCCGGGCGAGGAGCGCCGGAGCGAGGGCCATCAAAGTGCCAATAACGCGGCAACACATGTGCGCTCTGTGTATTTTCAGTGCCAGATGTTTATTTGGTCTCCCGGCGCCGAGTGGCAACACCTGTTAGGGCTGTTGCTGGCGGGGGGGGGGAGGGGGGGGGACAATAGGGCCTCTCATGAAGGTGATGAGGGGCGCGGCGAGGGTAGGGTGGGTGTTGTGGTTTTGGTGGGAGGGGAAGGGTATTGTGCTCTTGGGTGAGACGGAGGTGGTGGAGGTATGTGTGGTGGCGGTGTGGCAGAGAGAGGTATGGTCTTAGTGTTCTTGGGATGGTGGTGTTGCGGCGTGGGAGGAGAGGGAGGGGTTCCGAGGAAGGTATGGTGTGTTTGGCGGTGGGGAGGAGGTTATGGTGCTCTTTGCCGATGGTGCTGAGGGCGTTGGCGGAGGGTATGGTGCTGAACAAGGGAGATGATGCTGACGATGGTGATATGGTGGTTTTGATTGATTGTGATGATGAGAAAATGCTTTTCGACGGTTACTGTATAGAGGATGTTTTATGTTTGTTGACGATGATGACGGAATTCTATTGTTCAACGATGATAGTGATATGAGAGGGGGCTGATAGAAGGCTTTTTGGGCGATGAATGATTATGGTGGAAGCAGATAGGGTGTTGGGTATGGTGTCGGTTTAGTGATGTGTGAGGAATATGGTGTCTTTTGATGATGTGATGGATGATGAAGGCGGGCGATATGGTGAAATTTGACGATGTCAGTGAAGGTGAGGATGAGCATATGATAATATGGTACCTTTTGGTGATGGTGAAGATGACGAAAATGAAAGATGATGGTGAAGATAGTGACAGAGACCTTTCCTGGTAAATGGCACCATAACAGGGCGATAGTGCAAATAGGCAGACATGGCTTGACAGCGAGGTGGGTGGTATAGTGAAGGTTACAGTGTCTAGCGTTGTATTAAGGCTGTGATGTTGCTTTTAGGTAAAGATTAATTACTATGGTGTCATCGCAGTTAAGGGGAAGTTAATGGATCTATTTAAGGGTGATGGGAAGGATATGGGAGACGTGTATGGCATCTCTCTCTATCTATCATCTAGCATCTATTCTCATTCTCTCTCTCTCTCTAACTCTACTCCCTTTTTCTAACTATAACTTTCTGTAATCTCTCTCGTCTCTAGCTCACTCTCTCTCTCTCTCTCTCTCTCTCTCTCTCTCTCTCTCTCTCTCTCTCTCTCTCTCTCTCTCTCTCTCTCTCTTCTCTCTCTCTCTCTCTCTCTCTCTCTTCTCTTTCTCACCTCTCTATATACTATGTGTTGTGTGATGGGGTTGTCGTGTGGTGTGTTGTGTTGTGTGTGTGTGTGTGTGTTGTGAATGTGGTGTGTGTGTGTGTACGTGTGCGTGGATGTGTGTTGTGTCTGTGTGTGCACATGCGTGTGCCTAGAAAAATTAAAGACGACTCTAAATTTTTAAAGAGAAGAGAAATGTCCCCTCGTTCTTATCGTCCGCATAATCATGTTCGAATTATCGTCTGCGGTCACAGCGTCTGCCTCTTCCTCGCTCCCTTTGCCCTCCCCCTCACCCCCATCCACCCCCCTCACCCATCCACCCCACTACCTCCCCTTAAACACCACTTCCTCAACTAAAACACCCACTACCCCTAAAACACCCACTACCCTCCCCATACCACCTCTACACCGCTCTCTCCTCCCCCACCTTCTCCAACCCCCTTAACTACCTTTCTTCCTCCCTCACCTTTCCCCTACCACCCACCCCACCAACCTTTACCACACCCCTACCACCTCTCCACCCCCTTACCACCCCCCTCA
>NW_020872162.1:545592-590592 GCF_003789085.1 Penaeus vannamei | reverse complement strand
GGACCCTCCCCTCCCACCCCCACCCCACCCCACCCGCATCTCATGAATGGGTGGTGCGTCGCTGTTCCCTTGGGGTTGTAGGGTGTTTGTTTGTTTTTTTGTTTGTTGTTTGTTTGTTTTTTGGCTTGTTCTTTCTTTCTTTCTTTTTTCGTCTCTTTATCCTTTTTTATTTTATTTGTTTATTTTTTATTTTTGGTCTCTTATTTCTTTTCTTTCTTTCATTTTTTTGTGCTTGTAATTTCTTCTTCTTCGTCTTCTTCTTTTCTGCCTTTCTTATTTTTTTTTTCTTTTTTTCTGCTTCTCCCTTTTCTTGCTATTATTAGCGTTATTTCTTGAATAAAAAGTATTATTACTTATTGTTCTGATCCTGTTATTGTTTTTATGTTTCTTGGTATAATATGTTACAATACTAACATAATAATTATAATAATTCCAATCCAATCCTATGATTTTTTCTTGTTCGAAATTTTATTATCCCCCCCCCTATTTTTACGGCCAAGTTCCCCTATTTGTTTATTTACTTTCTTCCGTTGCCGAGGCCTATTTTAGCTATTTTATGAGGCGGAAGAGCAGTTGCCATAAAAGAGTGTTTAAGCGAAAAAGAGATAGTTCGGTAGTTTTGATGTTTCGTTAATTGTTAATCGTAATTATGAATGAGTTTGTATTTTTGTATATAGTTTGATTTGTGATACATGTATAGGGCTTCATAACTTGAATTTTGTTGTTGTTTTTTGTATTGTTGTTATTGTTGTTGTTCTTATTCTTATTTTTGTCATTTTTATTATTATTGTTGGTGGTGTTTTGTTATGATTATTATGATTATTATTGACATTAGCAAGAGATTAAACATGATTCTTTTTCTTCTTCTTTTTTTTTTCTTCTTCTTCCTAGTTGTTTACTTCTTTTGTTTCTTCCCGCCGCCCACTCTTCTAATTTTACTCGCCTCCCTCTCCTCCCCTCCCCCTCTCTCCTCCGTCTTCCGTATCTCCGTTTCTGTTCCTTTTCTTCGTTCCCCATTCTCTCTTCTTCCTTTGCCATCTTTCGCTTTTCCCTTCTTTCTGTGTCTCCTAACTTCTCCCTTTTCCTTCCTTCGCCTCTCCTCCCCCGTTCTCCTTCTTTCCCTTCTTTATCCCCTCTCTTCCCTCTCTCCTCCTCCTTCTCTCCTCCTCCTCCTTCTGTCTTTCGTCTTTCCTCTTCCTTCCTACCTCCCCCTTTCCCGCCCTCTCCCTTCTCTTTCTTTGCTTTGGGGGGAGGGGGGAGGGGGAGGGTCGTTCATCCCCCTTTCCCTGTTATAGAGATGTAAACAAACACTTTTCACCCTGAGGCTGTTCTCTCTCTCTCTCTCTCTCTCTCTCTCTCTCTCTCTCTCTCTCTCTCTCTCTCTCTCTCCTCTCTCTCTCTCTCTCTCTCTCTCTCTCTCTCTCTCTCTCTCTCTCCTCTCTCTCTCCTCTCTCTTCTCTCTCTCTCTCTCTCTCTCTCTCTCTCTCTCTCTCTCTCTCTCTCTCTCTCTCTCTCTCTCTCTCTCTCTCTCTTTATTATTTTACTATTATTATTAGCAATACTTTTCTGTTTTTTCCTCTTTATCATCATTATCTATTTTACCGTTATTGTTGTTATTACTATTATTATTACTGATTGTGTTACTCTTATTATCATCATCATTATTATTATTATTATTATTATTATTATTATTATTATTATTATTACTACTACTACTATTACCATTATTATTATTACTGTTGTTGTTACTATTATTACTATTATTATTACTATTACTATTTTTATTAATGATGTTAGCATTATTACTATTATTGTTATTACCTTTACCGTTATTATTACTGTTGTTGATATTATTACTATTATTGTTTTTACTATTACTATTTTTATTACTGTTGTTGATATTATTATTATTGTTATTACTATTACTATTTTTATTACTGTTGTTAATATTATTACTATAAGTGTTATTACTATTACCGTTATTACTGCCATTATCATGATCACCAGAGCCAAAACTAACGACCGTTTCCTCCCCCCCCAGGCTGGGCGTGAGCGGGGGTAACCCTGCGCTGGACTTGCCCCTGGTGGGAGGGCGCCTGGGTGCGGCACCCCTGGGCACCACCCCAGGGGACCTCCCGCCCCCCCACACACCCCCCCTACCGCATCCCCCCCTACATGGAGCATCTGTACCAGTCCCTCCACACCTCCCCCCAGGCCTCCCTCAGGGGACTCTCCCCCTTAGAAAGTCGTGGTAAGTAACGGCCGATGTTGACTGGGTAAACAGTCCGATTTTTTTATTTTACGTTTTTTTTTCTGTCCATATTATTCTTTTCTTCTTTCTTTCTATTGTATTCCATAGTCTTCGATTTTTTTATGATCTTTTTTCTCTCTCTCTTTGTTATTCCTTTTCTATCTTTTTTTTTTTATTATTCTCCAGCTCTCGTGTTCTTTTTTGTGTGTATGTAAGTGTTTGCTCGTGTGTCCACTATTTGCGCTGGGCTGTTTGAGGTAAATACTGGGGTTGATCAAGGTGTTAAATGGGTGTGTTTGTGTGCGTCTGAGAGTGTGTAAGTGTGTGTTGTGTTGTGTGTGTGTGTGTGTGTGTGTGTGTGTGTGTGTGTGTGTGTGTGAGTGAGAGAGAGAGAGAGAGAGAGAGAGAGAGAGAGGAGAGAGAGAGAGAGAGAGAGAGAGAGAGAGACAGTACGTTAGGGTTTTGTGTGTGTGTTAGGCTATGGACGTGTGTGTATTTGTGAGGATGTTTAGGTTTGTGCGTATGTGCCTGAAAAGTGTGCGTGCGTGTGTGTGTGTGTGTGTGCGTGTGCGTGTGTGTGTGTGTGTGTGTGTGTGTGTGTGTGTGTGTGTGTGTGTGTGTGTGTGTGTGGCGTGTGTGTGTTGTGTTTGTGTGTGTGTGCGTTTGTGTGTTTACCTTTCTGTCTGTTTGCTTCTTAGCTCTGTAAAAAAAAAAAAAAAAAAAAAATCCAAAAAGCTGAAAGTTCAAAAATTAGATAATTGCATGAAAATACTTCCTCGTCAAGCAAGCCTTCCTTTCAGCAGTTGAAATGAGAATAGTCTCCCCTCCCCTGCTCTCCATCCAGAAAAAAAAAATAAAAAAAAAAAGAGAAAAGAAAATTCATGAGTCTAATAATCAGATAAGATAAAGCCAAAAAGAAAGAAAGAAAAAAAAAGTAAATATGAGGTTAACAAGATTGAAGCTGATTACCTCCCCCCCCCTCTTATCTCCCCTCTCCCCTTCTCCCCACTCCTCCTCTCCCCCAAACTTCCCCCTCTCTCCCCCACCACCTCCTCTCCCCTCTCCCCCACCACCTCCTCTCCCCCTCCCCCACCACCTCCTCTCCCCAACAACCCTCCTAATACATCCCCCTCTCCCCCACCATCTCCTCTCCCTCACCACCCCCTCCCCTCTCCCCTCCCTCTCCCCAACCGCTATTATGCCTGTGGCTGTTATGATAATGGGGATCTGTGGAATTTATAATACATCCACAAGTTCAAGGTTTCATCAAGCGTGATGGACTAGTGTGTGTGTGAGTGAGTGAGTGAGGAGGGAGGGAAGGAGAGAGGGAGAGAAGGGGGAGTGAGTGAGTGACTGGGTGAGGGAGGGAGGGAGTGAGTATGGGTGCTGAACTAGTGTGTGTGTGAGTGGAGTGAGGGAGGGAAGGAGAGAGGGAGAGAAGGGGAGGGAGTGAGTAACTGGGTGAGGAGGGAGGGAGGGAGGAGTGAGTAGTGGGAGAGAGGGAGGAGGTGAGTGGTGAGTGTGGTTGTGGTTGAGTGAGTGTGTATGTTTGTGTGTTTACTTGTATATATATGAATATGTATTTACGTATGTTTGTATGTTTTTGCGAGTGTCTGCATGTACACACGTGTGCGCGTATGTCTCCGCTTTTCCGTGTGCGTGTGTGTGCGTGAGGACCGCCACGCCGGGCATGTAGAACACAGATCACCGAAAATCCTTCAAATTCTTACAGTCTCACCTTGTTGTGTTTAGCGGCATTACGACTCCGCGGCCGACAGTGCCACCACGCGAGACTGGCACCCTTCCGCGACCCCCGAAAATCCTGATCAGTCCTCCATCCTATTCAAATATCCTCCTTCTTTATCCACTCCTCATCACCTGTCGCTTCTTCTGCATCCGTGGATCGAGCGAAGGCAGAGAGGAAGCCGTCAAGCAGCGAGAAGGGAAATGGCGCGAGGTTTTCGGGGCGACAAGTGCGTGTTGGCAACCGTGCGCGACCCGCAGGTGATGGCAGTAAATTGTGATCCTCCTGATCCTGGGTATCGGGCAGGGGGGGCAGGGGCATAGGGAGGGGGGGCAGCACCTTCGCGTGACTGGCGGTCACCGCGAGGGCTTAGGCACAGTCAGACTGCCAGTCACCAGTCGTTTGACACACACTGTCACGGGTCCCCCCTTCCTGTGTCTCGCCGGCGCGACAGCCTACTTTGTCACGCTGCGAGGTGGCGTTACTCGGGACTTCTCTCTGGTTCGCCTCTCGCCCCTGGCTCTCTGGCTCTCCCCCGGCTGGCACGCTGAGCAGAGTCCCCCGTCCACGTAGCGGGCGCAAGGGAGGCTTAAAGGTACTTTGCTTTTATAGGCCTACGAAAATACGGTAATGTGCGGGCCAGCTGGGCGCGAGCGAGGGCCAGGAGATGGCAGCAGATGGTGCCACAGGTGCAGTCGCCGCAAGTACCGAGTCGGACGGTGCCTGAGCAGTGCCAGACGGCGAGCGGTGCCTTGGGGGAAAGGCTGACACCAGGACAGTGCCAAAGGGCCAGACAGGACGCCTTCCTCCTTGGCTCTTTCTCATTCTCTTTTATCTTTCCCCTTTATTACTCTCTTCCACGTCCCTCTTTCTACCCCCTTGGCCGTTCCCCCTTACGCCACTTTCCCCTTCCCCCTTCCCTCTCTCACCCTCACACCCCGGCCACCGCAACCCCACCTTGCGCCCCCCCCCCCATTCCCTTCCTCCCCCCCCCCCACACACACAAATCAGGAGATCAATGGAGTGCCGCCTGACCCTTCTACCCCCCCCCACCCCCTCCCCCCCACTCTCCCCCTCGAACGCCAGAGGTCAAGTGTGTGTGTGTGTGCCAGGCAGTGAGTGCTTGGGGCGGGCAGTACATGCTGTTGGGCAGGGTGGGGGGGGGGGGAGGGGGAGACTTTATTGGCGCGGGGTGGGGGTCGTTTTTCACCCCCCTCCCCCAACCCCTCTCCAAGCGGCGCGTGTTTTGCCTGACGTCTGGGGAGGGGGAGGGAGGGGAGAAGGTGGGGGTGTGGGGGGAGGGAAATGTGAGTGTGAGGTTATTGGGAAGAGAGTGGGGTTTGGGGTGGGGAGGAGGGGGTATGGGGTAGGGTGGGATAAAGGGGGTTATGGCAGAAAAAGGGGAAGTGAAAGAATGAGATAAAGACAAGAAAAGAAAGAGAGAGAGAGAGCGCTGGGTATATTTCTCTACTCCTCCCCCCTCCCTCCCTCCCTCCCTCCCCCTCTCCCCCACCCCTTCCCCAAGACAAGCAGAACTTGGGACGGAAACCGACAAGGATAAATTCGACCTGTATCACAAAATTAAAACAAAAAGACACACACAAAAATACAACCAAAAAAAAAAAAAAAAAAACATAAAAAAGTAAATAAATTAAATTCTCTCGACCATTACTTGCTCTAGAATAAATGGAATCAGCAACTAACTCTTAAGTCTGGATTAAGTAAGCCTTGCAATAAACACAAGCTAAGCATGGCGATGACTGCAACAAACGCTACTTACATATGAATGTGAATGCAACAATTTGAAGCGACTGAAAAAAGAGATAGAAAAAAAATAGAGATTGAATTCTCGACAAAGATGCTTGCGAATTGAGAGTAAATGTTCTTTCAACAAACCTCGCATTATTTTTATTTATAAGATAGAGGAATAGGAGTGAGATAGAGTAAAGTGAGTGAGAGAGAGAGAGAGAGAGAGAGAGAGAGAGAGAGAGAGAGAGAGAGAGAGAGAGATGTGGGGAGGGAAGGAGAGAGGGAGGGAGGGAGAGAGAGAAGAAATAATAAATAAAGGAAAAAGGGAAAGAGAGAGAGAGATAGGGAAAGATAGAAAGAGAGAGAGATAGAAAGAGAGAGAGATAGAAAGAGAAAGAGAGAGAAAAAAGATAAAAACTTAAACGAAACTTGCCAGACGAACCCATTCAAGGGACCGCTTAAAAGTTCAGGTGGAGAAGATACAGCTCAAGTGTGTGTTTACACTACGTGTGCCTCTGAACATTGTTTTTATTTTAGGGCTTCGCTCCGGTATACTTTTTCTTGCTTTCATTCTTTTTTTCTTTCCCTTCTTTCTTTCTTTTTTAACATCTTTTCCTTTTTTCTTTATTTCATTTTCATATTTTTTTCGTCTTGTTATTCTGGTTATGTGTTGTATTTTGGGTTTTGTTTTTATTTTCTTCCGTTTTTGTAATTCTTCTTTCTTTCTTTCTTTCTTTTTTTCTTTTTTTGTCTTGTCCTCTTAGAGAAGCAAGAGACGTTCATCATTATTAAGATTCAGCTGCCGACCTTGACCTATATGAAGACAGCCATTTTCTTTTGTCTTTCTTCACATAGCAGAAGGCGTTGGCACTATTTTGCTTCAATATTTGGTGTGTTTTATTGCTAGAGGGAGAGAGGGGGGGATGAGGGGTATAGGGAGGAAGAGAGAGAGAGAGAGAGAGAGGAAATGAGGGAGAAGGGTGAGAGGAAGAGGAGAGGGAGAGATGAAGAGAGGGAGTGAAAAGGAGAGGGAGAGTGAGGGGAGGCAGAGAGTAGGGATAGGGAGGGGGAAAGGGGAGGGAGAGAAAGAGATGAGAGTAAGGAGAAGGAGGGAAAGTTAGGGAGAGGAAGAAAAAAAGAAGGAGAGGCTGGCAGGGAAAGAGAAAAAAAACTGAGAGAGAGGAAGAGTCAGAGAGAAAGAGGGAAAAGTAGCTAGACATAGGCAATACAGACAGACAGACAGCCAGACAGACAGTCAAATTGAATGCCTACTTAACTTACATATCCCAGACGCAATCTCGAAAGAGTATAGAAGGAGAAGGAACGTGAAGAAGAAGAAGAAGAAGAAGATGAGAAGGAGATGAAACACGTGCAAAGCATCACGCGATAACACATGAGGTATCCCGTTGATTGAAAAAAAAAAGTGAGTGAGAGAGAGAGAGAGAGAGGAGAGGGTAAAAAAGAAAGAGAAGAGAAATAAAGTGAGTCAGAGAATGAAGGAGAGAGAAGGAGAGAACGAAACAGGAAGAAGGAGAGGAGGAGAGAACGAAAACAGAAATAGGAGGAGAGAGGGAGAGAAAACGGAAATAGGAGGGAGAGAACGAAACAGAAATAGGAAGGAGAGAGAGGGAGAGAAAAGAAATAGGAAGGAGAGAAAGAGAAAGAAAAAGAGAGAGTGAGAGAGAGAAGAGAAAATAGGAAAGAGAGCGAAAAAATGAAATAAACGAGAGAGAGAGAGAACGAGCACAAGAGAGCAATTTCCTTTATCGCCTTTTGCCCCAACCCGAGAACACCTATATTTTTGGCATCCTGAAAGTAATATTGAAGATATTCACCCTACGGGATCAAAGCTCATAAATTCGTCCCCTGATGTTTACGAGTGTGCGGAGTATTGCCATAAACATTGCGAGAACACCTAATGTCAACAAGTTTACACACTCTGTGTTTTTAACTTCAAAAGGTTGGTGGCACACATGCAGTTGATGATGTTATGTTAATGATAGCTACATAAACTGGTATGTGTTTAGATGGGGGTTGGCTTTGGGGCGTTTTGTGTGTGTGTGTGTGTGTGTGTGTTGTGTGTGTGTGTGTGTGTGTGTGTGTGTGTGTGTGTGTGTGTGTGTGTGTGTGTGTGTTTGTGTATGTGTGAGAGAGAAGAAAATGTAAATACTGTATGTATATATCGATAACTGTGAATGTATGTAATCCAGAGAGAAATAGATGTGTAATTGGCTGTCTGGCTGTCTATGGTGGAAGAAAAACGTTACCAATACAGTAGCTCGCGTAGTCCCCGGGGAGCACTGGGCCTGAATACCAAAGAATCATCTAGAAGACCTTAAAAAAAAGAGTGTGACGACTCAAGCCTTTGGCAGTGCTGTCAGAACGATACCGAGGATTAGCAACGTTGTTAGAGGGAATCCCCAGCTTGGCAACACTGCTAGAATGACCCATTTGCCCGGCAGCTTTGTTGAAACGACTCCCCCGTCTGACAGAGGCTGCTCGAACGACTCCCCAGGTCATTCTGGAGATGCCTGGTCTGGTAACGCTGCCAGGGACGACGCCGCGTGTCGGGGAGAATTCGAGCGATAACCGTGGGTCTGGTAACACTGCCACGACGACTACCGATGCTTGAAGACCGACAGGAACGACTCCCAGGGCTTGGCAACATTGCCAGAACGACCCCCAGAGGTCTGGCAACACTGCAATAACGAAGGTCAGGTCGAGCGTAAATCACTTACGGCGTGTCTCGGAGGAGCGTCGGCACCGCGCTTGAAGAGAGCCATTGAGTGCCACCCTCGTCAGGCAGCCCGGCGCAGGGACCCCTTATCCGACGCGCCCTCTCATGCGGCACTTATCGACACTGTGCCACTCTTGTGCCACTCCTGTTACACCAAGAGGCCCACTTCGCCGCGCGGCCGAGCCTCTCCATCTGGGGGAGGGCCAGGGAAGGGCCAGTGCCACTTCGGGGATTGCGGGGGGGCTATATGCATGCCAGGCACCCGACGCCGCCAGGGGCAAGGTGGATGCACAGGCGGCAGTGGGACTTAAAACGCACACACACACACACAGAGACAGAAACACACACACGTAGCGTTTGCTCTGACGAAGGCCCCGAACGCGACAGGCAAACTACGCTGCAGAGAGAAAGAAAAAAGGCCATATAGAGATAGCCAAAAGAGCAGCCTCCTCTGTATCCGCTATGTATTATGTATCGTGTATCCGAAATGAGGCAGACGGGTTTATAGTGACGCTGTCGCCGAGCCACCGCTGAATATTTACGCTCCGGGGGCACCATACTTAGCCGTGGTGTGACAGTGACATACGCATTCACACTCACGGGGCCCCACGCCATTATCCGAGCAGCGCGAGAGAGGGAGAGGCGCAGCAGCTCTTAAAGAGATACAATACAGACAGACACAAATGCAGCTTACAGTCACCAAAGCGATTATAAGTGTAAACAGTTGTCTTTTTCGCCTGACAGACACAAACACATGCTCCCCGACCGCCGACAGACACAAACAGTTGTCGCGCTCCCCAGTGACAGAGCTCAGCACCTGTTGCACTCTACCTGTTGCCGACGCCAGCCCGCCGAGGGACGAACGGAATGCCGAGCAGACGACGCGAGACCTGCGAGCACCAGCAGGCCTCCGGGGCTCTCACCTGTCACAGCCCCGCGAGGTTTCTTACGGCGCGGTTGCATGGCGCTATCATGGCCCGGCAGTTCATCAGTAAGCTTCGTATTCAGGATTAGGGGCGATGCATTGCAGAGATTGCAAGATATGGTCCTAATCCCCTCAGCTATGCATACAATCCGCCATCTGAGGCCGGCCGCCACAATGCCGTCCCGAAGGTCTCTGCCCAACAGGTGATTCATGGCGGCGGGGAGGGGGCAGGAGGGGGTGACACGGCCCAGGTGACGCGGCCGCCGCTGCCAGCCAACGGTGGTGAAGTGACACTCTTAAATGTCATCTTCTGTGCTTGTAATACCACCTCTTTCTTCTCCTGGCGCGGCGCTCGGCCTCTGTGCCGCTCTCTGTCCCTCTTTGTCTCTCTCGTCGTCTCTCCTTCTTGCATCTCGCCGACCCATAAATTCCTGCTTCCAATTTGACGCTCCAACACTCGAGAGGAAATCGCGAGACGTCTGGGATCTGGAGTCGCGAGGAGGGAGAGCGGGAGGACGGAGCGGCTGCGTCGGCCAGGGTCGGTGTCCCGGACGGCGTCACTTTGCACTTGTTCCGAGATCCTGGCGGTCCTGCCGTGGAAGTGCGGGACACCCGGCCGTAACAACTCTTTTAGCTCCCACATACCTCCGTGCGGGGCGACCCTGGGCTCTACCTGCGCCGCGGACAAGGCAGAGGCCCCTACATGCACGCCTCCATCGATGGCTTTCCTCCAATAGAGTTCGTCGCGGGGAGGCCGCGGAATGCCCCGCGGATCGGCTGAAACTTAAAGACACAGCGACGAAGCACAAGGACGAAGGTGACGAGGCAGCGTGAAGGTTTGGGAGATTCTGCGCCACCCTGTCGCATTAAGGGCAATCTCTATGCGAGTGTGCTGGCCGGGCTTATCTCTTTAATAGCTTTATCTGCAGATAGAACCAGCATGGCAGGTCGGGGCAAGGTGGTCCCAGGCGGGCTTGGTCGACGTGTCAGATTGTTTCGGCGGCGAGCGCTCAAGGAGCCGCGTCCCTCGCGCCGCTGTTTTCTCCCTCTGCGAGCTTACCTGGGATGAAGCGATCGTGCTTTTTAAAGGGCCTTTGGCCTCGGCGCCATTGCCGTCGAACGCAGCAAAGGGCAAGGGCCGAGGGCAGGCGCGACCGGAGAGATGTGGGAGGGCCAGGAGCGGAGGCAGCGCGGGCCCGGAGGACGCGGGTCCTGCGACCACTACTTTCTGGTGGAGGCGGAAAGCCACGACCGCAACTCCGTCTTTTCAGCCAACAAATCACCCGATAGAGTCCTCCTGCTCGATGCCTTAATACCCGAGCTCCCTCGACTCGTAGTCACCGAATTTTAAATATTATTATTACGAGTGCCCTGTGACAGTTACTGCCGCATTTGGTGCCACTTAATGGAGTTTATGACGGACGAGTATAAGTGTTTGACGAATATAAAAGTTCAGGCGGATAAAGGCGGGGCGGTAAGTAGCCCTGGAGAAGTAGGGGGAGACGGAGGGCTGCGGGAGGAGGGTCTGGCCTCCACGCCAGCGCCGCGACTCGGGGCTGCCTGAACAATCCGCCAGCAGTGGTCGCGATAAATAACTCAGCAGCGGGGGTCCCGGCGCTCTCCACTGGGTAGGTCTGGGTAGGTCTCGCTCGCCCACCGCCCGTCACCGGACCTTTGTCAGCCTAACCTTCTCTAATTGACTCACGATACTGGTGCATCTGCCAGGCTGCGACGGCCCCCTCCCTCTCCCCCCACCTCCGTGCAGAAGGGAGGAGGGAGGGGGGGGGGAAGCGGACTCAATCGGTAGGAGCAGGATCTGTTTGCAGCGTGGGTGTCTTCCTTCGTTTTCCTTCGTCTTTCTTGTCTTTTTTCTTTCTACTCTGTGTTTTGAATTTCGTTTCTCGGCTTTCCTTGAGGTCTGCTTTTCTCATTCTTCTTTCTTTTCTTTGTATTATTCGTCTCTGTTTGACCTTTCATCTTTTTTACATCACATTCTACCTCTTCTTCGCCTTTCGCCCCTTCTGATTAACTTCCTTCTCTCTTCTCTCTCATCTCCCCATTATCCTCTTCCTTTCCCTCCTCTCATCTTCCTCTCCATCTCCCTTTCATCCCCCAACTTCCTCTCCCTCTCCCTCTTCTCCCCCACTCCTCTCTCTCCTCTCTCCCCACAATCCCCCTCTTCCCCCCCACAATCCTCTCCCTCCCCATCTCCCCTCTTCCTCCCCCTCCCCTCCTCCCCATCTCCTCCTTCTAACTTCCTCCCCCCTCCCCCTCCCCCTGCCTCCCACGCGAAAGGATGAACCCCAAACTTCTTTATTTATTCTGACGCGGAGTCGACAAGGAAGGGGGAAGGACAAGGGAAGTTAGATAAATCAGACACGAGGCATTATCGCGCGCTTTCATCTTGGCCTCTGTTCGACGTCGACGCGCGGTCCTCCCCCTGACCTCGACGTCGACACCCGTTCGACCTCTCTCTCTCTCTCTCTCTCTCTCTCTCTCTCTCTCTCTCTCTCTCTCTCTCTCTCTCTCTCTCTTTTTGTTGTCTCTCCTTCTCCTCTCCTTTAGTCATTCCAGCTTGGACTTGAGCTCCTCTTCTTCTTTTTTCATTTTATTTATTTATTTTTTTACTTCTATCTTCGTTTTTCCTCATGTCATTTCTTTCCTTTTCCATCTCTTCTTCTTCGCTTCCTCGTTCACCTCCTCCTCGTCGTCATCATCCCCTCCTCTTCCTTCCTAGGTTTCGACGGTCAATATATTTCTCTTTTCCCCCCCGACAAATCGCAGAAATAATCGTGTTTCTGGCGCTCCTCGCATGAAATTGCACCATTCCGTCCGTAGAGCGTCTGAACAAGGGGGAGGGAGAGCGAAACTGCCTTGTTTGCCTGACCATATAGTTGGGTAGTTAAGTGTTAGTAGTAGTTGTTTGAAAGGGGAGGGGTGGAGAAGGGGTAGGGAGAGCGAAACTGCCTTGTTTGCCTGACCATATAGTTGGGTAGTTAAGTGTTAGTAGTAGTTGTTTGAAGGGGAGGAGAAGAGGGGGAGCGAAACTGCCTTGTTTGCCTGACCATATAGTTGGGTAGTTAAGTGTTAGTAGTAGTTGTTTGGAGGGGGGAGAAGGTGAGAGCGAAACTGCCTTGTTTGCCTGACCATATAGTTGGGTAGTTAAGTGTTAGTAGTAGTTGTTTTTTGCCTTGTGACCATATAGTTAGGTGGTTGAGGTGTTAGTAGTAGTTGTTTGAAGGGGAGGGGAGAGAGCGAAACTGCCTTGTTTGCTTGACCATATAGAGGTGGGTAGAGAAGGGGGAGGGGGGAGGGGAGCGTCTGAACAAACGAAGATATTTTTTGTGTCATTTTAGATATCGATAAGAGGGTCCTTGTACACCTACACCTACCTGCCCCCTACATACCACCCCATCCCCGACCCCCTGCTTACCCCTTCACACCTCCATTGTCTCCTCTTCTTTGATGTCTTCTTTTCTTCCCCTTATTCCTATTCTTTATCTTATTATCATTATTATTATATTATTATTATTATTATTATTATTATTATTATTATTATTATATACTATAATTATTGTTATTATTAGTAGTACTAGTTGTTATTATCTTTATTATTATTGTTGTTGTCTTTCTTCCTTTCTTTCCCATAACACAAAACACACAACCTCCTTTGAATGGTATCTTACTATACTTACGACATACTTACGTGGTGGTGGCGGGGGGGGGGGGGGGAACAGTGGGAGGGAGAGCGAAATTGCCTTGTTTGTCTAGCCATATAGTTAGGTAGTTTAGGTGTTAGTAGTAGTAGTTTGAAGGGGGAGGGGCTTGGATAAAGGGGGGGATGGGGGAGGGATGGAGAGTAGGAGTAGAGGGGAGTTTGGGGGGAAGGAAGAGGTGGGGGGGCGGGAGGGCAGGTGGGGGGGATGGAGGATAAGGACTAATGATGGGGAAGGTGGATAGAGCATATTAATGGGTGGAAGGATAAGATAATGTAGGGAGGATAGACGAAAGAGGAAGATGGCGGGATAGGAAAAGGATAGAGAGAGGGAAGAATATATGATGGGGATAGGGAGAAGAAAGAGGAGAAAGAGTGGGAGGGGAGGAGGGTGAAGGGAGGGAAGAGAAAGGAGAGAGAAGAAAGGGGTAGAGAAAGGAGAAGAAAGACAGGATGAGGAGAGAGGGAAAGGAGAGAAATAGACTAAAAGAGAAGAGAAGGGGGATTGAGAAAGGAGACTAAAAGAGAAGGGAGAGGGAGAGGAGAGAGGGGAGAACGGGGGAGGGCAGGGAGGGGAGGGAGACGAGCAGCAGTTGAGGAGGAACGAGCGTTGTGTGGCAACCGCCCGCCCGCCGCCCCCTATCTTAGTGCCATCTACAAATTCTTTCCCAACCACGAAACCATTTATACTGAAGCTTTATCTCCGCTGGTCCTTTTCCAGCCTGGCTTAGATCGGCGTGGGAGGAGGGGGGGAAGGGGGAGGCTGCGAGGGAGGGGGAAGGGGTGGGGGTGGGGGAGACTGCGAAGGAGGGGGTGGGGGAGATTTAGGGAGGGGGGGAGGGGTGGGGGGAGGCTGGGAGGGGGAGGGGCGGGGGTGGGGGAGACAGCGATGGAAGGGGAGGGAGGGAGAGAGATAACTTCATAAATTGTGGGAGGATCGTACGTCGCTTGGGGAGCGAAAGGCGGCTTGTGAGGATAAGGAATACTGCGCGCAGACGGGCAGACGGAGGCAGGTAACGGATACCAGTAGGCACACATACGCTCTTTGACACACACACACACACACACACACACAACACACACACACACACACACACACACACACACACACACATATATATATATATATATATATATATATATTATATATATATATATATATGTGTGTGTGTGGTGTGTGTGTGTGTGTGTGTATGTGTATGTATGTATGTATGTATGTATATATATATATGTATATACACACACACACACACACACACACACACACACACACACACACACACACACACACACACACACACACACACACACACGCATTCGACAACCCAGAATCGCGTCTCTATTTCCAAAACCCACTTCCATTACAACAAAGGGAACGAATATCCTCGCAACTCAAGGTATAATCACTTAATTATATCTCCTCCGCCACCGCCTTCGGACTCGGTTCTCGGTTCTGAGCCAAATAATTCCGAGGATTTGAAGAAATTGCACTTGTAATGGCCTGCCGAAGACATTATTATGCGTTTCGTAAAAGTAAATGCATTTGGGGAGGTTGGTCCACATCGCCCCGCTTTTGGAATGCTGAAGCGGTACCAAGAACGCGCTGGTGAGCCTAGGACGGTACCTACAACGAGGCTCGGTGGCTAGACGGTAAGGCCTGGTACGTCGGAATGCCCAGATGGTATTCACGACAGCGGGGGGGAAGGAGGATAGCCCAGATGGTACCCACATCACCTGAGACGGGATAGTATTCCACTCAGGTCTGTTAATTGGGCTCCTCACTTGATGATCACTTTGCAGGCCCGCAGCCGCTGAGTCTCCCCGCGACGGCCGGTGTGTTCTGCCCCTCCCCGCCCTCATAACCGCCTCCCGCACCGCCCTCCGCCTCCAACTTGGGACTCGACGCCCGCGCTCCCGAACCGCCTGGCGCCCTTCGTCGTCGCCCTCCTTCGTCTCGGTTCACTCCGCGCGGCGATCCGACCCGCGGGCTTGCCCCTTCGTCGTCTCCGGTGTCCGAAAGGGGCGTCGGAAGGCTCGCGAAAGCTCTAAGCCGAAGCCACGACGCGGGTGTCGGGACAGCGGAGTGGTTCCCTCAGCATGGGTCCCGAACGTACGGAACCTGACGCGCTGGCCCCGCCGCCATTGTTTCGTCCTTAGAGTCGGCCGCGCTCGCCCTCTACAATTAAGGCATTTGGGTCGGCCTCGGTGACTTGTTTTATGGTAAACAGGGACGCTTGGACTCGTTAGGGTCTGCGTCAACGGAGGAACGGAGGGAGGAAGAGGGAGATAGGAGGGAGGGAGGAAGGGGGGGGGAGAAGACAGACAGACTGACAGACAGAAAGAGAGGAGAGAGAGAAAGAAAGAAAAGAGATAGACAGACAGAGAGAGAGAGAAGACAGAGACACAGAAAGAGAGAGAGACAGACACAGAAAGAAGAGAGAGACAGACACAGAAAGAGAGAGAGAGAGAGAAGCGAAAGAAGACTCATCGTCGTCAATCGTCTCTCGGCTCTCAAACCCGTGCCGTCACTACACTATATTTGCATTGTTTACTTTTATTCCCCTCCGTTATGGTCGACTCTCAGGTGCAAGGAATAAAAAACAACAAGATTTTTTTTTTCTGTTTCTCAGCGCGGAAGAGAATTACGGTATCTCCGGACTTGCTCTGACACTTACACACATACACATCACGCCCGAGTTCCTTCTATGGCATGGGTAACGTAACGCTCTCTCTCTCTCTCTCTTCTCTCTCTCTCTCTTATCTCTATCTATCTCTCTTTATCTCTTGGTTTCTTGGCTTCTCTCTTTCTTTCTCTCTTTCTTTCCTCTCTTTCTTCTTTCTCTCTCTCTCTCTCTCTCTCTTCTCTCTCTCTTCTCTCTCTCTCTCTCTCTCTCTCTCTCTCTCTCTCTCTCTCTCTCTCTCTCTCTTTTATCAATCTATTTATCTATCCATCTATCTATCTCTCGCTTTCTCTCTCGCTTTCTCTCTCTCTCTCTCTCTCTTCTCTCTCTCTCTCTCTCTCTCTCTCTCTCTCTCTCTCCTCTCTCTCTCTCTCTCTCTCTCTTCTCTCTCTCTCTTCTCGTTCTCTATCTCTTTTGCGTTCTCTTCTCTTTCCCTGTCTGTCTCTCATTCTCCTTTTTCCCTCCCTCCCTCCCGCCCCACCCGGATACGCTAAACCTAAGCCCTGTGGTATCAGTACGGCACCACGCCCACGCTCTTGGACACGGAAGCCCTCACGCCCACGTCCCCTGCTCTCTAGAGTCGCCCGCCCACTCTCCCTTATCGGCGTAGAATAACAAATCCCGCGAAATCTGTTCTTTTTCTCGGAACTTGGCCTCTTGGTTCTCTCTCTACTCTTCTTCTCTCTTTCTCTTCTTTCTCTTCTCTCTTCGCTCTTCTCTTCGATTCCTCTTCTTCTCTCTCTCTCCTCGCTCTCGCTTCTTCTCCCTCTCCTCTTCTCATCTCCTTCTCCTGTCATCTCCTCTCTGTGCTCTCTCTCTCCCTCTCTCTAACACACACACACATAAACTTTCTTCCTCAAGAACACTCCCTGACCACCCCTCCAACCCTCCTCCTCCCCCCTCCTACCCTCCCTCCTCCCCAACCCTCCTACCCTCCCTCCCCCCTACCCTCCCTCCCTCCTCCCCTCCTCCTCCCTCCCTCTCCTCCCACACTCGACGCTGTTGTACAATCTGCGGTCACTTGCCTCCTCGGGCGTGACACCCCCAGGGCCTATTACGCTCCGTGGTGACCCGGTGTGGCCACGACTGTCAGCGCCGGCGAGGGTCACTGGCTGAGACACTAAGCAGGTCCTTAGGGCGGAAGGGCGCGGGGGGGGGGGGTGAAGGGGAGGAGGGAGGGGAGGTGGAAGGATGAGTGGTAAAGGGTGGTGAGAAGGGGTGGAAGGGGAGGAGTGAGGGTTGGAGGAGGGGTGAAGGGGAGGGGAAAGTATGGAGGGAAGGGGTGAAAGGGGAGGAGTGAGGGTGGGGGAGGGTGAAGGAGGGGAAAGGATAGGGGGAAGGGGAAGGGAGGGGAAGGATAGGGGATGAAGGGGAGGAGAAAGGATGAGGAGCGAAGAGAGAATTGGGGAAGAGAAGGGAAATATGGGGAAGGAGTAATGGTAGACGGATAGTCAGGGAAGGGAGGGCGAAAGGGGGGTGATAGGAGAAAGGGAGGGACAGGAGGCGGTTAGGAGGAGAAGGGAGAAGTAAAGAGGAGGATGAAGAGAAAGAAAGGAAGAGAGAGGCGAGAGAGAGAGAGAGGGAATTTGTCACTTCCCTTTTCCGCTTCTCTTCCCTTTCTTTTCTATTTCTCTCTCCTCTTTCTCAAGAAATTATACATAAAAATAACCACAGATTTAATTCATCAATTCCACATTTCCTCACCCTTTTTTAAACCATTAAACTCTCGACTTCGATGTCACGACAAAAAAAAAAAAAAAAAAAAAAAAAAAATGTGTCAGTTTTGTAAAATATTTCCTCCACATTTTTGGGGAATTTGATTTAGTTTATCTGTGCTTTGACACCCGGGCGAAACCGTGTCAGTTTACGGGATGTGTCGACTCCTGTTTCGGAATTTACGTAGAAGAAAATGAAGACATTAAACTGTTGTGGATAATAACGATGAGGATTATAATGATATCAGGGATGAGCATGGTGGGGATAATGATGAGGATAATGATAATGATGGTGATATTGATAATGATGAAGATAATGACAGTGACAATAATTGTGATAATGATGGTGATGGTAATAGTATTAATGATAATTATGATGATAATGATTGTAGTAGTAATGATTATATTATTAATGATAAATAACGATAATATTGATAATAATGATAGTGATAATAATAGTATTATTGATGAAAGGATAGTAATAATGATATTAATAGTAATGATAATAATAATGATTCATAATTATGATAATTTATCCATTCGCGAAGCAAAATAACGTAATAATGAGAAGCAACACCAAAAAGAAATGATAAAATTGCGAAATACGAAGCTGGGAAACAGAAAAAAAAGACGACAGGAAGAGTAAAAAAAAAAAAAAAACATGGGAAAGAAGAGGAGAAATAAAGGAAAGGGAGAGAAGGGAGAGAGACAAAAAGAAAGGAATAAGAATAAGGGATAAATAGAGAAAAAAATGAATAAATATTTCAAGCAGAAGAAAAAGAGAAGGCATAGGAAGGAAAGAAGGGAGGGAGAGGCGAATGAGGGGAAGGGAGGGGAGGGCGAGGGGAGAAAGTGTCGTGTTGCGGTCGCCATGACAACGGAGGTGTTGGCAGCCGTTTGTGGTCGCACCTCGTCAAGCCCTCTGGGTCATTTCTGGCACTTTAACGGTTAGTTCGCTCTCATTAGCCGCAACTTTCCCACGGTGAGCCATAACCCTGTGGGAGAGAAGGGGGGGGGGGGTGGAGAAGGGGTAGAGGGTGAAAAAAGGGGGGGTGGGTGGATGTGAGGGTGAAAGGGGTGGGGGTGGAGAAGGGGTGGAGGGTGAAAAAGGGGGGTTGGGTGGATGTTGAGGGTGAAAAGGGGGTGGAGAAGGGGTGGAGGGTGAAAAAAGGGGGGATAGGGTGGATGTTGAGGGTGAAAGGGGGGGGGAGAAGGGGTGGAAGGTGAAAAAAGGGGGGTAGGGTGGATGTTGATGGTAAAAGAAGGGGCTGGGATGGAGAAAGGATGGAGGGTGAAAAAAAGGGTGGGGGGGGGATTGGGATGTGAAAGAAGGGTGGGGGATGGAGAAGGGTGGAGGGGTGGTAAATGGGGGGTAGGGATAGGGTGGATAGGGTGTGTGCTGAGGGTGATGGGAGAGAAGAGGGGGTGGAGAAGGGGTGGAGGGTGAAAAAAAATGGGAGGGGGATAGGTGGATGTGAGGATGAAAAGGGGGGGGATAGGGTGATGCTGTTAGGGGAGAAGGAGAGGAAAAGGGGAAGAGAGACGAGGAGGGAAAGAGAGAGAGGGAGGAGGGTCCGTGAGAGAGAAAGAGGGAGAGGAGGAGGGAAGGAACAAGAATAGGAGAAAAAACTTGAGGAGGGGAAGGAGGAAGAGACGGAGAAGGGGAAAGGGAGACAGACAGACAGGCCGATAGATAAATAGATAAATAGGTAGATAGACAGATAGAGGGAGACACAGATAGAGATAGAGTGAGTCATGATAATCAGAGACATGAAACGGAGTAAGAAATGAAGAAGAAATACAATAACTCGAGATACATAAAAAAACAGCAAAATATTGTTGTTGTCATTCCTGTTGTTGGACGACCTGCGCGCCATCTCTCAGCGATGCGTGGAATTAATGGGCCGTTTTTCTTTTGTTTTGTTTCGCTCGCCGTATTAATTTCACCGCGACGGCGAGCGTCAAAAAGGCTCTTCTCTCTCTCTCTCTCTCTCCTCTCTCTCTCTCTCTCTCTCTCTCTCTCTCTCTCTCTCCTCTCTCTCTCTCTCTCTCTCTCTCTCTCTCTCTCTCTTTTCTCTCTCTCTTTCTCTCTCTTTTCTCCTCTCTCTCCTCTCTCTCTCTCTCTCTGCTCTCTCTCTCTCTCTCTCTTCTCTCTCTCTCTCTCTCTCTCTCTCTCTCTCTCCTCTCTCTCTCTCCTCTCTCTCTCTCTCTCTCTCTTCTCTCTCTCTCTCTCCCTCTCCTTCTCTCTCTCTCTCTCTTCTCTCTCTCTCTCCTCTCCCCTCCCCTCCCTCCCTCCCTCCCCTCCCCTCCCCTCCCTCTCCTTCCCTCCTCCCTTCTCTCCCTCTCTCCCTCCCTCCCTCCCTCCCTCTCCTCCCTCCCTGGCCTCCCTCTCTCTCATTCTCACTCTCTGAATGAGGAATGGTGTCCATCTGTCCGGCACTGACACCCAGAGGAAGAGAGAAATCCCACGGCCCTGCTCTGGCACCCTGGGAAGCCACAGCGACGCCCTCTATGGTCTGGGGAGGGAGGGAGGAGGGAGGGAGGGAGGGAGGGGGGAGGAGGAGAGGAGGGAGGGGAAGGGAGGAGGGAGGAGGTGAGAGGGAAGAGGTAGAGGTAGAGGGGGAGGGAAGAGGGAGAGAGGAGAGGAGAGAGGGAGGAGAGAGAGAGAAGAGAGAGAGAGAGAGAGAGAGAGAGAGAGAGAGAGAGAGAGAGAGAGAGAGAGAGAGAGAGAGAGAGAGAGAGAGCCACAGCGACGCCCTCTATGGTCTGGCACCCTGGGGTTCGAAGGGGAACCTCAACACGCTCTGGGAAAACCTCAGTGCCATATACGGGAAAAGGGGAGAAAGAGGGGAAGGGGAAATGTTATTCTGTTTAGAAAAATGGAAATACGATAAAAATGAGAAAAGAAGAGGGAAAAAACGGAAATAGAATGAAAGAGAGAGAGAAATAAAGAATATATGAAAAAACGAGAAAGGAAAACGAAAGAAAAGAGAGTAAAATGAGAGAGAAAAAAAAAAACGAAAACAAAGAGAAAAGAAAGAAAAAAAAAAAAACGAAAATAGAATGAAAAACAGATAAATAAAAATACGAAAACAAAGAGAAAAGAAAAAGAAAAAAAAACAGAAAATGTAGACTGAAACAGACTATATTTACGCCCCAATTTTCCGATTCGTCAAAGCGTCGCGGACTTGGAGAGACAATTTCGCGAAGATTTTGGCCAAACGCCAAATTTCTTCTTTAAGACGGAAATGAAAACCAGATGACCCTTTGGATTGGTCGCTCCCTTCTCTTTCTTTTCTTTTTTCTGTTTTCATCTCTTTCCGTTGTCTTCTCTTTCTTCTTTATTTTTCCTCTTCTTTCCTCTCTTTTCTTTTCTGTTTTCATCTCTTTCCTTTGTCTTCTCGTTTCGTCTTTTTTTTTTTATCTTTCCATTGCTTTTCTTATCTTTCCATTATCTTCTTGTTTCTCTTTGTCGTTTTTTTCTTTTTCTTCTCTTCTGTCTTCTTCTCTTTTTGTATCATTTTATTTCTTTTCTCTCCTCTTTCTTTCCTCTCCTCTCCTTTCCTCTCCTTCTCTTTTTCTCTCTCTCTTCTCTTCTCTCTCTCTCTCTCTCTTCTCTCTCCTCTTCTCTTCTTTCTTCTTCTCTTCTCTTCTCTCTCTCTCTTCTTTCTCTTCTCTTCTCTCTCTTCTCTTTCTCTCTCTCTCTCTCTCTCTCTCTCTCTCTCTCTCTCTCCTCCCTCCCTCCCTCCCTCCCTCCCTCCCTCCCTCTCTCCCTTCCCTCTCTCCCTCCCTCTTCTCTCTCACCATGCGCGTTCAATAAGGCCGAGCAGGTATATGCGTGCTGTACAAGCGTAACTGTCTATGTTGATCGTTCATTCATGTTGTTTTACGATGTTGTGGATCTGCCTTTCGGTGATCGTGACGCTGTGAATGGGAGGCGGCAGGATTGAACGCTATTTTTCGTTCGTTTCGTCTTTTTTTTTAGGTATGAACGTTATTAGGTTCTTGTTTCGTTCTGCCTTTTGGTCGTTTGTGATTTTTTTTTGGAAGATTTAGATCGTTTTTTTCTTTTTTGGTTTGAGTTTTTTTTTTTATTGTATTGTTGTTATGGTTGTGTTGTGTGTGTGTGTGTGTGTTGTGTGTGTGTGTGTGTGTGTGTGTGTGTGTGTGTGTGTGTGTGTGTGCGTGTGTGTGCGTGTGCGTGTGTGTGATGGAACGGCGGTCACATTAACAATCCCCCCCCCCCTCCCCCCGGCTCTTGGCAAAACCTGCATTTCGTTCGTCCATTTGTCTCGGCAGAATCTACTTTTTCATCGCAGACAGTTCTCGAGGAAGGAAGAAAGAAAGAAAAACAGAGAGAAGGAAAGAAAAATTGCTTTCGCATTTTCGCGGCTCTTGAGTACGCGGAGGTGCAAGATGTCACCAGATTTTTTTTTTTTTTTTTTAAGGTCAGGTGAACAGCTGATTAGTTTGAATCAACCTGAGGTATTTTTAGATCATAAGTGTGTTAGTCTGTTTGATGGGATCTTCGTTTATTTCTCTCTCTCTCTCTCTCTCTCTCTCTCTCACTCTCTCTCTCTCTCTCTCTCTTCCTCCTCTTCCTCTCTCTCCTTCTCCAATCTCTTCCTCTCCTCCCTCTTCCCTCCCTCCTCTTCCTCTCCTCCTTTCCCCCTCTCCTCCCTCCTTCCTTCCCCCTCTCCCTCCTCCTTCCCTCCCGTCTCTCCCTCCCTCCCTCCCCTCCTCTCCCTCCCTCTCCCTCTCCCTCTCTCCCTCTCCCTCCTCCCTCTCCTCTCCCTCTCCCCTCTCCCTCCTCCTTGGCACCGCCGCCGCTCCCCCCGTCGTCGTCACCTCAAACGACGCCTGACGGACCGACGGTGACATACGTGCCAGGGGAGGTGTGGGTAGGGGAGGGAGGGGGGTTCAAGCGCTGACGTTGTCTGACGTTCTTGCGGATCCCCCCTCCCCTCCCCCCCTCCCCTTTCCCCAACCTCTTGCATCGGCGCCCATAAAAGAGATTGCCTCCCTCTTCCTCTCTCTTGTGTCTCTCCCTCTTCCTTCATTCTCCTTCTTCCCCCTCCTCTTCTATCTTTAATACCTTTTTTCCCCCTCTCTATCATCACTCTCTCTCTTTCTCTCTCTTCTCTCTCTCTCTCTCTCTCTCTCTCTCTCTCTCTCTCTCTCTCTCTCTCTCTCTCTCTCTCTCTCTCTCTCTCCTCCTTTTTCCCCTTCTTTTCCTCTCTCTCCCTACCCTTTGATTCATTCTCCTTCTCCACCTCTACCTTTTCCTTCTCATCTACTCTCCATCTTTACCTTTTTTGCTTCTTCAATTCTTCTCACTTTCCACCCCTTCCTCTTGCCTTTCTCGATCTTCTCCTGTTTCCCTTTTTCTCCCTTCCATCTGTTTCTCCCTTTATTTTATTGCACTTTTTTGCATCTTCGTGGGTCTGCTACTAGGGAGGGGAGGGGCAGGGAGGGAGGAAGGGGGAGGGAGTAGGTAGAAGGAAGGAGGGGAAGGAGTGAGTAGGAGGAGCAAGGGGGAGGGGGGGGTAGGAGGAGCAAGGGGGGTAGGAGTGGTAGGAAGGAAGCGGGAGGAGGAAGGCGAGAGGGAGGGGGACAGGTAGGTGGACGAGAAAGGGGGGGGCAGCAGAGGCGAAGGAGGGGAGAAGAGATCAGATAAAGGCAGTGACATGACACTGTACCGCACCGCGCCGAGGCTCCCCCTCTGCCGCCGCCGCCGCTATCTCGCCACGCTGACGTCGCCGCGGCACACCACGCCGCCCGCCGCCGCCGTCGACTCGTGCGCGGCGTCGGGCTGGCCTCCGGCGGTGCCCTTCGTCGCCCCATTCGATCGTGGCCTTCGGCGATACCCTTCATCGGTGCCCTTGGCCGGTGGCGGGGCGCGGGCCGGGGGTGGTGGGCGCCTCGTCAATAAAGCATGAGGACAGATTTACCCGGGTGAGGCGTGAGACACCGCCTCTCGCCCGCCCTGCCGGTGTCAGCTTTCTGGCACTATGCGAGCAATGCGGCTGATGCCACGCCCAGGGTAGCTAATGTGGCACTGTTCTCCTCCGCCTGCCGTCCCTCTGCCTGCGACGTGGCACTACTGCTCCCTAGTTTACCCACGAGGTGTTGATGCCCTCCCGCTGCGTCGCCAAAGTAGCTGCGAAATGCCCGGGCAGCGCGGCCAGAAGGCTGCCTCCGCCCCCTTCGCCGCCAGTGCCGCCAAGGGCTCCGTCGGCGCTGGTCCCTCGCGCGTCGGGGCTTCGCTCTTCCTCCGAGGGGCTTTGCCGGGGACGTTATCGCTGCCTGTTCGCTTGTCGCGGGAATCGAGCGTCAGAGAACGGGGCACGGAGGGCCACGGAGGGTGCCACGGAGGGACAGTGGTGGCACCGGTAAATCTCCGCTGACACCGGCGCGATGCTCGGTTAGCCAGCGAGGAATACCATAGCTTGTAGCGGTGTTGCCAGCGCTGGCGACCCTGCAATAGCTGTGGTGTTTCTAACACGAAAAAATCTTTTTTTTTTTTTTTTCCCTTCTCTCTCTCTCTCTCTCTCTCTCTCTCTCTCTCTCTCTCTCTCTCTCTCTCTCTCTCTCTCTTCTCTCTCTCTCTCTCTCTCTCTCTCTCTCTCTCTCTCCCTCTCCCCCTCTCTCCCCTCTCTCCCCTCTTTCCTTACGTCCCTCCCCGCCTTCCCCCTGCCCCCTCCCCTCCCACGCCTTCCCCTTGCCCTCCTCATCCCTGCCCTCCCCCTACCCCCCTTTGCCCTCCTCCCCTCCCCCGCCTTCCTCGAGCCAGTAAAGAGAGGGTGTTTAGCGCGTAGAGGGCAGCGGTCAGGCCTCGATGGCACGCATGGCACCCCGAGGTTTTTCTAAGGCTCGAGGGGCTTAGGATGGCACTGCGAACCACCAGGGGGGAGGGGAGGAGGGAGGGAAGGGGGAATTAGCAGTCCGTCGCCGCTGTTTGTTTGATGGCCATTGGGGGGGAGGCTAGGAGGGGGGAGGAGGAAGGGGAGGGCACACTAAGCTTCTAAGAAAGAGGGGAAGACGGTAGGGGGTAACGTGGAAGGGGGGAGTAGAGGGAGGGGGAGGGGAGCAGGGAAGAAAGAGGGGGAACAGCCTCTGGATTAGGAGGGTGATGAGAAAGGGGAAGGGAGAGTGTGAAGGGGGTGGAAGAGAGTGAAGGGGGATAGGGGAGGAGGGGGAGTGAATGGGGATAGGAGGAGGGAGAGTGAAGAGGAATAGCGCAGGAAGAGGAGGAAAGAGGGATAAGAGAGGAGGAAGAATATGAAGGAGAAAAGAGGAGAATGAAAGGGAGATAGGGAAGAGCAAGGAAGATAGGGCAAGGAGAGAGAGAGAGAGAAAGGAGATCATGGGGTTGTCTACGACTCGTCTCTTATCGTCGTCGGAATGTTAATTGCTTGCGTCTTTACGTGTCGATCGAGGAGCGCGATCTGTCGGGCGATGGTGCGATGTGCGATGGTGCGATGGTGATGGTGCGAGTGATGGTGCGATGGTGACCGATGGCGGCGATGCACCCGTGTAGATAGGGTTTAATTGGGCACATGTTCTTCCCTTTATGGGGGGGGGGTTAATAACGCGATAATGCTGACGTCATGAGGGAGGGGAGGGGGGAGGGGGGAAGGGAGGGGGAGAGAGAGGGAGGGAGATAGAGAGATGTAGATAGATAAAGAGAGAGAGATACAGACAGACAGAGGAAGAATGAAACATGATAGTGAGAGAAAGAGTGAACAAATAAGAAAGATAATTATATACACCATATATTTCACTTCTTTATATTTCTTTCTTTCCTCTCTCCTTCTTTAACTGCCTCCCTCACACACCTTTATAACGTTAAGAGGGGACGTTAGAAGCATCAGTGAAAAAGGTCAGATGAGAGGGACAGCTGTGGAGATCTGGCTGCGTGAGTGATGTGTGTCTGTCTGATAGGGTTGTGTGTGTGTGTGCGTGTGTGTGTGTGTGTGTGTGTGTGTGTGTGTGTGTGTGTGTGTGTGTGTGTGTGTGTGTGTTGTGTGTGTGCGTGTGTGTGTGTGTGTGTGTGTGTGTGTGTGTGTGTGTGGTGTGTGTTGTTTGTGTTTGTGTCTGTGTCAGTGTGTTCCTTTGTGTACCCATTACCCTCCCTCCCCAACCATACCCCCCACCATCCCCACAACCAAACATTCCCACAACCCCCCCCCCATTCAACCTCCCCCCCCCCACAACACCACCCCCTCCCACGCCAACACCCAGACACCTTTCTTTCCCCCTGCAACATATTCTATTACACCCGCGGCCACAGGGAGTTTATATCTCACACGGCTGAGGGTAACAGCTCCATCTGATAACAGGTACTCTATGTACGGCGCTTGTACCGGGGGGGGGGGGTGAGGGGAGGGTGTTGAGGGAGTGGAGGGAGGGGTGGAGTGGAGGGAAGGAGGGAGGAGTGGAGTGGAGTGGAGTGGAGGGAGGGAGGGAGGGAGGAGGAAGAGAGAGGGGGAGGAGGACAGAGAGTCGAGGTGAGGGAGGGAGGGGTGGAAGAGTGTGAGGGAGAGGGTGAGAGAGTGGAAGGGAAGGGGGAAGGAGGGAGGAGGGAGACAAGAAGTCTGCAGGTAAGGGCGAAGGAGGGAGGTAAGGATGCGAGTGAGTGGGTAGGGGTTCAGGGAGGGAGGAGAGTATTGGGGTAGGGGTGGAGCAGTGGAGGGAATGGAGGGTATGAGAGAGGGAGGGAGGGTGAAGGGACGAGGGAAGATTAGATGGTAGGGGAGAGAGAGAGGAAGGAGAAGGTGGTAGAGAGAGAGGAAGGAAAAGGTAGTAGGGAAGAGAGAAGAAGAAGAAGGTGGTAGTGGAAGAAGGTGAAAGAGAGAGAGAAAGAGAAAGAAAGAAAGATAGATAGATAGAGAGAGAGAGAAGAAGAATAAGCTGATAGAGAGAAAGAAAAAAAAGAAAGATAGATAGAGAGAGAGAAGAACAAGGTGGAAGGGGGTAGAGAGAGGGGGAGTAGGGGGATGCAGTAGGGGTGTGTTGGGGGGGGGGCGAGGGTGTGTGTAGCCGTCAGAGCGAGCCGAGCACGATAAATGACCCGACCAGACCACAATGGCCGTTCTCATTACCTGAGCAGGAACTCGGCTGAAGAGAGAGTTAGTTAGAAGAGATGTCACTCGAGGAGGAGATGGTGGGGGGGGGGGAAGGGAGAAGGAAGAGGAAAGGAGAAGAAAAGGAAAAGGGGAAAGGGAGAAGAAGGAAGGGAAAGGAGGGGAGAAAGAGAGAAAGGAGAGAAGGTAAGATAAGGGGAAAGGAAGAAGGGAAGAAGAGAGGTGGGAGGAAGGAGAGAAAGGGAGAAGAAAAAAGAGAAGGAAAATGGCAAGATAAGGGGAGGGAGAAGGAAGGAAGGGAAGAAGATGATGGGAGGAAGGAGAGAAATGGAGAAAGCTAGGGGGAGAAGAGAGAAGGAAAAGGAGAAGGAAAATGGCAAGATAAGGAGAATAAGGAAGAAGGAAGATTGAGATGAAAATAGATAGTTTCTTATATTTTTTCATTTATTTATTTATCAAACTATCTATTGAAAATTCTATAAAGAATACTGATCTTTGTCTCGCTTTTTTTTTTTCTCTTTATTTCTTTTGTCTTCCGTTATTTTTTCTCTCTTTTTTCTTTTGTCTTCCGTTCGCCTATTTTTCCTCTCTTTATTTCTTTTGTCTTCCGTGCGCTGTCTATATTTCTTTTGTCTTCGTGTTGCACATCGGCCTTCTCCTTTGCAACATGTTGAGTCAGGTCCTCGCAATCACGGGCGGTATATTTTTCATTTTTTTATTTACTCAATCGTGTCGGCGTAAAGAACATGAATAATTACCCCGCTGCGCTTAAGACATATTTAATAAAGACATTAAAAAATATGAGAGGAGAGAGAGAGAGAGATGGAGAGGGGGAGGGGGAGAGGGAATGGAGAGGGGGGAAGGGGGAAGGAGAGAGAGGGAGAGGGAGGGAAGGGGGTGGGGGTGGAGAGGTGAGGGGGAGGGGGTGGTGGGGAGGGGTGGAGGAGGGTGGAGGGGTGGGAGTGGGAGGGAGGGAGGGGAGAGGAGGGGGGAGGGGAGAGAGAGGAGAGAAAGAAGAAAGAAAAAGAAAGAAAGAAAGATACAGAAAAAAAAACGAAGAACGATAAAATAGACACCTAGAAACTAATTGATATCTAAGCCGCATTAAGTTGCATTAAGTTGCATCATCCTAACCGCCGGCGCGCCCCGCTTTCACGCCAAATGATCCACACAAGCATTTTATTATCTCACCGCCGGGAGACGAACCTCAGGCAGCGGTGCATGACCAAAGGCAAGCGCAAGCACGGGCGGCGGGGAGGGGGGGTGGCGGCGATGACGAGCAAGCGCAAACAAGAATATATTTCGAGTCAAAAGCAAAGGTTTATGGCGCCCGACTCGACGATGGGGCGGGGGGGGGAGGGGGGGGGTGACAGGGCAGAAATTCGCGGCAGTGACTGAATGCGAACACTCGATCATCACACGTACGCACATACGAACGCATGTATGTACGTACACACACGCAAACGCACGCATATATACACACATGCGCGCACACACACGCAAACGAACACACACACACACACACACACACACACACACAACACCACACCACACACACACACACACACACACACACACACACACACACATACACACACACACCCCTCTTCCCCCTTCCCCCTTTCCCCTCCCCCTCCCCACCACCTCCTTCCTCCTTCCCTCCCCTCCCCCTCCTCCTTCCTCCTTCCCCTTCCCCCCTTCCCCCTTCCTCCTCCCCCCCCCTCCTTCGCCCCCAACATTATTATTACTCGACTCACCGCGTCAGGTTGGTGAGGGGTCAAGGCAAGGGGAAGGGGGGAGAGGGGTGGGAGGTCAAGGGGGGGGGGGGGTCATGACTAATGACAGGTAGCCGGGTGTCGTTATTTTAATCGTCATCCTTATTAGATCTCTGAATTTACGAAGGGGAGGAGGAGAAAGACGTGGAAGAGACGAGGGAAGAAGGAGGAGGAGGAGGAGAAAGACGTGGAAGAGGGGAAGAAGGAGGAGAGGAGGAGAAAGACGTGGAAGAGGGGAAGGAGGAGAAGGAGGAGGAGAGAGAAAGACGTGGAAGAGGGGAAGGAGGAGAAGGAAGAGGAGGAGGAGAAATGAGTGGAAGAGGGGAAGGAGGAGTAGTAGGCGAAGGAGGTTTAGGAGAAGAAGGAAAGAAGAAACAAAAAAAAAGAGGATGGGAAAGGGAAGAAAGGAGGAGACAAGAAGAAGGAAGAATAAAAGGAGAAGGAGGAATAAGAGGAGAAAGAAGAAAAAGGAGAAAGAGAGAAGAAGGATAGAAGGAGAAGAAGCAGAGCAAGAAGAGGGAGAAGGAGAAAAAGAAGGAAAAATAAAAGAAGAAAGAGGAATAAGAGGAGAAAGAAGAGCAAAAAGGAAGAAGAAACAAGAGAAAGAAGTAAGAATAAAAAGGAGACAGAAGAGCAAGAAAGAAGAAGGAGAAGAAGAGCAAGAAAGAAGAAGGGAGAAGAAGAGAAGAAGAAGAAGAAGAAGGAGTGGAGGAGATTTATTCCCCGTGATAGTGGGCGATCGACTGCAAATGAGCCATCAGCTGAGCCAGGCGTGTTGGGTGACTCGCGACGACCGAGGCTGCTGCTTGATAATGACTAATTACGCGATGCTGTGCTTAATGACCCGCGGGGGAGGCGATCAGCTGATAGGGCGATAAGGTCCCGGGGATCGACTCCGGGGGGGGGGAGTGGTCTTCTTCTCCTCTCCTCTTCGCTCCTCTTCTTCGCTCTTGCTTTGTCCCTCTCTCCCCTCTTCACTTTTCTCCCTCTCTCCCTTCCTCACCTCTTCTTCACACTCCCTCTCCCTCCCTCCCTCCCTCTCTCTCTCTCGCTCCTCTCTCTCTCCTCTCCTCCCTCTCTCCCTCCTCCCTCCCTCTCTCTCTCCCTCCCTCCCTCCCTCTCCCTCCCCTCTTCCCTTTTCTTCTCTCCTCCTCTCCCCTTTACCTACCCTTCCCCCTCTTCTCCCCCACCCTCCAGAATTGACTCTACGGGGCCGGGGAATAGGGGTAGCAGAGAGAGAAGAGAGAGGGGGGAAAGAGAAGGGAGGGGGAGAGGGAGAAAGGGGGAGGAAGGGAGAGAGAGAGAAGGGAGGGGGAGAGGGGAGGGAGAGAGAAGGGGAGGGGAGAGAGAGAAGAGAGGGGGGAAAGAGAAGGGGAGGGGAGAGAGAGAGAGAGGAGGGGGAAAGAGAAGGGAGGGGAGATGAGAGAGGAGGGAGAGAGAGAAGGGAGAGGAGGAAGGGAGGGAGAGAGAGAAGAGGAGGAGAAGGGGAAGTTGAGGGGAAGGTGGTTAGGTGAAGATGGTGTCCGGCGAACCACAATACTTCATGATAATACCTGAGCTGTCACCGAGGCGGGATTGTTCCGCCAATCAGCGCACCGATCCCGCAATGCGCGATGTGTGTGATTGGTGGATTCTTCGACGTGTCAGCGGTTGCCGGAATTTGATTGGGGAATTGAGAAGGATGGGGAGGGGGGTGGGGGTGAAGGGATGAGGGAGGGGGGGGGGGAAGGGATGAGGGAGGGGTGGGGAAGGATGAGGGGAGGGAGGGTGAAGGGATGAGGGGAGGAGGGGTGAATGAGGGAGGGGGAGGGTGAAGGGATGGGGGATATGGAGGGAGAATGGATAGGAAGAGGAGGGAGAGGTGGGAAAAGGGAGAAGAAAAATTAAGAGGGAAAGGTAGGTGAGCAGGAAAGAGGGGAAAAAGGAGGGGAAAAGAGGTAAACGAGAGTGAGGGAAGTGAAGGGGGTGGGTGGGAGGGAGGGGAAGCAGAAGGAGAGGAGGAGGGGGAGGAAGCGGGCTGACTCAGCACCTATTGTATGGGAGAGAGAGAGAGAGAGAGAGAGATAGAAGAGATAGAGAGAGAATGTGTTTAGATCGTAGGTGCTAAACTGACACTTGTTGAAGAGCAGTATTGAGTGTACGTATGGGGGGGGGGGGGGTATTGGGATCGGGTGGGGAGGGAGGGAAGTGGATTCGGGTTTGAGGAGGGAATAGGAGGAGGAGTGGAGGGGGGAGTGAGGAGGGAAAGCGTAGAAGAAGAGAGGGAAAAGGAAGAGGAAGAGGAAAAAGGAATAGAAAAGGGGTTAAAAATTGAGGAAGGACGGGGATAGAGGCAAAAGAGGGGAGAAGAGGGAGCTATGGTGTGTTAGGGGGGTAGGGGTGTAACCTTGTATATTGATGAGGCTGTGCTGAATATTAGGAAATGTTGGGTGTTGTGGATAATGCAGATTTGGTCCTTAAACGTTCGCATAAAGAAGAGACAGACAGACAAAGAAGGAAAAGGAGTCGTAAAGAGACTGACAGACTGACTGACAGATAGACAGACAGACAGACAACAAGAGAGAGGAAGAGACAAACAGAAACAGAACCAGGCAAAAACATAAAATAAAAAAATCACAAGAAGGAGCAGAGCGAGAGAGAGAGAGAGAGAGAAGAGAGAGAGAGAGAGAGAGAGAGAGAGAGAGAGAGAGAGAGAGAGAGAGAGAGAGAGAGAGAGAGAGAGAGACAGACACAGACAGACAGACCAGACAGACAGACAGACAGACAGACAGACAGACAGACAGACAGAGACAGACAGACAGAAACAGACAGAAACAGAGACAGAAAAAGGATTTCAGACTCCACACACACATACACATACGCCGACACACACACACACACACACACACACTTACGGGCGTCCGAGCGGTGGACTACGGGCGTGGGCGTGTGTGGAGACAAGTGTCGTGCTGTAGCGTGCAGAGGAAAGAGGGGAGCAGCAGTTTTTTTCTCCCGCCCATACTACAATCGTGTGGGCGTCGAGAGGCGATGTCTTGGGGGGAAAGGAATGCGAGTTTTCGACGTCGTCAAGTCATTTTTTTTTTCTGTTCTGGGTTTTTATAGGATGATTGTGTCTATGTTTTTGTTGTTTTTTTTATTATATATATTATTATTTTTTTTACGTAAGTTCCTCCTTCTTATGCTGATATCAATTATTCTTTTCCCTTTTCCCTTCCCCTCTTCTCCCCAAAGCATATTATACACTGATGATGACGTAAATATACTGATGATGATGTAAAGATACTGATGATGACGCAACAACACTGATGATGACGTAGAGATACTGATGTGACGTAAAGATACTGATGATGACGTAAAGATACTGATTGACGTAAAAATACTAATAATGACGCAACAACACTGATGATGACGTAAAAATACTGATGATGACGTAAAAATACTAATGATGACGCAAGAACACTGATGATGACGTAAAGATACTGATGATGACGTCACAAGTGGTCAGGACGAGGAAGGTGTCACCAGAGAGAGATCCACTTTTTATTAATTATGGGATCGGCTCTGATCACACCAGCCTCTCAGGGTCCCTCTTTTTATGATGGGCGGGGGGAGGGGTGGGGAGAGGGAGGGAGGAAGGGGAGAGAAAAGGGGCTTGGGACTCGGGGGGGAAGGGGGGAGAAGGGGACCGGAGGGAGGAGAAGAGGAAGAGGAGAAGGACGAAGGAGTTGGGACTAAAGGGAGACACACACACACACACACACACACACACACACACACACACACACACACACACACACACACACACACACACACACACACACACACACACACACCTACGTACGCACACACTCGCCCTCCCCGGCTTTGTTGTGAATCCCCGCCTTGTTACCTGACAAACTAAGTGATTTTGGCTCGAAACGTTGTTGTGATCGAGGTATCGGCGCTGCTGTGCTGGAAAGGGGGGGGGGCGGGTTGGGGTCGCTGTTGCAAGATCTCCGTGCTGCAATGAGGGGGGAGGGTAGGGCAATGAGGGGAGGGAGAAAAGGAAATGGTTGATGGCAAATACTATGGTACTTATTTTTATTATATATTTTTTTTACTTTTATTTTTTTTTCTTTATGCTGTAATGTAGGTTGTGGGTTGTAGGTTGTGATAGCATTGCGGTGGAATTTGGGTTGTGGGTTGTGGTAACACTGAGGGGATGTGGTTGTGGTAACACTGTGGTGAAATGTGGAGTATGGGTTGTGGTAACACTGAGGGGAGGTGGAGGAGTAACACTGGTAACACTGAGGGAGGGGGGGTTGTGGTGTGGTGGACCACATTGTGGTGGAATGTGGATGTGGAATGTAACACGGGGTTGTGTAACACTGTGGGAGCATGGTTTGTGGAATGCTGTGTTGGAATGTGGAATTTGGGATGCAGTTCACCGGTAGAAGCTGGAATGTGAGATTTCGAAGCATTGCAGAGTAAAATATGGCGACTGTTTATTAAGCTGCATTGACGAAATTGCAAACGTTATAACAATCAACATTTGCAAATCACTCCAACGAAGAGAAATAACACATTTTAAAAATTCTATTACATAAAACCATCAAAAATCGATTAGAAAACAACAACAAACCAAATCAAACCACAACAAGAAAAAAACAACAACACGGCAACGGTTCCCACACACGATACCCCATAACCGCGATCTTGCGGTATGCTAATCCCTCGCTAGACTTGGTAGCAAAAGGGGGTATCGGTGTTGTCATGGTAACGTTATAGTCTTGCGGTGGCGGGTCGACTTCCGGTGTTGCGGGCGTCGACGAGGTAATGAAGTGGTTTGCCAGTTTACCGGCGCGTGGGCGTGGGAGAACCACTTTGAGGGGTGGTGCAAGGGGTGGAGGGGGTGGAAGGGGGATTTTAGGCGTTTAAAGTGGGTCTTGGGTGAGGGGAGGAGGCGTGTTTTAAGGTCTTTAAAGGGGGAGGGGGAGGGGGGCCGTTTTTAAATTTTTTTTTAAAAGGAGGGGTGGGTTTTTAAGTGGGTTCTTTAAGGGGTAGGGGGATCTTAGGCGTTTAAAAGGTTCGGGTCGCGTTTTAAGTGGGTTCTTTAAGGGGTAGGAGGGGAAGGGGGTCGGGTTTTAAGTGGGTTGATTATAGATTAGTTTTATGTGGTTGAGATTAGGGGTGGGAAGGGACTTTTAGGTGGATTTTCGTGTTTTAATTGGATCATATAAGGGTGGAAGGGGATTTAAGTGGATTGCACTGGGCGGTGGATTTTTCACATGAATTACACAGAAAGTGGGTCTTTTCTTGTTCTAAGTGGAAACATTTTTTGCAAGTGGATTATACATTTAGTGGAATTGGATTTTCTTGTTTCAACTGGAGTATTTGTACAAGATTTGTTCTTCGAGTGGATCACCAATTGTCCATATCTTTGATTAGATCTAGACATTATATTCACCCGAATTGTGCTACGAATGTTAGTGTAATTACTTATGTACGTGGACGATGGCCAATATATATATATAGTGGATATCATAGATGTTTACACATTGTTAGGTAATGCGATGTGGTATAAGGTGGAGATGACCTCTCGGGGTGGCAGAGGTCAGAGAAAGTGGGTAGAGGAAGGTCATAGTAATAGCTGTGGTGGTAGCAGTAGTAGTAGTAGTAGTGGTGATTGTAGTTGTTGTTGTTGCAGTAGTAGTGGTAGCAGTAGTAACTGTAGTAGCAGGAGTAGCAGCAGTGGGCGGTATTAGTAGTTGTAGTAGTAATAGAAGTAGTAGTGATAATACGAGTAGAAGTAGTGGAAGTAGTAGCGGTTGTAGTAGCAGCAGCAGCAGTGGCGTTGCAACAGCAGCAGCGGCGCGGCGCAGCAGAGGCGGCGGCGCAGCGAGCGCGGAGGAGCGGTTAGCGGCATATTAAACCATTACGATTCAGTAGGAGGTGATTTCTTGGCTGAGGCGGCGGCTACGCCTCGCCCAGACTTATTTACGGGGTTACGCCCACTCCGCAGCGCAGCGCCCTGTCCAGCCCTGTCCGCCCGCGCCAGGCCGAGGGGCTGCGGCGGCGCGGCTGAGCGAAGCGGAGCGGCGAGCGAGCGAAGCCTTGTGGGAGCGAGGAGGTCGGGTGAGACGGGGCCAGTGATGAGGACGTATTTGTATTGCGGTGTATAAATGACCTGTGTGCAAATGACTTAATTTTCGTCACTCTCTCTCTCTCTCTCTCTCTCTTTCTCCCTCTCGCTCTCTCTCTCTCTCTCGCATTAAATCGGATATTTTATATCGCGTTCGATCGCTCATGCATACGGCCTGGCAGATCGCGTGCCTTGGGTAGGGGGGCGTGAGGGGGGGGAGGGGGGGGAGGGAGGGGAGGGTGGACATTTCACAACACTTAGGGAGACCTGAACCCTTACGTCGGCCCTTAAGCGCTCCCTTAACCGAAGTCCTCTTAAATGACCTCCGCGCGGCTCCTCACTGGACCGATATTAAATAAAACGTCGTGTGAATCGCAGAGACACTTCATTACCATAAACGTCGAGGGCTGTGATATCACGGGAGCAAATTGCCGGCGTGCAGCGGGCCGGGCGAGGGACGGGGGCCGGATAACGCGGGACTTCATAAGGGACTTAACTAAGCTAGGATTTCCTTTGGTGGCGATCGCGTCTTTAGCCTTCCTCAGCTCGTTGCGGCGTGGTATCGCGACCGCCGCCGCCGCTGTGACACTGAATCCCGCTATCACTGGACCTCGGTGACACTGTAGCTCGCTATATCCGCACCACGATGCCTGTATCTCCCTGTGTGTTCCGGGGCCTCGCGATTCAAGTGGGGACCCCCACCGTCATCGGCTGAGGATCACTCCTCCATCCTTCCCTCGCTCTCTCTTTCCCTTCCCCCAGCCCCCTCCCTCTTCCCTCTCCTCCCCTTCCCCTCCTCCCTCTCCCCTCCTCCCTTTTTCCCTCCCCAGCCCCTCCTCCCTCTTCCCCTTCCTCAACCCTCCTCCTCTTCTCTCCCCTCTCCTCCCTCTTCCCTTCCCCAACCTCCTCTCCTTCCCTCTCCCCTCTCCTCCCACTTCCCCATCCCTCGGCCCCCTCCTTCTTCCCTTCCTCCCTCTTCCCCAAGGGGTTAGGACACGCAGGACAGTAGGATCACTTATCCACCTTTCCATCCCCTCCACCCCTCCCCCTCCCCCCGGGCCGGAGCGCCGCCCGGAGGAGGAAGCTCGGCCAGAACACGATCCGGGGTCTCTCGAGCGCCCTCATTAGTATCGAATTGTTTCCCCGGGGCCGAAGCGGCTTTGGATTACCGACCGAAGCAACCCGAACTATCCTCCGATCCCGTCCTCCTCCTCCTCCGCCCTATCCATCCCCCCCCTCCCCTTCCCCCCCCCCCCATTCCCTTCAGGACCCCTTTCCACCCCCTCCTACCCTCCCTTCGCCCATTGGCTACTGTGGCGTGATTGTCAACAGCCATCGGGGGACGCGACGGCTAGTCCTCGGTTCCTCTCCGAAGCCGCGAGTCGAAACACCTTCGAAGGCGACCCACGCGACCTCGCCTGATCTTCCCTCGGCTTGACCCCATTTCTGACCTCGCCCGCGCTCTGGGATGCGATTGCGAAGGAGGAGGAGGAGGAGAGGAAGAGAAGGGAAAGAAAAGGATTGTGTGTGGGGGGAAAGGGTTGTGAGGAAGAGTGAGGCGAGACGGTGAAAAGAGAAAGGGAAAAGAGGCGATCCGAGAAGGGGTTTGTTTACGTGTGGAATGCCGAGAAAATGGAAGAGGAGAGAATCAGTTTCATTCAAAAAAGGTGCATGTAAAGGATTTAGAAAAAAAGAGAGTACGAGAGAGAGAAGAGGAGAAGACGAGAGAAGATAATATGTGGAGAGAGAAGAAGAGTTGTTAATTGATTCTGTGTCAGCGAAGTTGTGGGAGCGATGTCTGCGCCGCTGGTAGCAAGGAGTCCTCAAGATGCCTTCGCAAGGAGTGATAAGGAGGAGTGTGAGTTGCGCTATATTTGTCCGTCTGGTCAGGTTTATGGATGTGTGAGTGTGTTTATTCTCGTCTCTCCTTTTATTCCCCTTTATCCGTCTGCCTCTTTACGTATCTGTGTGTATGTGTGTTTCCATCTCTTCTTTTTTTTATTATTCCTCTTTATCTCTTCGTCTCTTTGCCTATCTGCTTTATCTCTGCTGCGATCTATTTATGTGTATCCGTATGCATTGGCGAAAGATTTTCGGTTGATTTCTTAATAGTGTTCGTAAGATCCACACCTTGCGATAGCGACGATTTATAGTGAATTACCTGTGGGTTATGGACCTTAATGATGAATATTTTTTATTTAGAAATATATGTCATAGTGATGTAAGATTCCATTTTCCGCTGATAGTCGCGATGTGGCTCTAAGAAGGAAGATTATGAAAGGGAAGAAGAAGGGGAAGAAAGAGGAGGAGGAGTGGAAGCAGAGTGGCAAATTTAGCGCCGGTTATGACACAAATGGCCCCCTCCATGTAACGGCTTTGGCACCCCTGTCACGACTTGTACTTGCGTGTTACAAGTTAATGTTCACGAGGCTGATGTGTTGTCGCTAGCGGTTTTTAGTGTGTTACAGGCTTATCACATCATCTGTTGCCCGGTCCACGTTGCAGGTGTTGCAATTATTCGTGACGTTAATGTTCGGTGTTGAGGATTTAGCCACTCTCAACATATTGAATCTGTTGCAGATGTTGAGGCTGGTTTAGACATTTGCTTTTTTTTCTTTTTCCTTTTTTTTTCTTTCTTTTACAGAGGCAGAGATTTTTTTGTTGATTTTCGTTGCATGTTAATCCATTTTGTGTTTATAAGTCGACACTTACCAACGACTTTCGTACTATGAACAAGTAATAAACCACCCACACCCTCTCCCCCTACTACCCCCCCCCCCACAAGTGTCAACGTTAGAAACAAACGCATTCTCCCTGCAACTTTAAACGCAACTTGATCAACACATAAATACAAACCAGCCGAACTTCCCTTAAGTTATGTCTTTACCCCTTTATCATTCTAACCCCTTCCTCCGCGCCGCCGTGCTCTGCATACTTCATTTATTAACTCTCTCTCTCTCTCTCTCTTCGTTGCAGGTTTAGCAGTGGGCGGGGACTACCTCGGAATGAGTGGGCTGGCGGCGACGAGGCTGAGTGAGCCTCACCTCGTCCCCTCGTCTACCCTTACTTCCGCTGACCTCCCCTCCTTTCTGGATGGTGAGTACTTTGGAGTTTTTTATTGTTGTTATTTTTATTTGTTGTCTTTCTTGATTGTTTGTTTTGTTTTGTTTTAAGGTTTCTCTGTCTTTTATCTTTGGTTTCTTTTTCTGTCTCTGTCGATCTTCAGTCTGTCTGTATCTTTTTCTCTCTTTTTTAGTCTTTCTCTCTTTCTCTCTCGCTTTTTTAGTCTCTCTCTCTCTCTCTCTCTCTCTCTCTCTCTCTCTCTCTCTCTCTCTCTCTCTCTCTCTCTCTCTCTCTCTCTCTCTCTCTCTCTCTCTCTTTTTCTCTCACTCTCACTCTCACTCTTCCTCCCCCTTCCCTCTTCCCTGGCCTCTTTCTCTCTTTCTATCCCTCTCTCTCTCCATTTTTCATCATTTTCTAATTCTATTTCTTGCCCTCTATATCACTGGTCTATAAATTTTTTCTCTTTTATCTCTTCATTTCTTTCACACAATCGCGTTTTAAACTAGTTCAATCGCCATGCAAAAGCACTGTTGATTAACCCGAGTGTATGGCATTGTCCGAGTGCGTGGCATAAACCCGAGTGCATGACACAGATCCGAGTGCGTGGCATAAACCGGAGTGCATGACACAGATCCGAGTGCGTGGCATAAACCTGAGTGCGTGACATACACTCGAGTGCGTGGCATAAACCCGAGTGCATGGCATACACTCGAGTGTACATTTTCTTTTACAAATGCATCATTTTGCGACCCCGCATGAGGTACGTGGCGGTACAGGCAACCCATGTGAATGTACCGTGATTCATGTGTACCCCCGCCAGCATGGGTCAGGGTACCTCATGACCCCCACAGGTTTAGTGTGACCTCTCTCTGCCCATGCTTTCTTCTCCTTGTACCTCGCGCACTTACCTTCCTTATACTTCCCTATCCTTTTTGTATATCATTCCTATTCTTCATATATTGCCCGATTTCCATCCAGTTTAATATCTTTTTATTCACTTTCACCTTATACTATCTACCTCCGTTTTTAGTTAGTAACTTACCAACTCCTCTCTACTTCATTACACCTTAATACCTTCTACTTATACTTAGTCAAATCCTCCTTGTACTTTTCCCCCATTTCTTTACCTTAATCTTTCCTCCCTATACCTTTCCCCCTTTCTATATACCTTAAACTCCCCCTTCTTATACGTTCTTACCCTCCCCCCTTCATCATACCACCTCCCCCCCTGGAGGTATCTCTTCCTTATACTTATTCCACCCTCCCTCATTACCTTCTTCCCCATCCCCCATCTCCCCTTTCCTTCACCCGCCCACCGTCTTCCCTTCCCTTCTCCCTCCCCCCCATCCTTATACCTAACCCCTCCCCCCCCACGTTCACTATACTTACCCTCCCCCCCACCTTCTCCCCGCCCCCATCTTATAACGCTAAACCCCCTAAACGTCCATTATACCTTACCCCTCCACCTTATTATACCCCTTCCCCTCTCCCCCCACCCACCTCCCCCTCGCCCCCCGAGGTCTCCCGACGCGTCGAGCCCGATAACAAGACCCCGAAGGAGCGCCTGTCGTCATCGGGCCCGACGCGAACCCGTGACCCGACTGAGGGGGTTTGACCTTAGAAACCGCTCCCCGATCACTTAGGAGGCCTTTAGGGGGGAGAGGGGAGAGGTGGGGGAGGGGAGGAGGGGGAGGGGAGGTGGGGGAGGGGAAGGGAGGGGAGTGAACTGGGGTGATGGGAGGGTGGGGGAGTGAACGGGGGTGGTGGGAGGGGAGAGGTGGGGGAGGGGAGGAAGAGGGGGGAGAGGTGGGGGAAAGGTGGGGAGGTGGGGGAGGGGAAGGGTGGGGGGGAGGGGGAGTGGAAGATGTATGTTGGCTATGTGCGTGTGAACAGACATGTCACATACACGACCTATATGCATACATGAAGGCGTAATTCCACCGTATCTTAATATCATCCACGTAAACCCTTCACTCCCTCATACATGCCCCCTCATCCACACTCACACACAACCCCCACAAACCCCTTACCTACTCCCACCTCCACACAACCCCACACAAACACTCACGTACGCATAAAACTCCCACCCTCACCCGCTTCCCCCTCTTCCCCACCCCTCTCACCCCCTCTTACCCGTCCCTTCCCCCACCACCCACAAACCCCCTCTCCCCTCTTTCCCCCCATCCTCACCCCTTTCCCTCTCACCTCACCCCTTTCCCCTCTCACCCCAACCTCTTCCCCCTCCATCCCTTTCCCCCTCACCCCCTTTCCCTTCTCCTCCTCCCTTCCCCCTTCCCCCTCCCACCTCCATCCTCCCCTTCCCCCTTACCTTCCCCATCAACCCCCCCCCCTCCCACCCCCTTTAACCCCCCCCACAACAACACGCAAACGCTGCCATAGATCTTGAGGCGAGCGAGCGAGCAAGTGATACAGCGGACCCCCTTCGGCAGCTTTGAGTGTCAGGTCCCGATGACAGGCGCACAGGCCAGTAAATACCGAGACAGAGCTGGGAGACTCGCTGTGTTGTTGTGTGCTGCGTGTGGTGTGTGTGTGTGTGTGTGTGTGTGTGTGTGTGTGTGTGTGTGTGTGTGTGTGTGTGTGTGTGTTGTGTGGTGTGTGTGTGTGTGTGAGTGTATTTGTGTGTGTGTGTGCGCGTGTTTTTTTTTTTTTTTTTTTTTCCCTTCCTCCTCCTTACCCCCACTATCCTTTACCTTTACTCTTACTCTTTACCCTCGCTGAAGTGTTTCTTAATCGGGTCTTTTCTTCTTTTTCTCTTTCTCTTTTTCTTTTCTATTTTAGGGCTTTTTTCGTGCTTTCTCTTCTTTTTTTTCTTTTTTTCTCTTTTCCTTAGCCTTAATCACCTTAGTATTCTTCTTTTTCTTATCTTACTCTTCTCTTTCTCCTTCTCCTTTTCTTCCTCTCTCTCCTCTTCCCCCATCTCTTCCACCTTCTCTTCTTCCTATTCCTCCCGCATTTTCTTCTTCTTTCTCTTCTCTCCTCCTCCTCCTCCTCCTCCTCCTCCTCCTCCTCCTCCTTCTCCTCCTCCTCCTCCTCCTCCTCCTCCTCCTCCTCCTCCTCCTTCGCTAAAAAGCTTTCCCAAAAGAAGGTTCCTTTTCTTGGTTGTGTCTTCGGAGAGGTTTTCTTAATTGTTTTTGTTTGTTTCTCTTGTTGTTTGTTTGTTTGCTAAGAGGACGCTGCCGCCCTTCTCCACTTTTTTGAGGAGACTGTTTGTTTGTGGGCGTTTGTAATGATGATTGGTGGCGGTGTGTGATCACTTGATAGCTTTGGGGGCGCTGACGTGCCGGGCTCTCTTAGTCTGTTTGTCTGATCTCTCTTCTCTGTCTGTCTGTCTTTGTGTCTGTCTTTGGGTCTTTCGCCCTCTCTCTCTCATTTCTTTCTGTCTGGCTGTCTCTGTTTCTGTCTTTGTCTGTCTGTTTCTGTCTCTGTCTCTCTCTCTCTCTCTCTCTCTCTCTCTCTCTCTCTCTCTCTCTCCTCTCTCTCTCTCTCTCTCTCTCTCTCTCTCTCTCTCTCTCTCTCTCCTCTCTCTCTCTCTTTCTCTCCTCTTTCTCTCTCTCCTCTCTCTCTAATGGGTAAATGGGTGAGTGAGTAAATTAGCGAGCAAAGGAGTGAATGAGTAATTGATCGAGTGAGTGAGAGAGAGAGAGAGTGAGTGAGTGAGTGAGTGAGTGAGTGAATCAACTGGCATAACGCTGTCACACGCTGATCTCCTCCCCGCCCGCGCCCTTGTCACGCCCGCCCGTCTGTGTGTCACGGCTGACACTGGTCGGTGGGCGATCGTCTTCTGTTTTTCGGGGCGTTAGTTTTTGTTTCTTTTTTCTTCTTCTTCTTCTTCTTTCTTCTTCTTCTCTCTTCTCTCTCTCTCTCTCTCTCTCTCTCTCTTCTCTCTCTCTCTCTCTCTCTCTCTCTCTCTCTCTCTCTCTCTCTCTCTCTCTCTCTCTCTCTCTCTCTCTCTCTCTCTCTTTTCCCTTTATTTATATCTAGTTATCTAGTTATTTATTCTAGTTATCTATTTATTCTACTCATCGCTCATTCACTCACCCAGTCGCCCACTCATTCACATCCTCACGGATTGACTCATCCCCTTAGTCACAGACCTATCAGCTCACCCACTGCTCACTTAGTCTCACTCTCTCTCTCACTCTCTCTTCTCTCTCTCTCTCTCTCTCTCTCTCTCTCTCTCTCTCTCTCTCTCTCTCTCTCTCTCTCTCTTCTCTCTCTCTCTCTCTCCCTCTCCCTCTCTCTCTCCCTCTCTCTCACTCATTCACCCACTGGCTCACTCACCCACCCACCCACCCCACACACTCACTCACGCACTCACTCACTCACTCACTCACTCACTCACTCACTCACTCACTCACTCACTCACTCTCTCACCTCACTCTCACTCACTCACTCACTCACTCACTTCACCCACACCCAAAACAAGTCTTTATCCCACCTTGAGGTTCAGTAGCGTGAGTAAACTATGGGTTAAGAGATGGGTGGTGACGGGAGATGGGGTTTAGCACTCTGCGGGGGAGGGAGGGAGGGGAGGAGGAGGAAGAAAGAAGGAAGGGAGGGAAAGGAAGGAGGAGAAAGGAGGGAGGAGGAGAAAGGAGGGGGGAGGAGAAAAGAGGGGGGGAGGGAGTGTGAAAATAATGGAGGAGAAAGAAGGAGGGAGGAGGAGAAAGGAATGGAAGTGTATGGAGGAGGGATAATGAAGGAAGAGTAAGAGAGAGAAAGAGAGAGAGATGAGAGAGAAAGAGAAAGAGAAGCGCTTATGAGACAGACCCGAAGACAGGGATATTTAGCACGCCGCATTAACCCGCGTAAATAACGGAGCCTCCATTTGGCAGGATCCCCATGGAATCACGTGACCTGTGACCTGATATCCTCTCCATCGTCCTCCTCTGGCACCTGAGGGGGGGGGGGGGGAGTGTCCGGTAATGGGCCTCGGTGTTCCTATTCCACTGGGGCACTTTAGGTGTCATTTTGGGTTGGTTTTGTCTGTGTCTGTCTGTCTGTTGGGACGGAGAGAGAGAGAGAGAGAAGAGAGAGAGAGAGAGAGAGAGAGAGAGAGAGAGAGAGGAGAGAGAGAGAGAGAGAGAGATGAGAGAGAAGAGAGAGAAGAGAGAGAGAGGGAGGAGAGACAGACAGCGATACAAACATACAATCAGACATAATGAAGACAATATAAGAGAACAAGAGAAAGAAAGAGAGAGAGAGAGAGAGAGAGCAAGAGAGAAATGAAATGAAAAGAGAGAAAAAAAGAGAAAATGAATGAGAAAGAAAAAAAAACGAAGAGGACACACATAATCCTTTTTTATGCTTCGCCCCTCCCCTTCCTCCTCTCCCCCTCTCCCCTCCCCACGCCCTACCCCCGCCCACGCCCCTACCCCTACCCCCTCCCCATTCCCCCACCCCTGCCCATTCCCCCTCTCCCTCTCCCCACGCCCTACCCCCACCCCTATCCCTACCCTACCCCCTCCCCATTCTCCCTCTTCCCCCGCCCATTCCCCCTCCCCACGCCCCCACGCCCCTCCCCGCCACGCCCACGCCCCCACTTCGCCCAAGAACAGCGCCGTCATGTAGCATTGGGTCGGCCGCCTTCACCTGGACGAGGATGCTGCGAGGGAGATCTGATCCGCGCAAACTGGTCTTCTCTCTTCTTCTCTTTCTCTTCCTCTTTTTTTCTCTCTTTCTTTTTTTTCTTTCCTTTAATTTCTTCTCTTTCTTTTCCTCTTCCTCTTTTTTTCTTTTTTTTTATTTACTTTAATTTCTTCTCTCTCTCTTTCTCTTTCTCTTTTTTTCTCTCTTTCTTCTTTTTTCTTTCCTTTAATTTCTTCTCTTTCTCTTCCTTTTCCTCTTTTTTTCTCTCTTTCTTTTTTCTTTCCTTTAATTTCTTCTCTTTCTCTTCCTCTTCTCTTTTTTTCTTTTTCTTTTTTTTGTGGTTCTCTCTTTCTTTTACTTTCTGCTCTTTCTCTTCCTCTATTCTTTCTGGTTCTTTCTTTTTTTTCTTCCTCTTTTGTTCTCTTTCTCTTTTTCTCTCCTTTAATTTTCTTATTTTCTCTTTCCTCTTCTTTTTTTTATGGTTCTCTTTCTTTTTTTCTTTCCTTTGATTATTCTCTTTCTCTTCCTCTCTTTTTTCTCTTTTTTTCTTTTTTTTTTCTCTCTCTCTCCTTTTCTTTCTTCTTATTCGCCTTCTCTGCTTTTTGCTGTCTTCTAATTAGCCTTTTCTTCTCTTCTTTTTTTCTTTCTTCTCTTTCTCCTACTTCATCTTTTTCGTCCTCTAGTACTTCCGTTGTCTTCTTTCTCTTTCTCTTCTTCCTCCTTTTCTTCTTACTTCTTTTATTCCTCTTTCTCTTCCTCCGTCACTTCTCTCTCCGCCTCCCCATTCCTTTCTTCTTTATCTTCTTTTTTGCTCTACCTGTCTTATTTTCTTCTTAGCCAGTAACCTATTTATTTCTTGCTTATATATCTCTTTATCTTTGTACTTCTCTACTTCCTTTGTTTTTCTTCTCTTTTCACACCCTCAATTCTTCTTCCTATAACCTCCTCCCTCGTTTCCCCCTCCTTCTTCTCCTCCACCTCCCCCATCTCCACCTCCACTTCACTTCTACCTCCACCTCATCCTCCTCCTCCACCTCCCTCCAACTTCCACCTTCCTCATCCACCTCAGTAGCCCTACATAACAAAAGAGAGAGAGAGAGACAGACAGACAGACAGACAGACAGACAGACAGACAGACAAAGACAGAGACAGAGGTAGACATAGACAATCAGAAACAGACAGACATAGACAATCAGAAACAGACAGACAGACAGACATAGACAAACAGAAACAGACAGACAGACAGACATAGACAAACAGAAACAGACAGACAGACAGACAGAGCCAAACAGAAACAGACAGACAGACAGAGCCAACAGACGACAGCGACAGGGAGAAGAGAGAGAGAGAGAGAAGGAGTTCATTCACACACAGCCTCGTACCCCCAACCGCGCATGGCCCTCTCCCTGCCTGACGCCTGCCAGGGACCCTCGCGCCAGCTGTGATGCCATGCACGGGGGCGATTGTGTCATGCAGTTGTAGTTTATATCCACTATAATTCATGGCCTTCGACTAGCAGCTTCTTTATGTAACCGACCTCGCTCGGGAGATGTGTTTATCACGCGCTGTTCGTACGCGCGTGTGTGTATGTGTGTATACATGTGTGAGGGTGTTTGTTTGTTTGTGTGTGTGTGTGTGTTTGTTTGTTTGTGTGAGTGTGTGTATGTGTGTGTTTTCTTTGTCTTTTGATTGTTTATTTGTTTGTTTGTGTTTTGTGTGTCTCTTTTCTTTTTCTTCGTCATCTGCAGTTGTTGTTGATTCTTCGTTTTGTTCTTAATTTGCTACTTTTGAGTCTTCTTCCTATACTTTTCGTTTTTTTTTTCTACTT
>NW_020872162.1:500592-543092 GCF_003789085.1 Penaeus vannamei | reverse complement strand
AGAGAGGCAGACAGACAGACAGACAAGACACATACAGAGAGAGGAAAGAAGAGAGAGAATGGGGGGGGGGGGGGGTCGAGCACGAACCGCAGGAACCGCAGCGAGGAAGCCCCGCCTAACGCAAGGAACCTCAGACGCCCCGACCTTCTCCTTCCTTCGGTGCAACGCGATATGTCTGACAAACCTGATCCAGTCTGCGAGATCTTGGCCGAAAGAGGGAGAGGAAGGGAGATGGAGAGGGGAGAAAGGAGATGGAGAGGGTAAAAGAGGGAGATGGAGAGAGTAGAAAAGGAGGAGAGGGGTAGAAAGAAGAAGAGGGAGGGAGAGGGTAGGAAATGGAGACGGGTGAGGAAGGGTAGAAAAGAGAGGAAGGGAGATGGATAGGATAGAAAGAAGGAGAGGAAGGATATGGATAGGATAGAAAAAGGAGAGGAAGGGAAAGGTAGGGAAGAGGAGATACATGGAGATTTAGAAGGTAGAAAGGAGAGGAAGGGAGATGGAGGGGTAGAAAGAGGAGAGGAAGGGGAGATAGATAGGATAGAAAGAAGGAAAGGGAGAGAAAGGGACAGAGGGTGAAGAGATGGAGGGAGAGAAAGATGGGGAGGGAACTAAATTGAGAGGGGGAAGGTCGGAAGCAAGAAATAGGGTTATGGAAGCTCGAAGAAGAGAAAGATGAGAGAGAGAGAAAGAGAGATGGAAGACAAACGAAGAAAAAGGACGGGCGGGAAGAGAGATGGGTGAAGGAGAGAGAAAGAAGGCGATGAAAGTGAAGAGAGAGAGAAAGATGGAGGAGAGGGATGGATGAGGAGAAAGAGAGAGATGGAGGCGAGAGAAGGGAGAGAGAGAGAGAGAGTTGAGAGGGTGATGGAGGGAAGAAAATGGGTGGAGGTAAGAGGGAGAGACATGACAGAGATGAAGCTAAATGGAGGGAGGGAAAAGGGAGAATGGGAGAAAGAAAAGGCAAGAGAAAGGAAAGACTATAGAGGAGGAAAGTCACACAGAAAGAGGGAGAGACAGAAGGAGAAAATAAAAATAAAAAGGGAGTTGGCGTATAAGGACTAAAGGCAACACACTGAAACGACGAAATCAAACGAAAGGAAATGAAAACAAAACCGACGATAATAACAAATCACAAGAAAAAGAGAGAAAATAAGAAATAGAGAGAAAGAACAAGAAAAAAAAGCGAAATAACAGCAGATAGACATAAGAAGAGACGGGGTCCTTTGGCTGGCTGGACAAGTGGGTGAAAGTCTCCCCCGCGGGTGGTTCTCTCCCTCCCCCCCCTCCTCCCTCCTCCCTCTCCCCCTTCCCCTCTCTCCCTCTCCCCTCCCTCCCTCTCTCCCCACAAGAACGGTTCCAGAACAAAGGAATTCGGCGACGGGCAGAGCGACAAACCTGGTGAAAAATAAGTATAATCGGGGGTATAGCTCCATTTAGCATTTTAGCGGAAGGATCCATAATCAAAACAAACAAATTTCAGTTGTTTTTATCTCAGAAAACAACATAATACAGTTCTCCAAAAAACACTTCACAAACGACCGCAAATACACCAAAATACATCGAGAAATATGGAAACAACATATCGAAATACAGGGAGACCGAAGGAACCCGCCTGTACCGTCGAAAAAAAAAATTGGTACAGTTACAGGGACTCGGGTACAGTGACGGACTCGAAGCCGGGCGAAAGAGAAGGGTTTAGCTGTGTGGAATGGCTAATTACCAGCTAAGAAAATTACAGCAGGTAAAGATGGAAAGCTGATGGCCCGAGGAAGCGAAGAGGAGAAGGGAGAGGGGGAGAGGGGAAAATAGGTAGAAGGGTGGAAGAGAGAGAGAAGAGAACGGAGAGAGAGAGGGAGAGGGGAAGCGGAGAGAGGGATAGACGGAGAGAGGGAAGAGGAGAGAGGGAGACGGAGAGAGATAGAGAGAGAGAGAGAGAGAGAAGCGGATAAGAGACAGAGACAAGGGTAGGGTTAAGGAGTGGGAGGGAGAGAGAAAGAGGGAGAAATTAGAACAACGGAGATAGGGAAAGGGAGAAGGGGAGACTTATAGAAAAGGGTTAAAGAGGGAGAGAGATAACGATAGGCGGAAGGTAAGAGAAAGAGGATAAGAGAGGAGCGCAAGCGAGAAAATAAGAGAATAAGAGAAAGAAGTTGAGAAAAAGGAGCAAGCAGAGAGAGGAAGAAGACAAAAAACGAATAAGGAAATATAAAAAGAAAAAAAAAAGAGAGAGAATTAGACGAAAACAAAAGGGGACACAGAAGAGAAAAGATATGAAGATGATAAAAGAGAAAAAAAAAAAAAAAACAAAAAAAAAAAAAAAAAAAAGACAGACAGACAGACAAACAGACAGACCGCAAACCAATAAATCATAAAAAAGACCGACAAACGAACGAATAAACACGTAAGATAGATACACAAAAATAAAAGAAAAGAAACAGACAGACAAGATGATAGAAAAGGAACCCAATAAACCCGAAGAAAATGGTGGAATAACCTCTCAGACAGCCACCCACTGCGAGGCGAAAGGAGACAAGAGGGAAGCAAGAAGGAGGAGAGGAGGAGGCGAGGCGAAAGGAGATAAGGAGGAGGTGAGGAAGAAGCAAGAAGGAGGAGAGGAGGAGGCAGCAAGAGGAAGCAAGAAGGAGGAGAGAAGAGGCGAGGGAAAGGAGACAAGGAGGAGGCAAGGAGGAGAGAGGAATAGGAGGAGAGGATGAGGCGAGGCGAAAGGAGACAAGGAGGAAGTAAGGAAGATGCGAGGGAGAAGTAAGGAGGAAGCGATGATGCGAGAAGGAGACGAGGAGGAAGCAAGAATGAGGCGAAAAGGAGGCAAGGATAAAGCAAGTATGAAGGAAAGAGTCGGAAGAGGAGAAATGAATAAAGCAAGGATGAAGGAAAGAGTCGGAAGAGGAGAAATGAATAAAGCAAGAAGGAGGCAAGTATGAAAGAAGGATGAAGCAAGGCACACCGCGTCCATTAAAGCAAGGAGCAGGCAAAGGTAAAACAAGAATCAGGCAAGGATGAGACAAGAATGAAGTAAGGAGCAGGCAAGGATAAAAATCAAGCAAGAAGCAAGGAAGCCAAGATATACAAAAAAAAAAAGAACGAAGCAAGGATAGCAAAGATATTTAAAAAAATGAAAGCAAGGAATAACCAAAGATATTTTTAAAAATCCAAGAACGAAGCAAGGAATAGCCAAAGATACAAAAAAAAATGAAGCAAGGAATAGCCAAAGATAAACAAGAACGAAGCAAGGAATAGCCAAAGATAAAACAAGAACGAAGCAAGGAATAGCCAAAGATATATAAAAAGAAAAAAAATCAAGAACGAAGCAGAATAGCCAAAGATAAAAAAAACAAGAACGAAGCAAGGAATAGCCAAAGATAACAAGAACGAAGCAAGGCATAGCCAATAATATAAAAAAAAAAATCCAAGAAACGAAGCAAGAATAACCAAAGATATTTAAAAATCCAAAGATAAAAAAAAAAACAAGAACGAAGCAAGGAATAGCCAAGATATAAAAAAAAATCCAAGAACGAAGCAAGGAATAGCCAAAGATAAAACAAGAACGAAGCAAGGAATAGCCAAAGATAAAACAAGAACGAAGCAGGAATAGCAAAGATAAAACAAGAACGAAGCAAGAAATACAAAGATAAAACAAGAGCGAAGCAAGGAATAGCCAAAGATAAAAAGAACAAGAAACAAGAATAGCCAAAGATACAAAAAAGAATCCAAGAACGAAGCAAGGAATAGCAAAGATAAAACAAGAACGAAGTAAGGAAGCCAAGAATAAAAGCCAAAGATAAAACAAGAACGAAGCAAGGAATAGCCAAAGATAAAACAAGAACGAAGCAAGGAATAGCCAAAGATAAAACAAGAACGAAGCAAGGAATAGCCAAAGATAAAACAGACGAAGCAAGGAATAGCCAAAGATATAAAAAAAAACAAGAACGAAGCAAGGAATATCCAAGATAAAAAAAACAAGAACGAAGCAAGGAATAAAAGAATAGAACGAAGCAAGGAAGCCAAATTAAAAAAAAATCCAAGAACGAAGCAAGGAATAGCCAAAAATATCCAAAAAAAATAAATCCAAGAACGAAGCAAGGCCGAACGAGGCGAAGCGAGGCGAGGCGCCCCAGCGTTCATTAAATCCCCCGCCGACCCCGAGCGGCCCGGACCCGCCATAATGACTTCATCTGACGCGGTTCTCCGGCTTCAGAACCACGACCTCCGCGCCGGGCGTTCGGAGGCTTTACGACCGATTTGCGAAATTGTTATTATACGATTTCGGTGCGGCGATGATGACACAGCGGCGAGGGAGAGAGAGAGAGAGAGGGAGGGAGAAGGGGGAGGGAGGAGGAGGGGGGAAGGAGGAGGGAGGAGGGGATGGGGGAGGGGAGGGGATGGGGGGGATGGGGAGAGGGAGGAGGGGGGGAAAGAGAGAGAGAGAAAAAAAAGAAGGGGAAAAAAAGGAGGATTGAGTGGGGGGATGGGATGGGGAGAGAGGAGAGGGGTGGGGGATGGAGGAGGAGGAGAGGGAAGGATAGGGAGGAGGAGAGGAAGGGAGGGAAGAGGAGAGAGGGGATGAGGAGAGAGGGGGATGGAGGGGTGGAGAGGGAGGAGGGAGGGACAAGCATAATAACACCATTGCATCTCCCGTGCAAGATACACACACGTTGCAACGAGGATTTTTTATTTTCTCTCTTTCTTCTTCTCTGTCTCTCTCTCTCTCTCTCTCTCTCTCTCTCTCTCTCTCTCTCTCCTCTCTCTCTCTCTCTCTCTCTCTCTCTCTCTCTCTTCTCTCTCTCCTCTCTCTCATTCCTTTCCTCTCCCTTTACCTCTTGGCCTCTCATTCTACCTCACCCTTCCCTCATTCTCCTCTTCCCCTCTCCCTTTCCTCTCCTTCTGGCCCTCTCTCCCTCTTCCTCTCCCTCTCTCTCCTTCTACCTTTACCTCTCCCTCTCCCCTCCCCCTTTCCCTCTCCCTCCCTATCTCTCCTTCTACCTCTTCCTCTCCCTCTCCCTCTTCTCCCTCCTCTCCCTCTCTGCCTTTACCTCTCCCTCCCTCTCCCTCTCCCTCTCCCTCTCCTCTCCTCTCCCTCTCCCTCTCTCCTCCTCCTCCCTCCCCCCTCCCCTCTCGGCGAGATCGCACGCAACATGGCATCATGTATGGCAGTAATGAAGGCAAATAAACAGTGATTTAGCGAGCTGTGAGGGCCGCCATCGCCGATACCCCTCCCCCCCCTCTCTCCTACTACCCCTCCCCCCCTCCCCTCGGCCAGCGCTCCTTGCCCCGTGGAATTCGAGTTTGTCTTTCGGCTCAGTCTACGCTTCCCTTTTCTTTCCCTTTCCCCCCTTTTTTTTACCTTATTTTCCTCTTCCCTTTCCTCTGTTTTCCCCTTTCTTCCCTTTTCCTCTATTTTTTCCCCCTCTCTTTTTTCCATCATTTTCCCCCCCCTTTTCTTCCTCCATTTCCCCCCCCTTCTTCCTTCATTTTTCCCATTTCTTCCTTCCTTTTCCCTATATTCCCCCCCCCCATTTTTTCTACCTTCCCTCTTTTTTAAATAAAGCTGTTGAAAGTCGTATCGCGCAATGATGTAGAGTCTGTAGGGGAAAAAATGCAAAAAAACGGGTATTTTTGGGAGGAGCTAGGACATTTTCTAGGGGAATATTGTGTTTTCTAGGGAGTTTTTGACTTAGAAAGGGGAGGGGAGTGGGGGACAGGAGGAGGGGGGCTGGAAGGGAGACGGGGGAGGTGGAGGGGGGTGGGGAATAATTTTTTGGTTGGGGGGGCGGGGTTGGGGATTGCAGGTTGACAGGGGGTGGGGGGTGGGCGAGAGGGAGAAGAATAGGGAGAGATGAGGGTAAGATAGAGAAAGGGAACGTTAGAAGAAAATTAAGAAAGAGATGAAGGGAAGGATAGGAAGAGAAAGAGGAATCCGGATAAAGTACGAAAAGGAAGAGAGAGAGAAAGAGAGACAGAGAGAGAGAAAGAGAAAAGAGAAGAGAGAGAGAGAGAGAGAGAGAAATGGAATTCGAAACAGCGACACAAATTTAAAATCACAGAGACCCGAGGAGATGAAATTAAGAAAAAATAAAGTTAAAACGAAAAGAAAAGAAAAGAAAAACCCTTCGCTCACAGAAAGAAAAAAAATCAAAAACCGAAAAAGACGAAAATAATAAATACCAAAGAATCCCGAGAAACGTAGGAAGACCCAAGACGAGAGAATTTGTCAAGGCAAAAGACAAAGATATTTTAAGCAAAAAAAAATTACGTGATAATTTTTTTTTTTACTACGATTATCTTCACCTGCGTTCTCTTATCTCTTTGTTCATCTGCTGTTCTTCTGTTCTTTCTTTTCGTCATGTTCTTTTTGTTCTTGGCGTTGATTTTTGTTTTCTTTTATGTCTTTCGTTGTTTTGCTTTATTGTATTTGTTGTTCTTTCTCTTTTCTTGTCATGTTTTTGCTTCCTCTTTCATTGTTCGTCTGTTCTTTCTCTTTTCCTATTTCTACTTTCATTTTCTCCCTTTTTTTATCTACGTTCTTCCCCTCTCCCTCTCTTTATCTCTCCCTCTCTTCCACTGATTCTTCCCTCATTCTTTCCTTTTTTCCCTCCTATTTTGTTCTTCCCATTCTTCTTTCCCCCTTCTTCTCCCCTCCCTTCGTCTTGTTCTCGCTTGTTCTTCCTCCTCTTCTCCTGTTCCTTTTTTTCTCCACTGATTCTTCCCTCATTCTTTCCTCTTTCCCTCCTATTTTGTTCTTCCCCTTCTTCTCCCCTCCCTTGTTCTCCCCTTGTTCTCGCTTGTTCCTTCTTCTCTCCCGCTGTTCATTCCCTTATCCCCCTCTTTCGCCCCTCCTTGTTCTCGCTTGTTCCTTCTTCTCTCCCGCTGTTCATTCCCCTTATTCTCCCCCTCCCTTGTTCTCCCCTCCTTGTTCTCGCTTGTTCTTTCTTCTCTCCCACTGTTCATTGTTTGTCCACGGATTCCTCCCTTTTTCTTTCCTCTTTTCCCCTTCTTCTCCCCTCTTGTTCTCCCTCCTTGTTCTCGCTTGTTCTTCCTTCTCTTCCCTGTTCATTTTTTGTTCATCTGCCGTGTTCCCACCCGCCAATTTGGGCAGCGTTAAGAGACCCGACCATTTTACAGGAATTGGCAAATGAGACAAGACACGTTCGTAGTTTTACTTAAAGGCCATTTTTCAGTAGCCTTTGCCAAAAAAAAAAAAAAAAAAAAAAAAGGAAAAAAAGAAGTATTTCCTTTTTTTTTTCTTCTTTAAGATAAACTATTTTTCGTTTTTTTCTTCTTCGTTAAGAAATTATTTTCCTTTTTTTTTGTTTTTTTGCTTTTTGTTGTTTTTTTTTCCTTTGTCTTCTTAATGACGGTATTGGAGATAAACTGTATTATGAGGACCAGATAATCGAAACACCACAGCGCGATTTAATATAAGTGAAGTGAGAGAGAAAGAGAGAGAGAGAAAAAGAAAAAGAAAAAAAAATGAGATAGATATTAGAAGCAAAAAAAAAAAAAAAAAAAAAAAAAAAAAAAAAAAAAAAAAAAGAATTCTTACATCGTCATCCACATGCAACAATCTCAGCATCATTGTAAATTTTCTGACGCCTTTTTTTTTTTTTTTTGAGTCCCCCCTGCCTTCCTTGCGCTTTCTTCTTTCTTCTTTCTTCTCTCTCTCTCTCTCTCCTCTCTCTCTCTCTCTCTCTCTCTCTCTCTCTCTCTCTCTTTCTTCCTTTCTCTTTTTTTTCTTTCTTTCCTCTCTCTTTCTCTCTCTCCTCTCTCTCTCTCTCTCTCTCTCTCTCTCTCTCTCTCTCTCTCTCTCTCTCTCTCTCTCTTCTCTCTCTCTTTCTTCTCTTCTCTCTCTCTCTCTCTCTCTCTCTCTCTCTCTCTCTCTCTCCTCTCTCTCTCTCTCTCTCTCTCTCTCTCTCTCTCTCTCTCTCTCTCTCTCTCTCTCTCCTTCTCCTCTCTCTCTCTCTCCTCTCTCTCTCTCTCTCTCTCTCTCTCTCTCTCTCCTTCTCTCTCTCTCTCTCTCTCCTCTCTCTCTCTCTCTCTCTCTCTCTCTCTCTCTCGCTCTCTCTCTCTCTCTCTCTTCTCCTCTCTCTCTCTCTCTCTCTCTCTCTCTCTCTCTCTCTCTCTCTCTCTCTCTCTCTCTCTCTCTCTCTCTCTTCTCTCTCTCCTCTCTCTCTCTCTCTCTCTCTCTCCTCCTCCTCACTCACTCTCTCTCTCTCTCTCTCTCTCTCTCTCTCTCTCTCTCTCTCTCTCTCATGTCATTTGTTTCCGAAAATGGTTCTCGACATGTTATGAAATGAGGCACGCCATTTTGCGAATTTTTCGAAGTGTTTCGGGGTTTATTTTTTCTCCCCTTTTTTTTTTTGGGGGGGGGGAGGTGAGAGTGGGGAGAGGGCGGGAGATTGGGGATTCTGTGTTTGTGTGTGTTTGTGTGTGTTGTGTGCTGTGTGTGTGTGTGTGTGTGTGTGTGTGTGTGTGTGTGGTGTGTGTGTGTGTGTGTGTGTGTGGTGTGTGTGTGTGTGATTTTACTCATGTGTGTACGTGTCTGCTTGTGTGTAAACGTACGTGTGTGTGTGATTCTTACTCATACATAACTCCCATGCGTACTCATTTACTCCAATCTTTCTCTCAGACTCGCTTTTAACCGCGTCACTCCCCCTCCTCCCCCCTCCCCTCTCCTCTCTCTCCCCCTCCCCTCCCTTCCCACCTCCCCTCTCTCTCCCTCCCCCCTCTCTCCCCCTCCCCTCCCCCTCTCTCCTCCACCCCTCCCTCCCTCCCTCTCCCTCCCACCCCTCCCTCCCCTCCTCTCTCCCCTCTCTCTCCACCCTCCCCTCCTCCCTCCCTTGAAGGATAATAGCGGGCTTTGCTTGATAGAAACTCCAAGGAATGTTCCTGCGATGGAATGAAGATGTTCGCGCCGCCTTCGAGACTCCTTCTGGGACCACCGAGGTGTGAGTGCGCGGGGGGGAGGGGGAGTAGGAAGGAGAGAGGGGAAGGGGGGGAGGTGGAAGGTGGGAAGGGGGGAGGAGGGGGGAGGGGGAGGTAGGAAGGAGGAAGGAAGGGAGGTGGAAGAAGGGAGGAGGGTGGGAGGAAGAGGATGGGGTGGGGAGGTAGGAAGGAGAGAAGAGAAGGGTAAGGTGGGGGGGGAAGGGGAAGGGAGGGGGAGATGGGAGGGGGAGGAGGAATTGGAAGGATGGGTGGGGGTAGGAAGAGGGGAGGGGGTAAGGGATAGGGAGGGTGAGTGCTTAGGAAGGGAAGGGGTTATGGTCAGAGAGGGAAGGGGAGAGGAGGGGGAATTGGAGGAGGGAGGGAGGGGGAGTATGCGAGTGCTTGGGAGGGGAAGGTGGAGGGGAGGAGGGGGAGGGATTTTGTTTAGGGAGGGAAGGGAGGGTAAGTATGTGTAGGTAAGGAGGCATTAGTGTTGGTTCCGATCGGTTTTATGTGTGCGTGGGAAGGAGCGTTCGTGTGCGTGCGTGGAAGGTGAAAAAAAGAGATATACATTCTCTTACCTTGCTTATTCCTCCATTTAACCTACTCCCCCTCCTCTCTTATCCAAATTCCTTTCATTTCCACCCTTCGTACTTCACACCCTCGCCACCAATTCCCTAAAAAAAACTAATAAAACGTAAACACACTCCCTCCCCGCGCGCATTTCCCGACGAATCGAACGCAGATTTTCAAAACAAAAGAAATAACAAAAGCGCATCTAATATACGGCTTCAACCCTCGCATTATCTCTCACCTGAACGACCGTTAATTCGTCGCCAGGCATTTGATATCAATTCAGGTTTTATTCAGCCACTTGTAAAGAGCCTCAGTGCATTTATGGCGGGTCCAATCTTCATTTTATAACATTATTGTTCTTGTTTGGTGTTCTCGCGGGCTTTTTTTCTTTCTCTCTTTTTTCTTCTTTCTTTCTTTTTTCTTTGGTTTTTTGCTTATTCTTTCTTTTTGAATATTATTTTTCTTTTTCTTTCTCCTTCTTGTTCTTCTTTGGTTGTTCTTTTTCTTTCATCTTTGTTGTTCTTTTCCTTCTTTCGTCTTCTTCCTTTTCTTCTTTTTTATTTCTTCTCTCTTTTGTCCCTTTCCTCTTTTTATTCCTTCTTATTCTCTCTTCTTCCTCTTCTCTTCCTCTTCCTCTCTCCTCCTTCCTCCTCCTCCTCCTCCTCCTCCTCCTCCTCCTCCTCCTCCTCCTCCTCCTCCTCCTCCTCCTCCTCTCCTCCTCCTCCCTCCTTCCTCCTCTTCCTCTCCTCCTCTCTTCTTCTTTCCCCCCAAGGTATACCTGTTGCCTCGGCTACGCGTCTCAGAGCGTGCAATGTGATTCTATTTGTTTGTCTTGCAATGTGCAATTTATGCTCTCCCGTTCTCTGTGATGTGTCGGAAGGGGTGACTAATCTAATCTCGCGGGATGGCGGTAAATAATATATACAACCTTGTCATCTCAGTCTGCCGCCCTTCATCAACCCGGGGGACGATATATAGCATGTGTTTGTTTGTTATGCGTGCGTTTGTTGTGGGAATTATTATCATTGCTACTCCGAACAGGTTTTGTCGGCTGGTTTTATATTCTGTGAGCTTGAATATCAAAGTTAATATCAGGTGGTTCGTTCGTGAATCTGTACGTTGTGGTAATGAAGAGCACGGTATTAAGAGAAGTAATGGTGTTGTCGTTTTGTCGTTGGTGGGTATTAAGTCGGGGTCGGAGGGAAAATAAAAAAAAATGAAAATGTATAAAAAACAATGTGGTATGTCATTTCACAGAAGGATGGCGGATTTTTTTTTCTTTCTTTCTTTTTTTTCTTTTTACTTTCGGGTGAAAAATCGTAATAATTTAGGGAAAATTTGACAGGACATCATTTTGCATATACACTTTGTTCCTTCGTTAGATGTTAGCTCGTGCATTCCCCAGGGTACGTTGCGATCTCCCCCTACCTCCCCCTTCCCCACCAGCACCCCCTCCCCTCTTATCTCATTGTCCCCTCCTCCTCCCCCCCTTTCCCTCTCCCCTCCCATGTAGATCCTCATAGTGTGTCTTCTTCCTCTTTTATTTTAATTAAATCCATACTGTTTACTCCTTTCTCTTCTCTCTCTCTCTTCCTTTATTTCTTTTCATCTGTTATTTCTCTATATCTTCTTTATTATCTCTTTCCTCCCTCTCCCTGTCCCTCCATCTCTGTCCTCCTGCACTCCTATCCCTCGATCCCTGCCTTTCTATCCTCTTAAACCTTTTTCCCTTCTTCCTTCCTCTCCTATCCCTATTCCCCTTCCTTACCTCTACCCCTTTCCCCTCTCACACCCCTACCCCTCCTCTTCCCTCCCCTCTTCTCTGCGCTCCCCCTCTCCTGTGCTCTCCTCCTATGCTTCTCCTATTCTTCTCCCATCCCCTGTGCCCTCCCCTGCTCATCCTCCTATCCCTCTACTCCTCTCATTCACCCCTTCCCCTACTCAACCCCCCTCTCCTATCTCCTCCCCCCTCCCCTCCCCTCTACTCACCCCCTTCACCCCCTCTCCTATTCTCCCCCCCCTTCCCTGCACTCACCCTCCTCACCTATCCCCCCACTTTCCCTGTACTCACCCCCCTCTCCTATTCTCCCCCACCCCCCTTCCCTGTACTCACCCCCCCCTCACCTATCCTCCTCCCCCTCCCATGTGCCCCCCCCCCCCACTCCCCTGTACCTTATCCAAGTGGAGATCTCATGCACCTTATTTACACGGCGTCCTCCCCGCTGCAGCCCCGGCCACGTCCCGAGCCCTGATGAATTTGTTAGGGTGACAGCCAGCCTATCTCTTGGGCCGATCTAGGGCGGAGGGAGAAGGGGGAGAGGGTAGGGGATAGGGGAAGGGGAGGGGTTGGGTAAGGGGGAGAGGGGATAGGGGTAAGGGGAGAGGGTATAGGGTAAGAGGAGAGGGGAGGGTTAGGGAAGGGAGGGAGAGATTAGGGTGGAGAGGGGTGGGTGAGGGGGAGGGGGAGAAGGGGATGGGTGTAAGGGATGAGGGATGGTGAAGGAGGATGGGATAAGGAGGAGAAGGGGGATGGGTGAGGAGAAGAAAGGAGAAGGGGGAGAAGAGGTAAGGGATGGTGAAGGGGTCAGGGATGAGGGAAAAAGGGAGGAAGCGCTGAGGAGGAGAATAATAGAAGCAGAGGGATGCAGAAGGCTGGAAAGTAGGAAGAAGGAGGAGGCTGGAGGCTGGGCGGAGGAGAGGACCTTGGAGGTAGAAATTTGGGTAAGATATGGAAATGGGGAAGACATGGGGGTCGCAAGATAGGTGATGTATAAGCCCCCGCCGGCCATGCCTCGGAGGCGGACCAGCAACCAATCCATCTCTCACACTTCTCTCTCCCTCCTCTTCTCCTCTCTCTCCTCCTTTCGCCTCCCGCAGCATCCTCCAGGCCGCGATACACACCTCCCCGCCCGCCACGGCCTGTGTAGCATAACTATCTCGCATAATTATGGCAGCATCCCGGCCTCAAATCACGCGCCCTATCTCCCGACGCATGAGGGCATCGCTTTTCATATTTCATCTCCCGATCTGGCGCAGCATCCCCAGACAACACAGTCCGCGGTCCCGACGATAGCGATCAACATGATTTAGATTGGCAATAAGTGATTTATCAAGTTGTTGTTATTGTTAGACAGGCTGCGTGAGGTGGGTGCTCATCGGGGTGCGGTGGGCGGGAGGGGGGGGGAGGGGGAGGGGGAAGGGGAAGGGGGGGTCGCTCGGGTGTGCCGGAAGCGAGCGCATTATGACCTCTGTGTGTTTCTCTCTCTCTCTCTCTCTCTCTCTCTCTCTCTCTCTCTCTCTCTTTCTCTCTCTCTCTTCTCTCTCTCTCTCTCTCTCTCTCTTTTACGTCTGTTCTTCTTTATTCCGTGTTCCTAAGGCTTGCTTGTCTTCTTTCTGCTGGTCTTGTTTTTTACCGTCTTCTTAAGTCTGTATTTTTTTTCGTCTTGTTGGTTTTGTGCTTTTGTTGTTGTGTTGATACTGTGGTTCTCGAGATTATGGACAGACATACGAGTCTCTGTGTATGTTTGTATATATTTAATAATAATAATAATAATAATAATATAATAATAATAATAATAAATATGATGATGATTTAGGGTTTGCTGTGACAGGCTCTTGTGACATCTGTCAAGTTCTGTCTTGTCTGTTTATTGTGCTTCTAAACTGCCCCCTGTGTGCGAGGAATGGCCGGGGTTGCCATCCACCGACAGTGCACGGGAACTGAACGCTGGTCAACAAGATTGCCAGACAACAACGCTACCACGACACCATGCAGCACATCTGTATTTATTTATGTACATCCCCCACTTCCCCACTTCGCCCCACCCCCCACTTCCCCCACTTCCCCCCACCTCCCCACTTCCCTCACACGACTAACCCCCCTTCTCCCCCTCTCTCCCCCCAGGGTCGCGGCTCACATCCCCCCGGCCGAGCCTCCGCCAGAGCCGGAAGCGAGCGCTGTCCTCGTCCCCCTACAGCGACTCCTTCGACATCAACTCCATGATCCGCTTCAGCCCCAACTCCCTCGTGTCCATCATGAACGGGTCCAGATCCTCGTCGGCCAGCGGGTCCTACGGCCATCTGTCTGCAGGTTAGTGTGCGATGGGGCTCTGTGTCTTGGGTGTTTTTTTTTTATATATATTTCCATATATCTTTATCCATTATATTTATTTTCAAGGTTTTTTTTTTATATATGTATATACATGTCTCTATATCTTCATCCATTGTATTTCTTTTCATTGATCTTAATTGTCTGATTGCCTTCTTCAGGAGCCATCTCCCCCGCGCTGGGCGTCCACCCCTCCGTGGGCGCGGCGACGCACCTCCAGCAGCTGCAGGCCCACCTGATGCGGGGGGCGTCGCTCCCCGGGTCCCCGTTCCTGGCGCCGTCGCCCCTCCTGCAGCACAGCCCCTCCACCCTGGCCACCCACCAGAGCCTGTTCTCGCTCTCCTCGCAGCCGAGCCTCCCGCCCCTGCCCCCGAAGGCTGAGGTATGGCACCTCAAGCTGGTAAGCACTCCCGCCGCGCGCTCTCCAGGGCTCGGGGCTTGAAATAGGTCGTGAGAGTAAAAAAATATATATAAATGATAGGTCATGAAAGTAAAAGAAAGAAATAGGTCATGAGAATAAAAAGAAAAAATGTCATGAGAGTAAAAGAAAAAAATAGGTCATGAGAGTAGAAAGTAAGAAATAGGTCATGAAAGTAGAAAGAAAAATAGGTCATGAGAGTAAAAAGAAAAGAAAGATAGGTCATGAGGGTAAAGAGAAATAAAAAGGTCATGAGAATGATAAAATAGAAGTCATGAGAACGATAGATAGTGTTTGTTCCTTGTCCCTCGCGAACAGCATGGCAGCGAGGATAAGGAACACCCTTCCTTCTTTACCAACCTTATTCCTAACCCATTACCAACCTTCCTTTCCTATTCCTAATAAAATTCCAAATCTTATTCCTACCCAATTCCTAATAACTCCTATCTAAATCCTTCCCACCATTCCTAACCAAATTCTCCCATTCCTACCCAAATTCCTTCAAACCAATTCCTTCCCAAATTTCCAACCAATTCTTAACCTAAATGCTCCCATTCCCAACCTCATTCCACCCGAATCCTCCCCATTCCTACCCAAATTCCCAACTTCATTCCTAACCAGATTCCTCCTCCTTGTCCCCCCCCAGGGCGAGAAGAAGGCGTCCCCGACGATCTCCAGCACGATGGAGGAAGACAAGGCCTCCAAGGTGAAGAAGGAGGCGTCGAGCACTACCTCAGCGGGGGCGTGCGGGACCGGGGGCGTGAGTGCAGCTGCCAGGGACGACGATGGACTCAAGGAGGAGCCGCCGGACTTCATCGAGACGCACTGCCACTGGAAGGAGTGTAATAAGGACTTCAACACGCAGGACGATCTGGTGAAGGTAGGTGGGAGGAGGGGAAGGGAGGTTGGGGGAATGAGAGGGAGGTGTGTGTGTGGGGGGGGTTGTGTGGGTGGTGGGTGGGAAGGGGGGTTGTGTGGGGGGGAGGGTTGGTTGTGTGGTGTTGGGGTGGGGGGGTTTGTGTGTGTGTGATTGTATATTCGTAGGATGGGAGGTAGGTAAGCAGTTGATGAATATATAGAAATAGATGTAAACACGATATAGATATTACAAAGAAAACGAGATATAGAGGACAGAGACAAGAAATTAAGAAGAAGAATGAAATGGAAAAATGAAAAGGAAATACAAGAAAAATAAAATATAACAAGAAACACACACACACCACCACAACACACACACCAACACACACACACACCACACACCACCACACACACACACACACACACACACACACACACACACCACACAACACACACACCACACAGGACTTGGCGATAGGGGCGTCAAATATGCATAATGTATCCCTCAATCTCCATCAGGCTACCTCAGGGATGGATAGCACTTTCATGCCACCATAATGGAGTTAGAGACGAAGGACTCGACCGAGGAAATCAAAGGATATTCCTTATTGCAAGTTTGGAAAAAGGGGGAGGGTGATGAAGACGTAGATAAGAGGGGAAAAGAAAAGGGGAGGGAATAGATGAGTAAAAAGGGAGAGAAACTCGACCGAAATCAAAAGGAATTCCTTATTGCAAGTTTGGAAAAAGGGGAGGGTGAGGAAGACGTAGATAAGGGGGGAGAAAAGGGGAGAGGGAGATAGATGAGTAAAAAGGGGGAGAGGAAGGACTCGACCGAGGAAATCAAAGGATATTCCTTATTGCGAGAAAGTTTGGAAAAAGGGAGGTGATGAAGACGTAGAAAAGGGGGGAAGAAAAGGGGGAGAGGGAGATAGATGAGTAAAAAAGGGAGAGAAAGTATGTGGGGGATAAAACAACGATGTAGATTAGAAGAGGGGGAAAAGGTAGGGGTTTGTTTGAATAAAGAGGGGAGGTGGGGGGGGGAGAAAAGAGGAAAAAGGAAGGCGGAAGAGAGAAATGGGAGAGTACAAAATAGTGATAAATATAGAGAGACTGAAAGCCAAACAAAACCTAGAAGAGGGGAAAAGGTAGGGGTTTGTTTGAATAAAGAGGGGAGGTGGGGGGGATGGGGAGAAAAGAGGAAAAAGGAAGGGCGGAAGAGAGAAATGGGAGAGTACAAACGACCATACAGTGATACCACATATATTTCCTGAGAGACTGAAAGAGCCATTGTTTTTTGTTACGCGACAAAGTTGACTTACTTGGTCGGGTAGGGGGGAGGGGAGAGGGGTAGGTATGGAGAGACAGGGTGGGGGATAGGGGGAAGGAAGGAGGAGTAGAGGAGGAGGAAGGAGAAGGGGGAAAGGGATGGGAGAGAGGAAATTGGGGAAGGGAAGATGGGGAAAGGGAAGGGAGAGAAAAGGGGGAAAAGGGAGAAAGAGTTAAAGAGAGAGAGAGGGAAGAAAAATGAGAAAAAAAGTGAGAGCGAGAGCAGAGAGGAAGTGAGAAAAAAAATGAGATAAAGAGAAAGAGAGAGATAGAGAGAGAGAGAGAGAGAGAGAGAGAGAGAGAGAGAGAGAGAGAGAGAGAGAGAGAGAGAGAGAGAGAGAGAAGGAACGAGAAAAAAAAACTTTAAAACATACACCACAAACTTCGTCAGAGGACTCCGAGCGGCGCCAAGATGAGAAACTTCTCGGGCGATTTTCTTATATTTACGAGAAACAATTTCACTCTCGGGTCTAATCTGCAAGAAGGAGTCATTCTCTTATACACCTGATATTCATTTTCATAAAAAAAAAACAGCAGATCTCATAAAAACAGCTGATCTCATAAAAACAGCTGATCTCATAAAAAACAGCTGATCTCATAAAAAAAAAACAGCTGATCTCCAGATTTTGTACGAGAATGAAGATGAAAATAACATCATCAGCGGAGAGACGGGAAGGAGATGTGTAAACTTCACTCTTACTTATTTTTTTATGAATCGCAACGTAAATTGTTTTGGCATTTTGGGTCTGATGATGATGTCGGAGTTGCGCCCAGAGTGTGCTATAATCTCCCGACTACGTTATAGGCAGAACGAATTACGAAAAGAGAGAGGGAGAGGGAGAGGGAGAGGTGGGGGTGGGGGGAGGGAGAGGGGGTAGGGGAGGGGAGAGGGGGTAGGGGAGAGGGAGAGGGGGGAGGGGAGAGGGAGAGGGGGTAGGGGGAGAGAGGGAGAGGGGGGTAGGGGGAGAGGGAGGGGGAGAGGGGGGTAGAGGGAGGGGGAGAGGGGGTAGGGGGAGAGAGGAGAGAGGGGAAGGAGAGGAGGAGAGGGAGAGGGAGAAAGAGAGAGAGAGAAGGAAAAAAGGAAAATGCATTTTTGGAATGAACACGAAAATTTGTTGTAAATAAGACGAAAAGAGAGAGGGAGAGGGAGAGGGGGGAGGGGGAGAGGGAGGGGGGAGAGGGAGAGGGGGGTAGGGGGAGGAAGAGGGGTGTAGGGGAGAGGGGGAGAGAGGGAGAGGGAGAGAGAAGAGAAAAGAAGGGAAAAAAGGAAAATGCATTTTGGAATGAACACGAAAATTTGTTGTAAATATGACGAAATTTTTGGATTGATAATCGATTTCGTGTTTTTTTTTCGTGTTTCTTGTTTTTCCTTTTTCCTCCCTCTTTCTCCTTCTCGTTCTTTTAACTCATTATCCCGCCCCTTCTTTTCATTTTTCTTCTGCTGCTGTTTCTGCATCTGCTTCTCATTTCTTCTTCTTCTTCTGCTATTTCTTCTTATTCTTCTCTTCCACTTTCTTCTTCCTTTTTATCCTCCTCCTTCTCCGTCTTCTTCTCTTCGCGTACTTGCTCTCCTCTCCTCCTCCTCCTCCCCTCCTCCTCCTCCTCCTCCCCTCCTCCTCCTCTCCTCCTCCTCCTCTCCTCCTCCCCTCCTCCTTCCTCCCTCTCCTCCTCCCTCCTCTTTCCTCCTCCTCCCCCTCCTCTTCCTCCTCCTCTCCCTCCTCCTCCTCCTCCTCCTCCTCCTCCTCCTCCTCCTCCTCCTCCTCCTCCTCCTCCCCCTCCTCCTCCCCCTCCTCCCCTCCCCCCTCCTCCCTCCTCCTCCTCCCTCCTCCTCCTCCCTCCTCCTCCTCCTCCCCTCCCCTCCTCCCCTCCTCCTCCTCCTCCTCCTCCTCCTCTCCTCCTCCTCCTCCTCCTCCTCCTCCTCCTCCTCCTCCTCCTCCTCCTCCTCCCCGTTCTTTATTTCTAGCCCCGTTGCAGGACGAGAGAGGTAATTATCCATAAATTCTATACCCACCCTTAAGCCAAGGGACAAAAAAGTCTATAATTGCGTGTCGAGTTGTCAGAGGGTTACGCCCCTAACACGAACTTGTCTCGTCTGGGTCGCATATGCGAAAGATTTTTTTTTTTTTTTTTTCTGTCAACGAAACGAAATAAAGAAAAAATATGGAGAATACAAAAAAAGAGAGAGAAAGATGAAGGACACGTAATTGAAGCAGGAGGTTACAAAGGAAGTAGGAAATAGCGAAGACGAGTAGAAGAACAGGGAGACAGAAGGAGAAGAAGAAGTAGAAGAAGAAGAGGGAGAAAAAGAAGAAGAAGAAGAAGAAGAAGAGGTTGAAGAAGAAGGAGAAGGTGTGAGAAAGAGAGAGATAAAGAAAGAGAGAGACAGACAGAGAGAGGGGGGGAGAAGCACAGTTGATAAAAAAATAGATGAAAGGGGCAGAGAAAGTCAGAAATAAAGGAGTGACGGAAACGACGAATGAGCAGATGCGGAGGAAGATACACACGGCGATAAAGAACGTGTAGAAATAGACGTAAAAAGGTGGAAAGGAATGTAGAAAACGAGACTCTACTTCCCCCCCCCCCATCCCTCCCCTCCCCTACCTTCCTTCCTTTCCTCTCTCCTTTTCCATTTCTTCCCTTCCTTTCTTCCTTTTCTTTCCCTCTCTTCTCTTCGTCTCTCCCTTTCCTCCTTCCCCTCCTTCCCTTTCTCTCCTCTTCGTCTCTCTCCATCTCTTCCCCTTCCCCTTCCATCCGTCTCCTCCTATTCCCTCTTCCTTCTCCTTCTCCTTCTTCCCTTTTCCGTCTTTTTCCCTCCTTCTTCCTATTCCTTTCTTATCTTCCCTTCCTTGCCTTCCTTTTTTCGCTTCTAATCAGCCTGTTTGTCCTACCGTCGTGATCTGCGCCATCACTCTCTCCTTCTCCCCCTTCCTTCTTCCATTTCTTCCTTCTCCGTTTCTTCCTCCTCCTCTTCCTACAAGTTTTCCTTTGGGTTCCCCTACTCCTCTTTCTCCTCCTTTCCTTCTTCGGATCCTCCTCCCTCCTCCTCCTCCTCCTTCCTCCTCCCTCCTGCCTCCTGCCTCCTCCTCCTCCTCCTCCCTCCTCCCTCCTCCCTCCTCCCTCTGCTCCCTCCTCCTCCTCTTCCTCCTCCTTCCTCCTCCCGATCCTCCTCCTCCTCCTCCTCTCCTCCTCTCCTCCTCCTCCTCCTCCTCCTCCTCCTCCTCCTCCCTCCTCCTGTCTCCTCCTCCTACCTCCTCCTTACGTCACACCGCCCGCCTCCTGAAGGGTCCAGCTGTCACACAAAGCCCTTATCTCGCCCCATATCTCTGGTCTTCCGCGCCTAGGACCTCGCTCCACCTGTCCCGTACCAGCTGTCTGTTGCCCACTGGCTCTCCTTTGCGACTCCACTACGTCTCTTTTTCTTTCTCCTCTCCTTCTCTCTTTTTTTTTTTTGTCTGTTCTTCATCTCCTGTGATCTGTCTTCTAGCCTCTCCCCGCTTTCCTCTCGCATTTTTTTCTCATTTCTCCAGTTTCTTGAGCTTTCTCCTTCTCTTCCCTCACTTCCTAATCCCTCGTTTCGGTTCTCTTCACTTCTACATTTCCTCCCTTCCGTATCCCCTTCCTTTATTCCCGTACCTTCCCTTTCTCTTCTTCTCACTTCCTTCTAACTCCCCATTTCCTTAAGCTCTCCCTTCTCCCCTTCTTCCCACTTTCTTAAGCTCTCCCTTCGCACTTCTTCCCTTTCTTAAGCTCTCCCTTAACCCTTTTCTCTTCTTCCCACTTTCTAAGCACCCTTTTCTCTTCTTCCTTAACCTCCCCCTTCGCACCCTTTTCTCCCACTTCCTTAACCTCCCCTTCTCCCTCACCCCCCCCCCTAATTACCCACCTCCCCCACCCCCGGCCCACCCGCTCTCCCACCGGTAGCTTATAATTGAGAAATTATATTTGGTGGAATTTCTTGCAAAACCTTCATAAAACGACGAAAATATCTCCGATGTCAATGAATTCCTGAGCGGCCAGGGTCGAAAATCCCGCTTCTGGCCGGCGCATTCCGAGCCTTACGGGCGCTGACCAATTAGTAAGTCTATTGTATTCGTTACCAGCTTCATTACCCCGAGCCGCAAGGGTCACTCTCGCCTGCCTCCGTGCGGGAAACTGGCCCTTACGGCGGGAGAGTAGCAGCTCAATATCTGCATCCAAATAACTTCATTATACGGAACAGACCAACCTCGGCTGAGTTAAGAGCTGGGAGGTAAAGTCGCCCGTATTCTGAGACCTGACTTTAACGTGCAGGAAAGTGAGGGCGAGGGTGAGGGAGTGAGTGATTGGGAGAGTTGGGGAGTGAGGGAGGGAGTGAGTGATTGGGAGAGTTGGGGAGTGAGGGCGAGGAGAGTGAGGGTGAGGGAGTGAGGGATTGGGAGAGTTGGGGAGTGAGGGAGAGTGAGTGCAGGGTGAGGGAGTGAGTGAGTGAGAGAGTTGAGGAGTGAGGAGGAAAGTGAGTGCGAGAGTGAGGGAGTGAGTGATGGGGAGAGTTGGGGAGTGGGGGAGGGAGTGAGGAGAATGTGAGGGAGTGGGTGAGTCATAGTAAGTGAGTTGGATAGTGTTATTTATCGAGTGAATGTGAATGAATATTAGCGAGTGAGTAAACGGGAGAGCAAGTGAATGAGTGATAAAAAAGAAGAATTAGAAAGAGAGGAAACAAAATAACAAACGTCCAAAAGGTAAAGAGAGAAGAGAGAAAAGAGAGTCATGTGACGAGAGTGGATAAAGCGAGGGAGGTAAGGAAGAGGAGGGGGTAAGGGGGGTAGAGGGGGGGGGGCGGTGAGTGAAGGGTGGATGGGCTGCCTTATTCATGAACACGACTTGTAAGGAAGAAGGGAAACTGATGCATGTATTAGGTCTCCCATGCGCCACAGGGGGGGGGGCACATACGCACACACTCGCACTCACACTCACACGTACACGCACACATACGCACACATACGCACACTCACACTCAAACGCGAACGCACACTCACACGCACACGCACTCCCATGCACACTCACACGCACTCCCACACACGCGCACACGCACTCACCACACACAACACACACACACACACACACACACACACACACACACACACACACACACACACACACACACACACACACACACACACACACACACACACACACACACACACACACACACACACACACACACACACACACACACACACACACACATATAAAGTTACTGACTGGCAGACAAACAGACAGGCAGGCAGACAGAAGAATGAGGAGAAGCGAATGAGGGAGAGACGGAAAGGATAGGGAGAGGAAAGGAAAGAGAAGTAGAAGATAAGGGATAGGATAAGAAGAGGGAGAAGAGAAAAGATAGAAAAGAGAGAGGAGGAAGAAGACAAGAAGTTAAGCGGAGGGAGAAAAAGGGAAAAGAGAAGAGAAAGGAGGAAAGAAGAGGGAGAAGGGAGGGAGAAGAGAAGGAGAAGGAGAGGAGAAGGGAGAGGAAGGAGGAGTAAAGGAAGGGAGAAGGAGAGGGACGAGGAGGAGAATAAAAGGGACCTGCTACTGCATTCCTCTCCTGTCTTACGTGTGAAGGGGTCCTATCAGCGTCACAGGTGGGTGCGCTGTGGTACGACACCAGAGAGGGAGAGGGGGGGGGGAGAGGGGGAAAGAGCGAGAGGGGGGAAAGGGGAGAGGGGGGAAGAGGGAGAGGGAGAGGGAAGGGGGAGAGGGAGAGGGGGAAAGAGCAGAGGGAAGGAAGGGAGAGGGAAAGTGGGGAAGAGGAGAGGGGGAAGAGCGAAAGAGGAAGGGGATAGGGTGAAGGAGGGCGAGGAGAGGGGAGGGAGAGAGAAGGAGCGAAAGAGGGAGAAGGGGAAGGGCAGAAGTGGAAGGAGTGGGGGAGGGGGAGAGAAGGAGAACAAGAGGAGGTAGGGGAAGGGATAGAGTAGAGTGAAACAAAGAGGGAGAGAGGGAAATGGAGAAGGAGTGGGAGAGAGCAAGACAAAGAGGGAGAGATGGGGAAAGAGGAAAGAGAAGGAGTAAGGGGGAGAAATAAGATATTATAGAAAGAGGAGGAAAACATAAAGGAGAATATGGAAAATGGAAACAGGGGGAGAAGAGAAAGGGAAGCATAAAGGAAGAGAAAGAGAAGGACAAGGAGATAACGAAAGAAGGACACAGGAGAGTAAGAAACGAGACAGAAACAACGAGAAAGAGGAGAGAGGAAGGGTAAGAAGAGAGAGAGAGAGAGCAACGACAATCACATTTTATGAAGGGGGAGGGGGGGGGAGGGGAGAGTGAGAACACCAGACTATAAGCGCTTGGCATGTGACACCAGTAATTTTGTCACGGATAATTCATCTCTTAATAGTAATCTCGATCATGGAGAGGAGGAGAGGGGAGAGGGGAGAGAGAGAGAGGAGGGGGGGATGAGGGAAGGGGGGAGGAGAGGAGGGAAGGAGAGGGGATGGAGAGGGAGGGAGGAGAGGGGGAGGGAGGGAGGAGAGGAGAAGGGAGAGGGGGGGGAGAGGAGAGAGAGAGAGATAGGAGGGGAGAAAGGGGAGAGAGAGGAGAGATGAGAGGAGAGGGAGAGGGGGAGGGGAGGGGGAAGGAGGAGAGGGAAGAGAGGGAGAGGAGAGAGGAGAGGGAGGGGGAGGGACGGAGGGGAAAGAGAGAGAAAGAGAGAGGAGTGTGTGTGTGTGCGTGTGTGTGTGTGTGTGTGTGTGTGTGTGTGTGTGTGTGTGTGTGTGTGGTGTGTGTGTGTGTGTGTGTTTGTGTGTGTGTGTGTGTGTGTGTGTGTGTGTGTGTGTGTGTGCCGCGTGTGTTGCGTGTGTGTGTGTGTGTGTGTGTGTGTGTGTGTGTGTGTGTGTGTGTGTGTGTGTGTGTGTGTGTGTGTGTGTGTGTGTGTGTGTGTGTGTGTGTGTGGCGAGAGACCGGCTCCTGCCCGCCACCTGCCGCTATGATTACTTAATTTCGAGGCCCGAGGACAACTTTTTTTTTTTTTCTTTTTTCTTTTTTCTTTTTTTTTTATTTTTTGCTGCGTACATTTGTCACTTGCCGTTGGGGAGGTTGGTGGGGGGGGGATAAGGAGGAAGGGGATAGTTGAGGAGGAAGGGGAGGGTAAAAGGTAGGGGGAGGGGGTGATCGGAGAGCCTTTACTTCCTCACTATTTTCTTCTTTCTTCTTCGTGTCGATTCGTTTTCCCTATTCCCCCCATCACCCATCTTCCATCTCCCTCCCTCTTCTCTTCTCTCTCCCTCCTCCCTCTCCTCCCCCCCTTCCCCCCCTCCATTCCCCTATTCCCCCTCCCCCAATCACCCATCTATCCATCTCATCCTCCTCTCCTTCTCCTCCTCCCCTCCTTCCCCCCCATCCCCCCATTCCCCCTCCCCCCAATCACCCATCTATCCATCTCCCCCTATCTATCGTGATTCCCCCAAAAGGCTTCCTGTCGCAGCAGAGCCCATTTTTCTCGTGTGTTTTTGCGACGTTAATCTCCCCGTCGTCCCAGGTGGGCCAACCATCACGGGCCTCTGCTTCGGGGGGTAATTTTCTCCTGCAGTTCTTTGTCATCTCGGGTCCTTTCGCCCCGCCGCCGTGTGTGCGCGCATTCACTCACGCACCGGGTTGGGCGCCCGCGTGCACGCACATACTCTGGGAGGGGTTTGTGTGTGGACAGGCTTAGGGGCACGGAGGTAGTGTGTGCTTGCATATACACGTGTTGTAGGTACACATACACACACACTCGTTCTCTCTCTCTCTCTCTCTCTCTCTCTCTCTTCTCTCTCTCTCTCTCTCTCTCTCTCTCTCTTCTCTCTCTCTCTCTCCTCTCTCTCACACAACACCACACACACACACACAACACACGAACACACACACACACACACACACACACACACACACACACACACACACACACACACACACACACACACACACACACACACATCGTACACGCTTTCGTCTTCGTGCTCAACGGTACCAAATTCCGTAAGCAAAAAGAGGGAGGAATTCGGAAAGAAAAAGCAGTGAAGATGAGATTGGTAGCGGGGGGGGGAGGGGGGTAAACAGATTGGCAGACAGACGACAATCAAGGAGAGATACAGACAGAGAGGCATCAGACAGACAGGGAAGACAGATAGACAGAAATGACGACAGGACAGATAGACAGACAGACAGACAAGCAGAGACGAAGACAGACAAGAAAGACAGGCAGGCATACAGACAGAGGAAGAGAGAAAGAAAAGAGAGGAACAGACAAACAGATGGAAGGAGAGGCAAAGGACTTAGAGACAAACACGGAGACAATTAGAGAAGAAAGAGAGAGACAAAGAGAGGCAGACTGAGAGGGAAAGAGAGAGAGAAAGTCAAAGAGAGAGGAAAAACAAAGATACGCAGATGAGGAATAAGAGAAATTTAGAAAAAAAGAAAGAAGAGCGAAGAAAGAGAGAGAGAGAGAGAGAACGAGAAAAATAGAAAGAAAGAGAACGAACGAGAAAAAAATGAGAGAGAGAAAAAAGAGAAGATAGAGAAGAGAGAACGAAAGAAATAGAAAGAAAGAGAGAGCGAACGAGAAAAAAGAGAGAGAGAGACAGAGAGCGAACGAGAAAAAAGAGGAGAGAGAGAGAAAGCGAGAAAGAGAGAGAGAGAGAGGAGAGAGAGAGAGAACAGAGAGCAGAGAGCGAACAGAGAGCGAGAGAGAGAGAGAGAGAGAGAGAGAGAGAGAGAGAGAAAAGAGAAAAAAAGAAGAGAGAGAGAGAGGCAGGCCGCGTCGACAGACAGCAGCTGTTCTCAAGTTGCCCGAGTCATTGTTTATCATTACTCGAAGGTAATTAAGAAATTGACTGCCGGACTTGATCTCCCTCTCTCGTTTTATTACGTTAATTAAGAAATAGATTGGCGGATTAACTTCGCGTTCCTCCGTTATCATCGAGGGAGTTATGAGATAGATTGTGAGTTTTTTATTTGAGTTTATGAGGGTCGGGGTAATGGCTGTGTGAGTGCGGAGGGGAGGGGGGGAGGGGGAGAGGGGGGAATCCTGGTTTTGTTTTAGGATTTGTCAGATGTCGCGTTGGTTAATTGTGGTGTGGGTGGACGTGGGATTTTTTTTTTTGGGGGTGGTGGGGTGAGTGGTGTTGCGTGTGTGTGTGTGTGTGTGTGTGTGTGTGTGTGTGTGTTGTTGTGTGTGTGTGTGTGTGTGTGTGTGTGTGTGTGTGTGTGGTGTGTGTGTGTGCGTGTGTGTGGTGTGTGTGTGTTGGTTTTTGCTATGGTATGTATTATTTAATCTATTTATTTATTCATTTACATATTTTACGATAATGGGATGAGTTGTCTTACTAATATTTCGATTATATGTCATCACTACAAATTTAATTAATTATCTATTTATTTATATATTTTACTACAACTTACCATTCACCCCCCCTACCACCACCCCTCCCCACCCACCCCTCCCACACCACAACCACCACTACAACGACCTCTTCTTCCCTCCTCGCGAGCACATCAACAACGACCACATTCACGGCCAACAAGAAGTCGTTCGTGTGCCGTTGGAAGGACTGTTCGCGGGAGGAAAAGCCGTTCAAAGCCCAGTACATGCTGGTCGTCCACATGCGGCGCCATACAGGAGAGAAGCCTCATAAATGCACGGTAAGGAGGGCGTTTTTTTGTGGTTGGTAGATTGATGGACTGATGATGGATGGATGGATGGATTGATGGATAGATAGATTGATTGATTGATATTGATAGATAGATGGTTGATTGATAGATTGATGGATAGATAGATTGGTGATTGGCTGATTAGATTGATAGATAGATAGATGGATGGATGGATAGATTGATAGATGTCTTTCCCTCCTCCCCATCCTCCCCCTCCCCGTCTTCCCTTCCATCCTTCTCTTCTCCCTCCTTATCCTCCCCTTCCCCTTTTCCTCCCTTCATACCTTCCCCACCCAGCCCTTTCCCCATACCCACCCTCCCTTCCTTCGCCCTCAATCCCCACTCTCCTTCACCCTCTATCCCCCTTCCCCTCCCCTTTGCACCTCTATCCCCCTACCCCCATCCCCATCCCAACCCATCCCCCCTCCCTCACCCTCATCCCCACCCTCTCTCTCCATTCCCCTCCCCACCCTCCCCCCCCCCCTCTCTCCCCCTTCCCCTCCCCAACCATCCCATCCTACCCTTGCAGAAGGTGTCATCCCCCACGCCCTCTGCCTCTTCTCCGCCCGGGATGAATATGTGTTTAGTGATCACGTCCCCAATTAGGGCATTTTTTCGGGCGCGCGAGATATATGTCACAATTACCGCGCTGATAAGAACGGGAAATTGAAATGCGCCATGATATATTCGACCTCCATTTATGTCCCTCGGGTTACGAATGCCTTGCTCGCTCTCGCTTCTCTCGTCTCGCTCTTTCGCTCCTCTCTCCTCTCGCTCTCTCTCTCTCTCTCTCTCTCTCTCTCTCTCTCTCTCTCTCTCTCTCTCCTCTTCTCTCTCTCTCTCTCTCTCTCTCTCTCTCGCTCTCTCGCTCTCTCGCTCTCTCTCTCTCTCTCTCTCTCTCTCTCTCTCTCTCTCTCTCTCTCTCTCTCTCTCTCTCTCTCTCTCTCTCTCTCTCTCTCTCTCTCTCTCTCCTCTTCTCTTCTCTCCCCGTATTTCGTATCCCTGTTTCTGTCTCTCCTTCGTACCTTTGTTCGTTTCTTCTTCTTTTTTTCTTTTTCTTCTTTCTTCTCTCCTTCCTTCTCTCCTCCCCCCTGTAACTTTGCTTCTCCTCATCTGCCTCCTCCTCCTCCTCCCCTCCTCCTCTTACTCCTCTCCTCCTCCTCCTCCTCTCTCCTCCTCCCTTCCTCTACTCCTCCTTCCTCCTCCTCTCCTCCTCCTCCTCCTTCAGTGATCAGACCAAACCCGCAACGCAGTGATCTCGAGGTAGATTAATGGAGGTCCTATTCTGTTCTGCTAACCACAACTGCATTATTTCTCTTTCCCTCTCCTTCTTCTCTGTCTCTGTTTCCGCCGTCCTCTCTCTCTTTCTTTTCTTTCTTTCTTTCTTTTCTTTTCTTTCTTTCTTTCTTTCTTTCTTTCTTTCTCTCTCTCTCTCTCTCTCTCTCTCTCTCTCTCTCTCTCTCTCTCTCTCTCTCTTCTCTCTCTCTCTTCTCTCTCTCTTCTCTCTCTTCTTCTCTCTCCTTCGCTTCTCCCTTCCTTTCCTCCCTTCTCTCCCTATCTTCCCCTCCACTCTCCCTCTCCCTCTCCCCTTTCTCCTTTGTCTCCTCCTCTCCCCTCTCCGCTTTGTCCCCTGACTTTTGTCTCGCCAACCCCGAGTAATTTAGTCGATGACGTCACACGCCTTCTCGTCATGTCTCTTTCTTTCCCGAATCGACGAAGAAAACACCGCCTGATCTGTCACCCTGACTCGTCTCTCGAGGGGACTATACGAGCGCAAATAACCAAGTCGAAAGCAAAATAAAAACAAAGAGAGAGAGAGAGAGGGGGGGGATAAAGGGAGGGAAGGGATGAGAGGGGAAATAGTTCTAGAGGGGGAATGAATTTCGTGGAGATATCCAATTAGTGGGTTTGGGTACTTATCGTGTCTCTTTTCGCAGTCGATTCCACGGTCGCGCTGTGGGGATACGTGTCCATTTGTTGTACTTGTGGAATCTCTTGTCTTCATTTCTTCTTCTCTTCTCTTTGCTCTTTCTTTTTCTGTCTGTTCCCTAGTTCCCTTTACTCAACTTTCCTCTTTCCTCTCTCTTCTTGATTTTATTTCTCTTATCCTCCCGCTTTTCTTTTACTGTCCTTCCTCCCTCCTTTCTCTTCTCTTTCCTCTTCTCTTATTACATTCTCTCTCCTCCCCTTCGCCCTTTCCCCTTACCCTTCTCCTGCCATCCCCCTCTTCTCCTTTTCCTCTCCTCCTCTTCTCCCTTTTCTCCTCCTCTGTCCTATTCTCACCTTCGCTCTTCCCTCTCTTATCCAATTCCTTCTCCCCTCCCCTCCTCCCCTCCTCCCCCTCCCCTCTCCTTCCCCTCCCCTTCCCCCTCTCTTCTCCTCCTCCTCTCCTCCTCCCCCTCCCCCTCCCTCCTCTCCTCCTCCCCTCTCCTCCTCCTCCTCCTCCCCTCCCCTCTCTCCCTCTCCTCCTCCTCCCCCCCCCCCCCATCGAGCCAGGGGCCTTCCGCAACCTCGCATTACCTAAACAGTTCATCAGAGAACATAAATTTCCCCGTGATGTATTGTAGTGTTAAGTAGGACCTTCCAGTAACATGTCTTCCTGTAATGACTCTCAGAATAAATGCGTGTGCGTGTGTGTGTGTGTGTGCGTGTGTGTGGGGGTGGGTGGGGGTTGGGGGTTGTGCGTGTGTGTATGTGTGTGTGTGTGTGTGTGTGTGTGTGTGTGGCGTGTGTGGTGGGGGGGATGGGGGGTGGGGGGTTGTGCGTGTGTGTAGTGTGTGTGCGTGGGTGTGTGTGAGGGTGGGGGGTGGGGGGTTGTGCGTGTGTGTAGTGTGTGTGTGGGGGGTGTGGGTTGTGTGTGTGTGTGTGTGTGTGTGTGCGCGCGCGCGCGTGTGTGTGTGTATAGTGTAGTGTGTGCGTGTATGTGTGTTTGTGTGTGTAATGACTGTCTGTGTCTGTTTGTCTGTTTGTCTATCTGTCTGTCTGTTTGTCAGACGAATGAGGGAAAAAATGAAATATTTCCCGGACGTGCGTGGGACCTGTTGTCGTGTTCGGTTTGATTACCTTTCCGTCCATCCGAAACCTCCTGTACCCTCCTTCCTCTCTCTTTCTCCCTTCTCCTTCTCTCTTTTATACCTTCCCTTCCCCTCCTCCCCTTTTTACCTTTTACTTCCCTCCCCTTTACTGTCCTCCCCCCCCCCCCCCCTTCTCTCTCTTTTACTTCTTTTCCCTTTTACCTCCCCTCTCCCTTTCCCTCCCCTTTCTTTCTCTTACTCCCTTTCCCTCCCTCCCCTCACTCTCCTCCCCTCCCTTCCCTCCCCTCCCCCTTTTTACCCCTCGCTCTCCTTTCTTAAAATGCAACACCTCTGCCTAATTGCCAACACAGCTCGCAACAAGGGCTAATCACAGCAAACAGCGCGTCCCTCTTTTATAAGCTGTAAAAAGCCGAGTTCGAACCAATTGTCATTCGGCGCGTAACTGCCTCTCCAGCCGTGGGTCATCGGCTTGTCCAATTATCCTTAATGAATCTACAAATCACACATGTCTTGGGGAGTCGAGGCCCTCTGGACCACTTGATTGCGTCCTGGCCCTCTCGCTCTCTCTTTCTCTTCTCTCTCTCTCTCTCTTCTCTCTCTCTCTCTCTCTCTCTCTCTCTCTCTCTCTCTCTCTCTCTCTCTCTCTCTCTCTCTCTCTCTCTCTCTCTCTCTCTCTCTCTCTCTCTCTCTCTCTCTCTCTCTCTCTCTCTCTCTCTCTCTCTCTCTCTCTCTCTCCTCCCCTCTTCTCCCCTCCACCTCCTTTCCCGTCCTCTCCTCTCCTTTCCACCTTCCCTCCACCTCTTTCTCCTTCCCCTCCCCCCCCTCCCCTCCCCTCCACCTTTCCCATCCTCTCCCCTCCCCTCCTCTCCTCGGCCCACTCTCCCTCCCCTCCACCTCTTCCCTTCCCCGTGTACCTTCCTGCCTTTCTTTTCCCCCTCTCTCTCTCTCTTCCCCTGCTCTTTGCTTTCCATTCTCCTGCTTCCCCCTTTCTCGTCTTTGCCTGCCTTTCTCTTCCGATTTCCTTTTTCCTATGTATCCCCTCCTCCTTACTTCCCCTTCTCCTACCTCCCCGTTTCTCCCCGGCTTCCCGTCCACCTTGTTTTTTCTTTCTCTCTCCCTCTCCTCCCCCCCTCCCTCCCTCCCTCTCCCACTTCTTCCTCTCCCTATCCCTCTCCCTCCCCTCCCTCCCTCCCTTCTCTCCCACTCCCCTCCCTCTCTCCCTCCAATCCCTCTCCACACTCTCTCTCTCTCTCTCTCTCTCTCTCTCTCTCTCTCTCTCTCTCTCTCTCTCTCTCTCTCTCTCTCTCTCTCTCTCTCTCTCTCTCTCTCTCTCTCTCTCTCTCTCTCTCCCTCTCCCTCTCCCTCTCCCTCTCTCTCCTCTCCCTCTCTCTCCCTCTCCCTCTCCCTCTCCTCTCCCTCTCTCTCCTCTCTCATTCCTTTGTCTCTCTCCTCCTCCTCTCCTCCGCATTCTCCGCTTTTAAATGTCTCTCTAATTACAATCGCCGTTGCTCATTTCGCTTTCTGATTGGGTCTCCTCCCCCTTAATCCAGGTAATTGGTGGAGCTGTTGATAATCTCATTGGTACCCTTATTATTACCTCGATGACCGTTGGTATTATCGCCATTGGTACTTTGTCATTTGTGGGCGATGTTTTTTTTTTTTTTTTTGTCAGCCGGTGTTCTATTAGTTTTCTTTTTCTTTTTTTGTTTTGGTTTGGTTTTCTTTTTTCTTGTGTCATTGACTTTTTTCTCTTATTTTATTTTACTTCTGTTTCGTTTTCTTTTTTTCATCTTTGCTTCTTCTTCCATTCTCTTTTTCTCTTCTTCTTTGTATTCCATTTATTATTATTATTATTATTCACTCCTTTTTTTTCTTCTTTTCTTTCTTTTTCTTCTCATCTTACGTTTTCTTTTTGGTCTTCGTCTTTTTTTCCTCCAGCCTCTCTTCCTTTTCTTCTCCCTCTTTTTCTCCTCTTCTTTCTTCTATTCCTTATTCATACTGTCTTAATCCTTGCGTTTAATCATCTTTACCTTATCATTATCGCTATCATTTTTATCTTTACTATTATGACGATCATTATCATTGTTATGGTCATTATCATTATTGTCATTAGTATCAATATCATTATTATTATTATTATTATTATTGCTATCATTATTATTATTGTTGTTAATATTATCTTTATTGCTACTATTACTTCTACTACTACTATTATCATTATCATTATTATTATTATTATCATTATTATTATTATTATTTATTATAGTAGTAGTAGTAGTAGTAGTAGTAGTAGTATATTTTTATTATTATCATTATAGTAGTAGTTAGTATCATATTATATTATCATCATCATTCATTAATTAGTATCATCATTATTATTATCATTATTATTATTAATTATTATCATTATTTGTTGTTTTATTATCATTATTATTATTATTATTATCATTATTATAATCATTCCTCTAAGATGCGTTCCCCTTCCCTTGCAGTTCGAGGGCTGCTACAAGGCGTACTCTCGCTTGGAGAACCTCAAGACCCACCTGCGATCTCACACGGGGGAGAAGCCCTACATGTGCGAATTCCCCGGGTGTACGAAGGCCTTTTCCAACGCTTCGGACAGAGCCAAGCACCAGAATCGCACGCATTCGAACGAGGTGGGTTCCCGTTTTCTGTGATTTTTATTTTTTTATTTTCCCTTTTTTTTTGCAGATTTTTGACTTGGATTTTGTTCGTTCTAACGTCTTTGAATAAGTAGATAGGTTGATTAACACATTAACTGATTAACAGATATTTAATATTGTAAGAATGTGATATTAAATATTCTTTTTTCTCTATCGAAGTGTGATGCTATAGGATTGAATTTCACATCTGCTGTGTGGTATTAACCTTTAATAATAACCTAATGAATCACCCTACACATCTATCGGCCAATCGTGATTACTTACACATCACGGGGAGATATACATACATACATACACACATATATACATACATACATACATACATACATACATACATACATACACACACACACACACACACACACACACACCACACACACACACACACACACACACACACACTATATATATATATATGTATGTATATGTATGTGTATGTATGTATATATATATATATATATATATATAAGGGTCATGGCTAGTTACAGAAGACATCAGCCAGTGGGAGAGGGGTAGCGAAATATATCCAGCAGTCAGACACGGCAGTGAAATACGAGCGTCTCGCAGGATAATGAATTATATCAGTAAATCAGGGCGGGCAGGGAATACATATATATACCGGAGGTGGAGTTGTTAACAAGAGCGGCCACCGCACAAGGCCAGGCGCCCGCGGGGAGGCGGCCTTTTCGGGCGGGAAAGTCACCCGACGCCCGCGGGTCGAGCGGCTTTTGTTTTTTTCTCCCCCGGGGTTTAGTGCATCTGGGGCGGGGAGGGGGTGGGGGGTCTTGGGGAATGATGCGATGTTTGTTGGAAGCAGATGGATTGTATGTGTGTATAGATACGCAGATATATATATTTTTTTCATTGATGTGTATATATGCAGACATATATATATGTATATATATATATATATATATATATATATATATGCATATATATATATATATACATATATACATAATATATATATATATATAATATATATATATATAATTATATATGTATATATATATACATATACATATACATATATGGGTATATTAAAGCTAAACTCAATATACAAAATCACAACACACACACACACACACACACACACACACACACTGGCCACCCGACCCGAAGACACCCCGGCGAGTCCCGCTCTCGTGCCCCGTAGATCTCGGACAAAGAGTAACCAATAAAGATGAAAGATTTATGACTAATGATTCTAACATCGGTATATTTCTCTCTTCCTTTCCCCACCTCCTTCTCCGCTTCCCTTGCAGGAGATCGGGTATGTTATGGAACCTTTATTAGTGTAAGTGTATGTGCGTGTGTGTGCTTGTGTGTGTTGCTCGCCACGCCTCACTTGCATGTGGCTGCTTGCACTTGGAAAAGCTTTTATCTTCCATCCTCCGTTTTTTATGTGTATATTTATTTCTCTGTGTGTGTTTGTTTAGCGAGTCTTAAGCGTTTATTCCCGTTTTTTTTTTTTTTTTTTTTTGTGAAATGGCCTTAAATATTGGGTATCATATGTTTTTTCTTGATGTTTCGTGTTTTTCTCTTTTTCCGATATTATGTCTTGGATATTCATAAATGTCAAGCAATTATTAAAAAAGAGAGATGTTACCGCATGAAAACATACAGAAAAGCAAAAAAAAAAATCAAAAGCGATGTCGCTGACCCCCCCCGCTCCCTCCGCAGAAGCCGTACGTGTGCAAGGCGCCGGGCTGCACCAAGCGGTACACCGACCCTTCGTCCCTGAGGAAGCACGTGAAGACGGTGCACGGCGCGGACTTCTACGCCTCCAAGAAGCACAAGGGCAACGACCACCCGAGCGCCAACCCCGGGGGAGGCGGCGGCGAAGGCAAGGACGGCGGCGCGACGCACCCCGAGGGCTCGCCGCACTCCGACGGCGGCAAGGGCGGATCCCTGTCCAGTCCTTCGGTAAGTCCACGCTCGTGTTACTTCTTCCTCCTCTCTTTATCCTTCTCCTCCTTCTTGTCTCCCTCCTTCATATTCTTCTTCGTGCAATGCATATTACTGATCCCTGTGAGAGAATCCCAGCAGCCATTAACACTTGCCTGGCGCCCGCAGGAGCCGACGTCGCCGGGGCAGCAGCACAGCCCCAACATGGAGACGGTGGTGGGCGGCGCCACGCCCATGGACCAGAGCCGGCTGCTGGACGGCCCCATCAGCGACAACAACGTGACGACCACCGGCGGCTACGAGAGCGTCCTGGAGCAGGAGGAGGTGTGGGACACCGTGGAGGACGACCTCGACGCCAGCGTGGACCTCCCGGTGGGCGTGGCGAGCCTGAACGGCGTGGACGGCCCGCTCGGAGGCCAGGTCAACCTGCAGGAGCGCAACATGCGCAACCGCCTCAAGAACCGGCTGCAGTCCAAGGGCCTGGCCAACATCCTGCCCAACATCCCCGGCGGCCCGCGGCGCTCCACCGGCAGCGGCGTCGGCGAGCTGTCGCAGCGCATCACCGACCTCAAGATGAGCGGCGGCATGACCACGCCGCTGCAGGCGCGCAAGAACCTGATCGACCTGCACTTCCGGCCGGGCCAGACGCAGCAGCAGAACAGCCGCCGCGACTCCAACTCCACCGTGAGCACCTACTACGGCAGCATGCGCAGCGACTCGTCCCCGCACCCGAACAGCCGCCGCTCCAGCGAGGTGTCGCAGGTCTCGGGGGCGTCGATGGGCCGCCAGAACATGGTGCCGTCGCCCTACGACCCCATCTCGCTCGGCTCCTCCAGGAGGTCGTCCGAGAACTCCAACTACAACATGGCCGGCATCGCCTGCTCCATGAACTCGCACCTGGCCAAGCTGCAGCGCCGCGCCATGGGCCCCGCCGAGCTCTACAACACGTCCAACCTCGTCGTGCAGGTCAGTTGCCTCGCCTTTCGTGGAGGACCTCCCTCCCTCTGGTCGGTCATTAATGCCTATTTTTGCTAATTTGCCTCTTGATAGATTGGATAAAAGCAGCAGCACGATGTTGACGCTCTCTTCCTTCCAGACGCAGAACATGTCGCTGAGCCAGGATAACCTGCACGGCGGATGGGCCAGCAACATGGGCGGGGCCATGAGCGCCTCCATGGGCGGCGGGGGCGGCCACTTCGGCCCCTCAGGACCCCTGGGCCCCCCTGACCCCCAGTCGCACTCCGAGGGCCCCAGACGCGCCTCAGACCCCGTGCGGCCCCTGGACCGCGGGATGGGCTGCGGGCCCGATGGCGCCGCCGCCGGACGGAGGCTGCAGAGACACCACAGCTACTCGACCTTCAACCCCCGCACGCCCCTGCCGCCCATCACCCCGCGGCACCCCAACCAGGGCCTGCAGCTGGACCAGGTGGCCGAGGACGAGCCCATCGAGAACAAGCTGGTCCTTCCCGACGACATGGTCAACTACCTCAACCAGGTCGGTCTCCACGACGGATGCCTTTGTAAACCGTTGTTATGCTTAACGTGCTCATTTATAGGATATTTAGATAGAGAGATTGATAGATATATAGTTGAATATAGATGAATTATATGTACAGAGATGTTAATATGTATATCAGTATATGAAAATATATGCATATTTATATAAATACAAATATTAGTATAATTGTATATCATTATATATGAATGTGTAATTGCATATATATATATATATATATATAATATATATATTATATATATAATATATATATATATATATATATATATATATAAATATATGTGTAGATATATATATGTGTGTGTCTGTGAGTATGATAGATATATAGAGAGAGAGAGAGAGAGAGAGAGAATGTAAACGTCACTCGTTGCGCGTACCTATTCCAAGGCTGTTTACCATGCCCATAACCCTTTCCCTCCCGCAATGACTGACCTTTTCCTCGCTCCCGCAGAAGGGAAACGGAGACAAGATGAAGTCGGACGCCAAGGACGGCCGGCGCCAGGGCGGGACGCCCACGATGCACCACGCCCAGATGCCCTCGCCGGCCTACAGCGGGCAGCCCATGCCCAGCCCGGCCTACTCCAACCAGTCCATGCTGAGCCCCGCCTACTCCAACCAGCCCCTGCAGTCCCCGGCGAGCAACTACCAGTACCCTCAGGCCTCCCCGGGCTACTCCGTGCCCTCCCCCGCCCACCCCCACGGCTACAGCGGCCAGCCCATGCCCTCGCCCGCGACGCCGCAGCAGTTCAACAACCCCATGGCCTCGCCGGCGCCCGCGGCGGCGCAGGCCTTCAACCAGATGTCGCCGGCCTACCCCCACCAGGCCATGCCCCCCAGCTACTCCATGCCCCAGCAGGGCCAGTACCCGCAGCAGCAGTACCCGCAGCAGCAAGGCCAGGGGGTGATGGGCCAGCACATGTACGGGCCCATGATGCAGCAGGGCAGGTACCCTGGCGGCATGGGCGGCGGGCCCGGCGGCGGCTACGGCATGGGGCAGGGCTACGGGCCCGTCCACGCCTGCGGCCACCTGGCGCCGCCCAACCTGCCCCCGCCGGCGTACCAGGCGCCCTGCGCGGGGTGCCAGGGCCGAGGCGGCAGCGCCATGGCGGGCGACATGAGCGGGTACCCGGGGCAGCAGGGCGCCATGGCCAACTGGCAGGGCTCGCAGATGAGCATGAACCAGTTCCAGGGCCAGCAGTACGGGCCGCAGCACCACATGAACGCCATGGGCGCTCAGGGGGCCATGGGCTACATGGGCATGGCCGGACAGTACCCCAACCACGTGGCGCCGAACGGGAACATGATGCCCATGCCGTACCCGGGCTCCCTCGGCGGCGACGTGCAGTGCCGGGACGTGAGCCAGTCCTCACAGACCAAAGGAGGCAAGTCGAAGGCCTCGGTCAAGGCGGCGGCGGCGGCGGCGCTGCGGGTGCCGTCAACGCCGCGACGGTGGCCGGCGGCGGTGGCGCGGGCGGCGCGGGCGGCGGCAACGGCGCCCTCCACCAGCCAGGCGCAGGCACGGCGTCGTCTCTGCCGTGCCCGCCGGTGGACAACAGCCCGACCGACACGAAGGCCGTCGACACTAAGGCCGTGGACACGAAGAGCAACAGCAAGAGCTTCATGAAGCCCGACACGTACCAGCGCACCCTGGAGTACGTGCAGCAGTGCCACAGCTGGAGCTCCACCGTGGTCAAGGAGGAGGTGACCAGCACCACGGACCAGAAGCCCAAGCTCAACCCCAACGGCACCGTGGCGGGCTACACGGGGCCGGGCTCGCAGGCCAGCCTCGCCGTGCCGCAGCCGCAGCAGCCGCAGCAGCCGCTCGCCGCCCCCCAGCAGCCCCAGGGAGGCTCCAGGTTCGCGACGCCGCTCCCGGTGGCCCTGGCGGAGACCTCCAACATGGTGATCAACGACATGAGTTCCTCGCTGACGTCGCTGCAGGAGGAGAACAAATACCTTCAGATGATGCAATGACGACCCGGGCCCTTGACCTGTGACCCGGTCAGGTCGGGTCGCTCTCCTGAGGCTCGTGACCCTGTGTGTCGTAGTATAACGGATGACTGTGATGACTTAGTTTGTAAATACTGATTTAACATTAATATATTTGTACAAATTCTTCCTGTGTTGAGAACTCGTGAACGTTTGACTCCCAGTGGTTCCGCCCCAGAGACTCTCAAGGGCTTTTTCGTGCCAACTTTATCACTGTATAAAAAAAAAAATAGTTCCAGATCAACCAGTATCCTATAGACTCAACTACCACTACCTTAGCGTCACAACTACCACCAAACACCCTTATTAAACCCCCCTCTCCCAATCAGCTGAATGTCGCACCGCCATCAGCTGATCAAAGTGCCTGAACCTGTCAAGTTACCGTTACTGCCAAGTTACCTTTAAGTTCATTACTACCTGAATCCCCCCCCCTCAAGCTGCCCATGTTACCAGCATGTGCTTAGAATACCACAGACTCCCATCTTTCAATTGCTTGTTGGCCACAAAACCACCGCCGAAAATTGCCACTCATTCAACTCCTTGACTAAAGGGTAGTTGCAAGTCAGATATTAGGCGAATAAGCCCAGTCATGACCTTCCCACCTAAAGCTCATTGCAATACAGCCACCCTGTAAATTATATCTATCGAAGAATCGTCAATTTTCCAGTTGATATACAACCAAGAGGTTCCAGGTAGTTTCCCACTCGTTTCCAAAATAAAGTGGTAGTTCACGGTGGCCACTTCGACCAGAGAAATGGCATAGTTTCAAGAAGCAGTTTTAGGAAGGTCTTCGCCAGCAAATCAGATCAACTGGAGTCACAGATTGAAAGCTTTTCCCCTGGTAAACTCTGACCAGCTTGGCAAGGTCCCCCTCCCCCTCCCCGACTTGACAGGGTTCATGAACAGCATGACAAAGTTCGTAGTAATTAGCATGACAAGGTTCGTATTTATTATCCGCACGTGTTCAGATTCCCTCCGACATAACGTGGTTTATGCGGATCGGAGTTGTACAGAAAAAAACGGTCCAAGGTATGAACACACCGTGATCCAAGACGAGAAACAGTATACAGTTTTTGTCGGTTGTGAGTGTGACAGTGTTCTGAAAAGGGGGTCTACAAAAAAAACAGAATTAGACTGTCTAGATACAGGGCCAGAACGGTTGTTTCCTCGCCCACAGACACCCGAAAAGACAAGACTATCGTGTATCCTCGAGTGCGATCCGCCAGGCAGACAAATAGACAGCCACCGCGTGCCAAAGTGTACCCGTGTAGTGTTGACCGAGTGTGAACCGAGTGTGAACCGAGCAAGTGTCGCCAGCCAGCGAGCCAGCCTCGTGAGAGAGACAAATTAGCTGGCTCTGTGATTCCCCCAATACCTCATATAATCGCCAGCCTTCAGTGTCACACGCACGGACGCACGACGCAGGTCAGATTCACGGCGCCCGGCCCTCTGACCGCCGAGCCCTCTTCCGCCAGATCAACAGAAGCAACAGCAGACGAGTGCCATGCAGAGAGCCAGCCATCCACACCAGTGCCAAAAGTTGCCTATGAAACCCGTCCCTGATTGTGCCATAACACGTTGGCCATATCCAGGAGTCGCTAATTGTACCAACAATGTAAAAATATTGTATATTAAAAACTAATTATTTAAGCAGTAACAACAGTGGTGACTTCATCCTGTCTCTCCATATCTCCAATTGTACTTACGATATTCTCTTTTTTACATAATAGATAAATAACTTCTTTGAATAAAGACGTTTTACACGGATAAAAGTTTTGTTTATTTATATACAGCATTTACTATTATATATGTGCGAGTCCACCTAGTATGTATATTTACCATCATCCTTTCACTGACAGGAAATTGTAAAATAAAATGTAAAACGCGTAATTATAAAGCATTTATTTAATCGAAGCAAAATGCCTCGATTGGCCAATATTCAACCTGTTCAAATAGCATCATTGAACTTCAGAAATTTATCATTCGTGACCTATCACTCGTAGAAAAAATGATTTTCATTAATCAAGACTAGATTACCTCGATATAAAAAAACAAGTTACGCATATCAAGTGTTCCTTTAATGTTCACTTAAACATTACTGGACATACAACATCCTCACCATATTTTTCCCTTAATGAAGGATTGAGTTATGTTTTTTTTCCATTTTCACAGATCAGAAAATATCGTTACATAATTTCGACATCAGGGGAACATTTTGCCAAATTGATCGATGATGTAAATGTAATGTTAATAAAACCAGTGCTTGAAATTTTAATTACTGAAATGCTAAAGAAATCGGATTTATTCTACTTCACAAAATATATATATATATATATTATATATATATATAATATATATATATATAGTGTTAATTTGCAAAATTTGTAGTATCGGCGTTTCAGTGCACAAAAAATTATATATCACGTCATAAGATATTCGGGAATAAGAAAGGAAATTTAAAGACAAAAATATGTATGGTCGCAATTATGGATGTAATTTTTGTATATGATAGTATAAAAAGACAGATTCCTGTTTTGTGACGTCATAAAATTAATGATTTCACAGAAATAAATGAATGATAACAGTAGCAATTGCAATGGTAGTGGTCAAAATAAAGATAATCAAAATAAGAATGATGATAATAAAATTACATTATATTAATAATACAACATAATAAAAAGAATAATCAAGAACAAATATAGTAATGCTATCTCGTATGATGGTATCGTTTACTAATACACTGATATAAGAGCAAAAATGCTAAAATTTTCAATTAATAATGATAAGACCAACAACAATAATTAATGATATGATAATTAAGATTAGATAGTGATAATGATTATATAATGATGATGACAATGACAATAATAATAACTGGTTATTATCATTATCATGGTAAGCCATATAAAGAGGCACCCTGAAAAATCGAGAATTATACCACCAAAGACATCAATAGAGGTCAAAGCACATCTAAGAAAGAAAGAGAAGACAGAAAATCGTCAGCTATTTACATGGTAAAAAACTTATTAGTTGAACCCTTAACTGATCAAGAGTCAGAGAAGTTATAATCTCTGAAGGTAATCTATTTTAAATCCAACAGATAGCATAAAAAATAGAAAACTGAGGTATAAACGATCGACTTGCATCTAATGTTATAGAATTGAGGATCATAAGAATTTCTAGTAACAAAAGGTTGATAAAAATCGGTTACAATCTTGTATAAAACTGAGAGCCCTGATATCCCTATGCTGCCCAATATCCAAATCTAAGTCGAATAGGAGAAATTTGATAGAATTAAAAGAAACAAGCAATCCTAATTATGTCTCTACAGCAGTTAACCACACAAAAGAACAATAATCAACATGAGGCATAATGAAAGAAAAAAAAATCCTACGAGTAATATTATCGTCTTCATAAATCTTGTACGTGCGAATGATGCCTAACTTATCATGATAATAATGATGATTAGAGAAATAATGATAATAAACATGATACTGACGAAATCATTAATATGAAATCTAAAATCTCATCTTAAAAATCCATACCATAAAACAAGTATATAAGAAATAAAACCAACCTAGTAAAATTACCGATACACAACAAAACAAGACCCATAAAAACACGAAAAATTAAGCAGATAAAAGCCAAACAAAGGAATAAACAAGACCAAAAGTACATGCGAGTTATCGAGCATGAGGAAAGCAGAGACAACAAGCACAATGAAAGAAAAAAAATTGATAAAAGATAATAGTTTTATAATAGTACAAATAATAGTTACGGTATGTTACTAACAATAACAGTAATGATAATAGCAATACTATTTCTGCTATTACTACTACTACTACAAATGGAAATAAAGATAAGGATTATAGTAATAACTATGGACGGAAATGTGAATAGTGATAATAGTATTACAGCAGTAATGATAATGATAATAATAATATTTATTATTATTATTATCATGATTATAATGATAATAACAGTGATAATGGTAATAATAACCACCGCAGCAACAACAAAACAATAACAGTAGTAATGAAGATAATAATAATGAAAATAAAAAGAGATAATGATAATGACCATGATAACGCTAACGACAACAATAATAATAAACACGATAATACAGTTATTAATAGTGAAGTGAGATAGGGCTACAATAGCCAGCGTCGCTTTCAAAATATTCAGGTTGCAGGATCCAGAGTCGAGGCCGGAATGAACCCTTCTTTGGCTCCGGGAAAAGCGTTTCTAGACACTTGCTCGTGTTCTCCAAGGATATGCGTTCCCTTATCAAGGTCCTTCTCCGCCATTCCACCATTACTCTTAGGTGTATCAGAAAAGTTCCAGGACTGATGTCACAAAAGATTTATTTCAAACCCAAATTTCACACTGAGAGTTTTTCCCTTCAAAGTAATCCCCCTAGAGTCTAATGCATTTTCTCATCCTTCTCTGCCATGCTTGTATGCACTCCTGGAAGGATTCTTCCTGGATCCACTGCAGTTCTGTTGTCACAGCCTTTTTTATGTCGTCCACATCTTCAAAATGGGTCCCCTTGATGACCTCCTTGACACAGAGCCAGGTCGGGGGAATAGGGAGCATCGAATAGAATAGCTCTTCTCGGCCAGGAACTGTAGGATGGTCAGGGCATTGTGAGCAGGCGTGCGTCATGGTGAAACAGCTACGAGTTGTCCTGTCACAACTTTCGCCTCTTCTCACGCACTGAACGAAACAAACGCTGCAGTATCTCTTTGTAAACATGTTGATTGATCGCTTGGCCCCTTTGAAGGGGAAAACTCTTAGAGTGGTTTGTGTTTGAAATAAATCTTTTGTGACATCAGTCCTGGAACTTTTCAGGTACACACACACACACACACACACACACACACACACACCACCCACCCACACACACACACACACACACACACACCACACACACACACACACACACACACACACATTATATATATATATATAATATATATATATATATATATATATATATATATATATATATATATATGGTATGAAGAGGTAGATAAATACGGCCGTGAAGAATCTCATCTTTATTGATCTAGTAGACGTTTCGAAGGATTACATGCCTTCATTATCAATGCTGTAATTAACCAGATAGAAGGGTCATTAGACTATGTAAAAATATGAAAGCGTTCTGGTTTTACAAAAACGTAATAAAGTGAACAGAAATAACGTAATATTAACAGAAAATATATACAGAAAATACAAAAAATACATGAACACAATATAAATAAATATAAAACATTTAGAGACGTAAAATCAATGTTAAACTAACCAAAAAAAGGTGTTTATGGAGATGAGCAGTCTAGTGGGTAAACAAGGGGGTCGCTGTGGATACGTTGTTTAGCTCTGGTTGCATCTTTTGTATCAGAAGTGATTCTGAGGTGATGAGGTCTAGGCGGGAGGAGTGAGATGACAAAATACTAAAATCTGTGGTAGGAAAAGGGTG
>NW_020872162.1:480592-490592 GCF_003789085.1 Penaeus vannamei | reverse complement strand
ATATTAAACACTTCATTGATATATTGAGGACTTGATAACCCATTCATCAGTGCATTCATCTACTCATACACCTTGACAATGTATATATACCTGTGTATAAGTATAGACTAGTTGGTATTCTCTTTGTATTTGTGTTTCTATACAACACTTAACTGTGATTCCCCAATGAAACAACGATTTGGTATGCCCATAGGATTGCCTTTTGAAAAAATTATTAGTTCTGCTGTTGCTCTATAGTAATACTTATGATAATTACTAAAGCATCTTCATTTAACCATGTTGTATTATATATGACACCTGCATCCATGAATACACAAAAAAGTGATTGATTTTCCCTTCAGGACCACAAAATTACAACTTTGAATCTGGTACAAATCTGTATAAAATCAAATCATACCTGAAGAATTAAACATAGGATGTACTAAATAATACAAAGCATGTTCTAATATGCTCAATACTATGCCATCATCACTATGTATCTGAAAGTCTCATGAAAAAAGACAAATATTAAAGGCAACATTTTTAATCACATATATATATTTTTTTATTTTTGCTTTTTTTTATACAAATGTCAAAACCTCAGATAAACAAGTATATGTACAAGAGTAAGATGCTTCAGTCTCTTTTATTCATCATTCAGCTTTTATAAAGAAACTATGTGATAACATTTGAAAGAGTTAACATGTTGTCCATTACAGCTGTGTAAAATTGTAAAAAAAAAAAATTCACTTCAGGTTATTACTTAATAAGAAGAAAAAAAATAAAAGATTGTAAAACAAAATAATATAGATAATTCTACAAGCTTGAGATTACAAGGAGAAAGAAAGTTAAAGCTGTCTGTAATATAATACACAAGAGGTATAAGGGATTAGAAATGTGCCGATAGTATTGGTATCAATGTAGGCACTGTCAGCCTTTTCTTTTTGGTACTGGTATCAGCAAGGTCAAAATATAGCCAAATACTAAAAAAAAACATTTGGTAGTTGATACCATAGATACCATCTTCAACTTAGCAATCATACCAAACAAATAAACAGGCTGCTTGATAAAAGATAACAAATCCATACACTAATTTAATTTTGACAACGTGAATGTTATCATTATTATTTTTTTAGCACTAATTTAATCCAGTACATAATTTAAGTCTATCTCTGCCATTAAAATGAAAGTAGCCATAATTTTTTTTTAATTTCCAGATAAAATAGAAATACAAATCAAATTAACTTCATACAAGTTGTATCAGAAAAATATCAGCCAATGGTCCAAATTGGAGTATTGAGCGTAGTTGAAAATTGGGTATTGGCATCAGCCCACATCTTGATATCTGCACATCTCTATTAGGGATCGTGAAGCAAGATAGAAAATAAAAAAGTTGAAAATAACCATAAATATATACATAGATAAGTAACTAATCTGGTTAAAAAGACAATCATGGATACACAATGCCAGACAGTGACGTAAACCAGTGATAGATAGATCAAAACAATATTGATATAACCTAAAATTTCAGTCATTAAATTCCATTATCAATACTAATGATTTTTGTGTGTGTGAAACTTCAGGTTATCTCAGAATTGTATGCCAATGTTTACAATTTTTGTAGTTGGTTTGCTGTCCAACCCTGGTACATAAAAACACACTGTACCACTGAAGGGTTAAACACAAGATAAATACTCAAAATATACCTAATAGTTTCATATACACTAACATGACATTTCACAATTTTAAGCTGATACATTGTTTCTCCCACACCTAAGTCTGTTTCCCTTCTGCACAAGAGGATACAGCACCACTTATAAACCATTTTAATGCCACTACTTACACTTAAAAATCACTCAGAAAAATTACTATACTTCACACGTAAACAATAAAGCAAAGACTGGCAACCATGCAGCCTATGGCTCATCTGAAAAGGGATAAACATCTGTCATTTAATATCTTGTAGACATCTTATAGTGGAAACATGCCATTACATGGACTTTTAAACTGTGATACCGACGGCTTAATCAACTAAGGAAGACTGTAAACACTTCCTGTTAAAACAATCCAGGGTTCCCTTCCTTTGCACATTCCTCTCCCCATTTGAACAAGCCCTAAATATTTGATAAGACTTGAGTAATACACAGCATATAACAAGAGGCAAGGTTATGTTTTACAATGGGATGTATGGCACATAGTGGCTTAGGTACCGTATTTCCGAGAAAAAAATAAAAATAAAACAGCTCAAGTATTAAATGAACATTAATCTACCATTCTCACATTAAGAATCCCAAGACGGAAAAGAGAATTGTAGGTTATCAAAAAATTCACTGAGATAAGAAGCTCAAAGCAAGAGGTGTCATTTTCTCTAATTCTATACATCCCAGCCAACCAACCTATTTTTTTCTATGCTACCTTTATAGTCATACAACTTTATAACTATAACTCCAGTTTTCATTACCTTACCATTTCTGTTATTGGTACTTAGATTACCTTTTATCTGAAGTTCATTATCAAATCATCCATTTTCATATTTAAATAGTATAGAAAAGAAAATTACAAAAATTAACAAAAAGAATGATTTCCAAAGGAGAAAAAATATCATAATCTATTAGCATTTCTTTCAATCAAATACTGCTTTCTTATACACAATTTCCCACCCCCTGCTTTCGGATTCACAGATAATCTGAACACAAAATAACTGCTATGTTATTTATGAGAGCAGAAGATTTTCAAAGACACAGCAGCAAAAAATCAAACTTTTGAACAGGGATAAAACGACAACAAAAAATAGAGACAGAGGAAAGAAAGGAAAAGGAGAAACAAAGCTTCAAGACCGTGAATTTCCAAACATTTTCAAGTACTAGCTAAAAACTACGAACCATTACACAACGCAGGAACAAAGAGGAACTGAATTCTAGCAGGGGAACATGCTCAATTTATCCCGGTGAAGAGATGCATTCATTTGCATCAAGTCACCTTTGCAACACAATATCCAACTTTCAGTGCCAACAAATTGAAACAGTAATGATCAATTCAGATAAAATAGAAAGAAAGAAAAATTAATAGTTAGTTCTATATGAAAAAGGGGGACAAGAGAGGAAATATAGAAAAAAAAAAAACATTAAGCTTTAGTCTTATCAGTTAATACCTTATTGAATTTTATTTATAAACTCTTGCTAATATTAATATAATGCATTGCAATGTCTTTATTTTTTACTTTAGTATATACATATATTCAAATTAACATTTTTTGAAATGTCCAATATATAGGAATGTACCTTAATTATCTTTAATCTGTACATATCAATTACCTGCATTTTCATCTACCCTTTGCTTAAATGTTATCAATTTTTATAATAAAAAGGTGCTGATCTCTCCTTACAACAAAAAGCCAGAGAAAAACATGTAGGACCATAATTTTCTTTGTCTCCTAAAAAAAATTGACCACAGCTTAACAGTTGCAAGAACAAAAGCCTGCAATGTCTGTTTGCTGGAAATAAACCTTGTTCCACACTTCTTTCCCATTAAATGAGCTGTGCAATTCTAAAGCAAAAACTGAAAAACTTGCAAAGTAAACCATGCAGTGTGTTTATAACTAATTATTCAGAAGAAATTAAAAGGAGACTGTATTTTCAAGACACATAGGTGTTTATCTCTCTTACAATATTTGAATGCACTGACAAATCTAATCCTTTTTTTCAGAACAACTAAAAAATGCATTATTGCTCTTTGGATATACCATAAAAAAATCCATATTCCACTCTAAGAAATTAAACAATATACACACAGTAAAACCTCTACTTCTATCCATCTACTGAAATATCATTTGAATTCATGCCTTACAAACGCCTGTTATACTTTCTGTGTTTAAATTAAGCACTTTGACACATGCCAAATGCAAGAATAACAAACTATATGAACTTGTTATTCATTAGATACACATTCCTTCAATAAATAAATTGCTCTTGTAATCTGCTGTGCATTCTATATACCACACAAATACACTCCTCCACAAATATATTCTCTATTTCACTTAGAAAATCTATTGGAAAGGTCAGCAGACCAACAAAGTTTAAGTTTGCTCAAGAGCATAGAAAATTAAAACACCATGTATATTACATTGTCATTTCCCATATAACTATGTATAATACACTGCAGCTACTCATTTCACTAGAGAACAGGCTGATGCCACACAATTTTGCCATTCAGGCAGCCTGAGACTAGAAGGCAATGTGTGGGAGAGAACTTGGTACTAACAACACAGTTTTTGTGACAATTGTTGGTGGATACAGCATACAGGGTTTGGGGAATATCTTGCACACATGTGGAGAGTTCTGAACAGTTCTGGTCAAACATCATGAGCCGCACCCCATGAGCATATGGGGAGCATATAAGCCGCCCATCTGAGTTGAAGCACAGCTCCTTGATAAACCCTCTTCCAACATTTGGTTCCTCTATATAATGAGTTAGCCGTGAAATATTCTTTGCAATCTTATGGTTTGGATCCACCGTCTGATTATATCGAGGATAATTCTCCAAGGGTCGAAGAAGCAACAGAGCCCTATGATTGCCAGTACCAGTTCTTATATAAAATGCATTACGAGAGTCGATAATATTGGCTGCAGTCCTTCCCGAGCCCAAATTTTCTCTGGCATTGTCAAAATCTCTCCCTCTGTGCACACTAAAGGTCCTATTACGGCCAAGGTGTTGTAAGGCTGGTGATGGTGATTGAGAGGAAGAGGACTGGGGGATACCAGAGGAGTTTTCATTGTTTCCACTACTTGAGGAGGCCTCTGAATCAGTCCGAGCTGCTCTCTGCCTTCCTTGCCGTATCCGTTGTTCCTCACGGCGCTCCCTTATATGTTCTAAGGCTTCAAAGACATCCATTGATGTAAATCGTAGCTGGATGTCTATGCCTCCCCCTCCTCCACCTCCTCCTCCTGCACTACCACCAACTGCTATTCCTGCACCATCTACAACTCTCACTCCACTCCCACTAGAGGCTGTAGCAAAGGCATTAACGTTGCTACCACTGCTGCCACCCCTAGCAGGACCAGCTCCACCTGCCATCTCTCCCCCACCCCCTCCGCCTCCATCACCACCACCATCATCACTCTCATCCCTTGGGCTGTGACGCAGCATGATTTCCACCCTTGGGCTGAACGTCAATGATAAATGTAAGTTTCCATTTACATTGCCACTTTCACTTCCACTGTTCGTACTACTGTTACTATTGTTATTACTACTGTTTGCACTGCTTGGTCTATTCTGAAATGTTGAAGAATTCTGTGCTTCCGTCTCGCTTGTTGAGGGAATGTCATCATAGGGTTCTAGGTCTCCATGGTGGTCTTGATCCTCATCCTCATCCTTGCAAGCTGTCACTCCTAGGTCCTGGATGTCATGAACACAGCTCCACTGGAAAAGATTTTTGATGGTAAATTTATTGTGAATTATGACACAACATGCATGAAACAGGTCTGTTTTACTTTAAGCTATTCTCTGCAAGTGATAACATTTTCAAAATCTACTAGAATTTAAACATTAAATAAACTTGTATCTCCCCCCCACACACACACACACACACACACACACACACACACACACACACACACACACACACACACACAAAAAAAAAAAAAAAAAGAGCAATAAAAATTTGATCACTTAATTATGCTTGATCAGAAGACTACTTGTGAAAATTATATTCCTTTGATGACATTTATTTCCTGTTCAATATTCTGGCATATTTCAAATTCAGGAATAATGGATGCAGTGCCAGTAATGATAATACAGCTAAGAGGCAGTAGTATCAGTACGAATAACAACAATAATGGAATTTAGTTTTGATACTGGTAACATTTTAATCATTTTAAGATTGGGGAGCAAAATCACATAATAAAGTAACACCATCATCATGATAATGACAACAATCTACACATCAATATCACCAAAAACTCAAAAATAACAAAAGCTGTAGTAATAACAAAAAGCCCAAACTACTGAACAAAAATGATGAAAATTATTTTAAAAATTATTGAAAAAAAATAATAAAAAAAAAATTACTCTAAATGAAAACAAATAAACAACTTTAACTGCTTACCTCTGATGAATCTTCCATGGATGTATTTCTGGACAACACACACCAACCCTGTGGATGAACTTGCAGAGAGTGGATGACCTCCGCCTCATTGGAAGGAGGGAAGTCTGAGATGAACTCCACTCTGTTCCGCTGTCTGTAGAACAGGTTTGTGAACATGGTGGCGTGGGGCAACGGAGTGTTCGACAACTGCATCAATCGGTACATGTTGGGCTGTGAACAAACATGGGATGATTGTGTTACTACGAAAGAAATAAATGCAAATTGAATGAGTCAAGATTCCTTCCTCCACGCTTTTTTTTTTCCATTCTCTTTATCCCCTAAAAGACTGCAGACCTAAATTCTCCTTTCTTTAAGCTTATTGCCTCCAGGAACATTTAATGCTCACTAAAGTTTTCTTTTGTGAATTGTCTTAACACAACAGAGGTTTGGAGCTCCATAAGCACTCAGCCACCAAAGAGTCAATTAGTAAGCCTACATGACTTGACCTGATTTCCTGGGAAAAATGCCAAAAATTTGGCTGAAGGTCAGGGTAACAGGAATGACCTAACACGAGTGCACAAACCTATTGGAGGTAAAATAGACTCAGTGGGAATTTAAGAATGGGCTTCCATATTACTTCCACCAGTAAGCAGGGTTGGAATGTAGCCTCTGTGAGCCATGCCTGGAAGAGCACCATGGAGGGTACTATTTCCAATCTCAGGATTCTATTCTTGCCAGCCATGACCAGCGGCACAGGGTGTTACAGAAAACTAAAGACAAAGATATAAAAAAAACTGGCACTCATAACACTTTGTTACTTATTATTATCGTTATTGCACAGACTACCTAAAAAGAGTGTATTGAGTCTGCTCAATGTAAACAGTCTATTACTACCTTGCTACAGCACACAAATGATAAATAAAGACCTTGAAAAATGGTAATATATACTTGTGAAAAAGAGATAATGATATTGCAAAGGGGAGGCAAGGATTCTTGATACCACACAAGTTAGCCAGACCACCAAGCCATGTACCCAGGAGTGTCATGACTCAAGAAAGCCTATAGCAAATTGGAAAAAAAGGGGGAAAAAAACAAACTCTAAAAATCAAGGAAAAGGGTATACAAGTATGATAGGTAGTAGTTGCAACTGACTCCTTGGTGATTAAGCTCTTGCAGAGCCATTATGTGTAAACAAATAAAACATTAAAATCCCAATGGAAAAGGAATGTACGTACATGGTCTCCCTAGTGGCAGCAGGTTAATCCTTCTTTTCATAATTTCTGATCATAAACAGATGCCGTGAGAGAGAGAGAGAGAGAGAGAGAGAGAGAGAGAGAGAGAGAGAGAGAGAGAGAGAGAGAGAGAGAGAGAGAGAGAGAGAGAGAGAGAGAGAGAGAGAGAGAGAGAGAGAGAGAGAGAGAGAGAGAGAGAGAGAGAGAGAGAGAGAGAGAGAGAGAGAGAGAGAGAGAGAGAGAGAGAGAGAGAGAGAGAGAGAGAGAGAGACAAAGAAAGAAACAAAGAAAGAGAAAACAACAGTGACAAAAACAAGATCTAAAAACATATTTCAATCCACAAAAAGCACTTGCCAAAACGAACCTTAAAGTTCCTAAGATCTTCCGAAAGGTGCTCCAGACTGAGGTTGTGCACAAGTACCATGTAGCCGCCAGTGGTGCACATGACCAACTTGCTGCAATCGGGACTTAGGCGCATTCTCATGAGTCCTTGCATGCTGAACAGTTCAGTGGACAGCAGACCATCCTCTGTGTACCTGGGAAGAAGAATTATTTTTTTTAAAGCCCTAAATTATTTAAAAGTTTATAGTTTTTTCTTACGAGAATTATCCAAGGCCACACATTCTAAAAATTGGAGAAGGGCAATCAGGATGAGCACTTGAAGAAAATCAAGAAAACATAATTATAGGGGATGTCGGGCTCTTAATAACATATAAATTTCAATTCTAAAATTCCTTTGCTTGAAGACTGATCACATTATCCATATTTTCTTAAGTCTTCATTTTTTTTCCTTCTAATGGGTCCTTCTACTGCTGGAGGCAGCATGAGGGATCCTTCTGCTGCTGGAGGCAGCGTGAGAGATCTTCCTGCTGCTGGAGGTGGAGTGAGGGAACCTTCTGCTGCTGGAGGTGGGGAGATGATGGGGTGGCAGTCGGAGGCATCTGAAGGCCGCCCCTTCTCCCGTAAGCCAGAGGTTGATGAAGGAGGTCTGTGATGAGCTCCAGGCAGAACTCAAGTTGGCTCAGGGTGCCACCCAACACCGTGTGGACAACGTACGTATTCACCACCACCATGTTGAGCAAGTGGTTAAAGACATTCTAAAACCACCTGGCGGTGAGGCCAAATGATCTGAGAGGTCGACCCCTTTCATACCCACATTGTAGTCAAGGTCTACTTGGGGTTTAGTCCGGACTTCACCATGGCGGTTCAGGAGCAGGTCAAAAGCATATTCATCTGCTTCCGATCCATCCAAGACATGTCCAACATCCCTGTCGCCGAAGTCTGGAAGTCGACGTTACCGTGGGTGCTCACCTTGAGGTCCTGGCCCATGGATGTATTGAAAGCACTGTGTTGCCAGCACCAGCACCTTCACTCTCAAACAGGCGGTATACCTTTATCCAGAACCACCCCCTCTTCATCAGGTTGAATTGAATAGTGTGGTGACATCCCCTGTATGCCCACAGCAACTCATCAACTGCAATTTTCTTGCCAGGGACATAGACCGTCTTGAAAGTCTCATCAAGGATATCCAACACTAGTCACAGCTTCCATAAACGGTCGGTGTCAGCATGGGGGTCCTCGTTGTCTGAGAAGTGGACGCGACTTTGCAAGGCTTCAAATCTATCCCTGGTAATCATTTCGGCGAACACTGGTGAGGAGATCAACCAATAATACCACGAATGGGGTCGTGGCTTGCAGGCCCACAGTAGGTGAAGGCCAATAAACGACTGCAGCTCCTCCGCAGTCATGTTCTCCCATGTCTTCATGTGCGAAGATGGGGTGACAGGCCTCTGCTCCACATACCAGTTGGTCTCCTTCGCCAACATCTTCCATAAGTCCCGAGTCAGTAAGCAGTCTAGAATCCCTCCGCCCAAAATAGTACTCTCAGCCGTAAAAGTACATACTCCTCAGCCGTCGGCATAGGCCAACAGCCAGCATAGGCCGACAGCTGGCATATATGGGTTAACCAAGTAACTTTGGTATTAAAAATTGACTAGTAGCCAATAATGTCAAGTTATTGTGCATTATGGCAGTATTTCTATTTACGCTTGGCTCATTTAGTATTACAAAGACAACAATAAATACCCAACATAACTCTTCACTTTCAGCACCAGTTTCTAAGCTACACCAAAAAAATGAAGCTACTACTAGGCAGAAACAAGCTGACAGCACACACCATGTTCTTATGCAGCACCATCCACAACCATTGGATGATATCCAGCCATCTACATCCAAAGTATTAATGATTTCAGAGTTTTCTTTCTCCTTTCTATGAATAGTAATATAATAAAAAATCCCGTCATAATATTCAAAAAGGTATTAACTTTCATATCATTCTCCTTAGCTTCTGCAGGTAGCCTAAGTCAACAGGAAATAACTTTTACCTTGCTTTCCATAATATTTCATCATTCACCCAGATACAAAACAATAACATTGACAACACTGATAAGACAAGCAGGGAACATAACTAATTGTCTTTGGGAAAAGTAATACTAAGGAGTTTTAATATCAAACAGAATATTTTCCAACCGGCACATAGTTGACAAAAATAATACATAGAAATCACCTAATAAACACTTCCTATCACTAAAGATAAAAGCAGAGATATATCAGGTGTCAAGTAGAAAACATGATAGGCCAAATAATTGTTATCACATGGTAAAGGATAAAGATAGATATCAGTCTGATAAAATGGTAAAGATTGATA
>NW_020872162.1:470592-475592 GCF_003789085.1 Penaeus vannamei | reverse complement strand
AGGATAATAAAAACAATAATAACAATAATAAAAGCAATAACAATAGTAATAATAATAAGATGATAATAAACTAATAATAATAATAATAACAATAATGATAATAATAACAAAAGCAGTAGCAATAACAATAACAAGAAATAATAATAATATTGATAATAGTTGTAAGAACAATAACAATAAAAATAGCAATAATCATAACAATAATAATAATAATAATAATAATAATAATAATAATAATAATAATAATAATAATAATAATGACAAAACAATAACAATACAATAATAATAAGCTAATAATAATAATTAATAAACTACTACTAATAATAAGGACAATAATAATGATAAAAATATAATAATAATAACAACAACAACAATAATAATAATTAATAATAATAGTAATAATAATAATAATAATAATAATAATAATAATAATAATAATAATAATAATAATAATAACAACAACAACAATAGCAACAATAATAATAACAATAATCACAATAATAATAGACTACTACAAATTATAATAATAATAATAACAATAACAACAACAGTAATAACAGTAATAATAATAATAATAATATTCAGAGGGACCTGTGAACAACAAAGAAAGACTTTTATCTTCTTCATTCTAACCTTCGCCTCCCCTCTCTGTCTATTCTATTCCCCCTCCTTCTACCTTTCCCTTTTCCCCCTCTGCTCACCTCTTCTTCCCAAGTCTTCCTCAAATTCACTCCTCCCCTCCCACTTTAAATCCTATGTCTGTCCCCTCCGACTCCCTCCTCTTTGTCCTTAAACTCCCCTATATTCTTCACTCCCTTATCCGCCTCCTCCTCTTCCCCCATCCCTTCTTTGTTCTCCGAGCCCCCTCTCCCATTCCCCTTTCTTCTTCAGGTCCTCTCTGTTTTCTCTTCCCCATCTCCCCTTTCTCAATATAAATACTAATAAATAATAATAATGATCAGAAAAAATAATAATGATAACAGTGATGATGAATGATGATGAATGATGACAATGATTATAATGATTTACCCAACACTAACTTCCATTTGAGTCATCATAAACAAAATGTCAAAGAGATTTAAAGTATTTTTATCTTAGAAAAGATTAATTTCTATTGATATCTAGTAAAGTAAGTAAAAAAAAAAGTAATGCACCTTTATCTTATCACCATAAAATATGGCAGTTTCCTCATTCCACTTAACAAAATCATTTAGCTCTAAGTTAAAGGAATTTTAGTCAATATAATCTTAAGGTGTTTCACACAATGTAAAATCATAATTTCCATTAATAGCCCTGATGCATATAATCATCAGCTGTAATCACAATTTCCCTTGTTCTTTTTGCTATTTACGTGCTTCATTTGAATACTCATTATTTTGGCTTCGAAAAATAAAGCAAATTGACTTAAATTGATCAGGTAGGAACCTATGTTTTGCATAGTTTGTCCATAGCAAACCCAAGCAAACATACATTATCAATCTTATCTCTATGAAATAGTACAAAAAATGTTGGAAAGATTGCATGAACATTTTTTTCCATCTCTGATACCTGTATAAAAGACATGAACTCTAACCTTAAAAATCAGATAACATGTATTAACTTTATACTGATTAGAATCACAAAAAACCTTGCCCAGCCAGAAACATCATAGTGATTTCATTATTCTTGCCTAACAAAAAGGGTAGAATCATCAAGATCACCACGCTTAAAGGCTTTAAGGGGGACATATTTCATTACTTTATTCACTTCATCAATTAGTTATGTAAAGCAAGCCACTTGCCGTAGAGGTTAAATTTCTCTACTTATGAAAAGGACTGCTCCATTCGAACCTATTTAACAATGTACATGTGGCATTATAATCAGTTGAGTACATTTTGTGAATTAGGACAATGTGCAAGCACCATATCTTACAGATATTCAGATATTCTAGTGTACCCAAACTTACTAAAAAAACTGTTTTTGCTGCATTTGGAATCTGTCATGCACTCTATGTACTATCTTCAAGATAATTATACAAAGATCATGCAATACTCACATGGCCACATGATACATATCCACAAGCAAAACCACTCTGTTTTCTTTTTTTCCTGCATTCTTCCATATCCACAACCAAACACCTATTCCAAATATCTATCATCCCATCTACTGACAGAAAAAAGTATAAATCCCCATGCTGAATATTGTTGCTTAAAAAAGTGACTTCACTGACAATTTTCTGCAGCAGTTTTAACTTATCCAACAGCTAGAGCTTTACTACACAAATTCTCATAAAATAATTATCTACTTTGAAATAGTAGTCAAAGTAAACCAATGAAACTTTCTTCCTATAAAGAAATTAGCAAACTTTGGGTTTGTTATGGCACTGACTTATCAATTTGTTAAAATTGCTATTGATTACATTTGTTTTAAAATTTATTACAAAAACAATCCTTATATCTACATTGTGTCTTTGTATTTCAATGTTCATTGTCTAATCATGACCATCACATAAAAAAAATTTGCAGGTGACGGGAACATGCTGTCATGGGAAAATCTGACAGAGAACCGAGGTAATGGGAACTTGCCACCATGAGAAATTTGGCTAAAAGCCAGTGTGATGGAGATGACTCGCCATAAGTGCACAAAGTTCTTAAGACTAAGTGGGCATTTAGCAATCGGCTTTTATGTTATTTCCATCAATAGATGAGTCTGTAGTGTACCATCTGTAAGCCATGACTGGAAGAATGCCAGCCCCAGGGAGGACACTTTTTCCATACTCATGATCTTATTCCTACCCACTGCAGCACAGGATGTATTAAAAAAAATTGGATATTATAAAAAAAAAAAAGCACAAATAACAAAGAGTTACTTATTGTTATTATTACTGCATTAAGTTATGGACTACCTAAAGGGAAGCTATGGAGTCTGAGCCACAAAAAGTCTATTACCATCTGGTTACCATCTGGATATAGTAAATCAGATGACAAATACTGTCATTAGAAAATGGCAAAAAAGCTAAAAACACTTATGCAGAAAAAGAGAAAATAACATTGCAAAGGGCATGAAGTCTCGTCTCCACACACGAGTGGCTGCTCAAGTAAGCCTCATGCCCATATTTTGGGTCATGTGATGGCAATGAAACATCCAGATCCAATAAATTAATAACCTAACCTAGCCTAGCCTATCCTCTAACCACAAGGCTACATCAAAAAAATTATATAAGCTACTTGTGTGACAAAATTTAACCTGTTGACACTTGTATACCATGTACATATGAACCATGTCCACTGTAATTTTAGTTTATCAATTTTATGTACACATCAAAGGGTCCACAAAAGTTAAGTCAATAAGGAGTGTGTTACTAGTCCTATGTCATCACCTTTATACTTGATTTTTGGAATTTGTTGTTGTTGTTGTTGTTATTGCTATTAGTTCTGATAATAACATTGCAATAATCCCATGGTCAATAGTAATAATAACAGGAGTAAAGACATTAATAGCATTAGAGTCTATTAGACCCCTTGGTAACTAAGTCCTTTCTGTGTAAACAAAATTCACAAAGTAAAACTATGGTGGACAGTGTAATTATTTGGGGCCAACTGGTTAAGCATATGCTTTGAAAAGAAAATTTATGACCTAACATCAGTTGGTCAATTTCACTGCTGTAACATAACCATGGAAATTACCAATTCAATGTGATTATGCTTTAGATTACAGCATGAGTGCATTCTAAAAGTACTTTATCAAAATATTTTATCATAATATCAAACAGGCATTTAGCAATTCCTACTGGAGCAGAGAACAAGAAACAAGAATAGTCTCCAAAGACTTCCCTGTACAATAACAAGAATTGCATTCCTAAGGCAGAGTGTTTGTAAATGAACATTGTTACTTGACAAAATATAGGGTTAATATTAGAAGCTACAAGTGCATTTGATGCAACTGTTGGCACTCAGGTAAAGGCTAATAAACCTCCATTACATATACCATGACAAGATAAAGCTTGCAGACCTTTATGGTGATTTAACTATACACAAGAAATAAGTCTACACTCTTATCATTCCATATATACTATGTGGATGTTTGCTGACCTTTGCTGAAGGATTAGAGCAAAGGCTGCAACAGTTCCTTAAGAATGTGCCACTATAATACCTGATTTAAAAGACTGCAGACCTCCCATTGCAAATAATATCAAGTTTCAGATTAATTTTGATAGAACATTTAATATCATTAACAGAAAACCTGAAAGCCACGATGGGTGTCTTCTTTACCAAACTCCTTCAAGATATAGTTTCTAGTTTGCATGTACTAACAAGAAACTACCAAGAAATTCCTCCAACAATACTAAATAAAGATAACCATACATACTTTTACATTTTCCTCTAGTTAATCTATCTATTTCTACTATAGCACAGGTCTTTCTCATATTCACATGCCTTTCCATTCCTGACTCCTATGTCCAATCATTAATTGCTAACAAAGATAATTAAACCAGATATCAAGCGAGGGAAATTCCACTAACAGATGGAAAACACACAGGCTCTCAAGTCACAAATATTTCATCACATTTTGCCATCATTACATGTGAGACACATTCACATGGCATAACCCAAGGTTCTCTTTCTCTCTCTCTCTCACAAATATTTGGTAAATCATGAAATGAGAACTGCACAGATATTAAGAAATTTAAGATGATGATGATAAAGAAAACCTAGGCTAAAGCAATACCATTACTTTGAAAAACAATCGGCAGAAAGCAAAAGCACGCCCAGAACCGCTTATCAAAGATACACTCGCAGTGATTAAAGAGCTCGCCGCAGTCTCTTTGCCTTTGATACTCCAAGCAAAAGGACAGCAAACCTCCTCCATGTACATACGTTAAGACAATGTTTGGGAACCTACGTCGTAATTAGCTGTCAAGTAACGAACCTGGACATGTTCAATCTTGCTAAATCTACAACGTGGAGGTTTGTTGGCCTCTGCCGGGATTTACAAAATGGGGATGGGAAATAACGTAAAAA
>NW_020872162.1:443092-450592 GCF_003789085.1 Penaeus vannamei | reverse complement strand
AATAAAGAGTTCTGTCGTAAGAATTGAAGCAAAAACAAAAAAATAAAATAAAATAGAATAAGTAAATAAAACAATAAAAATAAGAAATAACAAAATTGAATAAAACATTGACAGGTTCTGTCAAGAATTCTAGTACTAATACTAAAAGCTATTGACCACACGAAAACCGTTCGACTTTGTAATTGCACATAAATAACAGTGTAACAAGACTTTTCTTTCTGTTTTGCTGTTGTTGTTATTTCTCTTGTTTTGTTCTTCTCTCGCTGATGAAGAATAAAGTCATTTTTTTGCCATGACAGAATTACCTTCTCCAATTTTCTGCTGTCCATTAATCATCGTAATTACCATCATTGGCGGTTTTGATATACGAAGGTAAGTTACTCGTACATACAAGTCCAATTTTTCTTTCTATCCTTAGATGCATTTATCATACACATGCACCAAATAATACTAATAACACACGGCAGTCATCCTTCCATTGATATATGTTCTAGTGAAAGTAGTCGTATAGGCCATAGGGTTATCGTAACTTCCAAATTTCTAAAAGTTCAAAGGTTATTTAGATTGTGATGGATGGCATGTATTTTAGAGGGTGTATATATACACCTCATGAAGGTAAGGTATCTCAAAGAGATACTCATATATTTTGAAAAAAAAAAAAAAAAAAAAAAACGAAGGAGCTCGCATATTTGAAAAAGGATATTTTGTAAATCCACAGAAAACAGGATTTCGTTGACAAATTCACATCAGATATAACACAGTTTGGCCAGAAAACGTGAAACAGCTTCCTTTTAACATAATATTAAGAACTATTTCATTCACACTTTCTCCCTTCTGACCACAGCGATTCCACACAGCTTACTCATAAAACAAAACAGGGTAGACGAGTTTGCTCTCTGCCGAGGGGGGTTGGGACGTGTGTAGCAAGTCCGGAACACGCCAATATTAACCTCACAATGCGGGTTTCAAAGGTGCTCACCAACCGTGTTCTGGCGTCTGCGTGCGCGTGCCATTTTCTACGTCATCATTTAGAGGTCGCGAGTGAGTGTGCGTTTTATGGGTTTTCTTTTTCCACCTTTTTTTCTTGCTAATGGGTGGTCTTACACCTTTCTTTGCCTTTACTGTGTTTACAGCATGTTCCAAGTTTTGCTCTTTATACTTGCTTCGACGAAAGAAAAGTAAAAATATTCTAGCCAGTAAAAAAAAGGAAGAAAAATTCTTTTCCTTTCACCAAGGTGAATGTAGCGCGAAGCTGGTCGATATCATAATACTATAATTGTTTGTCCAGACTATTACATGCCTAGCGCGAGCAAACACTTTCTATCACTTTACCTTAGTGTGTGTGTGTGTGTGTGTGTGTGTGTTGTGTGTGTGTGTGTGTGTGTGTGTGTGTGTGTGTGTGTGTGTGTGTGTGTGTGTAATCCTCCAGAATTTTTTTTCTCTCTCTCCTCTCTCCCTCTCTCTCTCTCTCTCTCCTCCTCTCTCTCTCTCTCTCTCTCTCTCTCTCTCTCTCTCTCTCTCTCTCTCTCTCTCTCTCTCTCTCTCTCTCTCTCTCTCTCTCTCTTCCTCTCCCTCTCCCTCTCTCTCTCTCTTCTCTCTCTATTTCTCCACTCCCACCCACACCCAAAACCACAGAAGAGCAGAGTTCATTGTCACGTTAATGAGGGACGTGCATTTACGAAAATTGCAAATATACTCGAGAGGGACTTTTGCGTATTAGACTCGAATACTAGACACCGTGTATTTACTGAAGGGTGTGGTTAGGGACAGCGCTGAATTGATTGTGGTATGAAAGACTTAGGGTGATGAACATGGATGAATATTACATGATAAGTAATGTGGCGAATGTGTGGTAGGATGATAACAATAATGATAATGGTGATGATTGTTGCTATTACTATTGGTATTGCTGTTATCATTGTAATCATCATTTCTATTACTATCATCACTATAATTATTACTATTAATAGGCTAACTATTACCACTGTGTTAGGTTATCTTATCAAATCCACTTCTTAGATCCTTCATCATTTTCTTTAGCACTATTAAAGGCGGGTAAATAAACAGTAATCCGTAAATATTTATATATTTACAATAATTTACAGAAAGAAGTGTTCGTTTTTTATAGATGTCACCCGCTTTTGACGAATTGACGAAAACCTCCTGTTATATTCCTACTCCTTTTATAGGCCTACCCCTTTGTTGAAGCTCGTTCTCAGACTGAACATACATAGAGATACATAAAACAAAGATTGAAAGATAGATTATACAATTACAAAGACTGAAAGATGCGTAATACAGATACAAAGACTGAAAGATACATAATACAAATACAATTCCAAACTAAACAATCCCTTCCTTTCTATTGTATAAAATTCCAACAATAACAAATTCCCGTTGACAAGTTTAAAGGACCCGAGAGAATGCAAGTAAGCATCGTGCTCTATGACTCAGTGTGAGTGAAAATATAGGCCTACTTTGCGTGACCCAACCGTCGCTTTTGTTTTACCTCAGAATGTCCGTGTAGGAAAGAAAGAGATGTTTACCGCAGTCTTTTAAAACTTAGATAACCCTTTTTTATGTAAATATAATTAGGTAAACCAACATGTTACATAAAATGAATATTTCTAATGTAAATTAGACCAATCCAAGGACAACCATTATCATTATTATTATCATCATTGCTGTTGTTATTGTTATCATTGTCATTATCATTATTATTATCATTATTATTATTGCTATTGTTATTGTTATTATTGCTATTATCCTTACTATCATTATCATTATTATTAGTACTATTATCATCATTGCTATTATATTCACTGATGCTATTGGCATTGCTGTGATGAAAATAGCAGTACAGGTGCTCTTCTTCTCATAATTATTGTTATAATCATCATTATCACTACCATTATTGTGATCGTTATCATTATTATTGTTATTATTATCATTATCATTGTAGGTGTTGCTGTTATTATTATTATCATCACTACCATTATTATTTTCATTAATATTATTGTCATTGTCATTGTCATTATCATCATTCTTGTTATTATTATTGTCATCATAATTATTATTATCATTATCATTTTCATTAATATCATCATCATTATTGTTATTATTGTTGCTATCATTTTAATTCCTGTTATTATTTGCATGCATCACGTTTATAATAATCATCATTATAACCATTATTAGCTGATCATATATTAAGTAATCCGAAATTTCTTGATGTAAATATCTTAATGCAATAACTCAACAAGGAACCTTATAATTAGAACGAATTACAATGAGTGATTACATGATAAGTCGGAAGAATTTATAACGAAACTACTTCACACAATTATTCAATTTAGAATATTCGTTTAATGAAAACTTGATAATTACTTTTTGGAAGGTTAATTATAAGCTCAGTACTGAAGACAAACTACCTCTCTATTACGAGTCTGGTACTTTCGGTTACATAATAGTAATTTTGATGTTAATATTAGCTATCTAATAATGATGGTAATGGCAATGATGAGACTAATGATAATCATAAAAATAGTAGTAATGATAATGATGATAATGATAATGGTGGGAATCATGATGATGATAGTAGTAGTGATAATGATGATGATGATGATGAGAATGATGAGAATAATGATGATAATTATAATAATAGTGATAATGATGATGATAATGATTATGATTATAATAAAAGTCGTAGTGATGATAATTGTAACGATGATATTAACTGTACCGATACTACTATTAATGATAATGGTTATAACGGAAATGATAATGTTAATAATAGTTATGATAATTACGATAATAATAATTACTATTGTTGATAACGATCATATTAGTTACTGGTACTATTGTTCTTCTTGTTATTATTATTGTTATTGTTGTTGTTGATGTTATCATTATGATTGTTGTCGTCACCATTCTTATTCTTATTTGTATTATCATTGTTATTATAATTGTTATAATTTTTATCATTATCATTATTGCTACTAATATCTTTATTCACATTATTATTATCATTATCATTAATATTCATATAATTTTTGTTGTTATTTCTATTCTATTATTTTATCCTTTTTATTGCCATTACTTTCAATATTATATCTGTTCTGGCGGTAATAACAAAATGGGACGATTTTTACGCTTATCCGAAAAATACAATAATGACATATATACAGATATAGATATAGATATACATATACATATAGGTACACACACACACACACACACACACATATATATAGGTACATATATATAGATAGATAAATATACACATATATAGATAGTTAGATATACACATATATAGATAGATAGATATACACACATATATGCATACACAAACACACACATACGCGAGTAAACGCAAATAATTCTAACTCTAATGGAAATGTGGATAAATGTTAATGTAAAAATGTCTTTCAGACATTCAATGGTTGGTTTATTAGTACTGAGGACTTGGTATTGTTTTGTATGATATATATCAAACGTATACTATGAATTTACCTTTTAGAAAGGGCAAATATGGACAGCAGGCAATTTACCTAATTAATAGACAAAGACGGTGGTGAATTATTTTGTTTGTCTCTTTCAGGTCAAAGGGTTGAATAAACTTTACACAGGTGTAGAGGTTATGCAGTACGTGCTATTGATAAGTATACAGTGAATCTGTTTGGGAGAAAAAAAAAATGCAAATGATAAATGTGGTAGTATAAGGTGTACGATATCAAAGACATTTGTTTATCAAATTGTAGGAAATATATTGTATATTATAACTAGCTGTAAATAAATGATATAATAATGTCTAAGCAAACTTCGTCATTCTCATTTTAATATTTGAAAAACAAGTGAATCAAGTAATTAAGACAGTCATTCCTTATTTATACCGTCACTTATTGCTTATAGCTTACATTCGCTAAAACATAAACAAATAAATGTCTTTTCACTTTTCAAGATATTTTTAAGTTGATTACCGTTTAACCTAAATGCGAAAACAAGTGTTACTTGTTCCTGAAACACTATTTTTTCTTTTTTGACACATATATTTCATGGAATGATTATAAAACCTCAATGAAAGATATGTAAAGGAAAGGGCAAATATGGACAGCAGGCAATTTACCTAATTAACAGACAAAGATCGTGGTGAATTATTTTATTTGTCTCTTTCAAGCCAAAGGGAAGGGTTGAATAAACTTTGCACAGGTGTAAAGTGTTCTTAACGTGTTCTTAACAAGTTTACAGTGAATCTGTTTGGGAATTTTTTTTTTTTTCTTACAAATGATAAATGTGGGAGTACAAAGTATACGATATCAAAGACATTTGGTTATCATTTTGTCTCTTTCAGGCCAAAGGGTTGAATAAACTTTGCACAGGTGTAAAGTTTATACAGTACGTGTTCTTAACAAGTTTACAGTCAATCTGTTTGGAATTTTTTTTTTTTTCTTACAAATGATAAATGTGGAAGTATAAAGTGTACGATATCAAAGACATTTGGTTATCAAATTACAGGAAATATATTTTATATTATAACTTGTTAGTAAATGATGTAAAAAATGCCTAAGCAAACTCCGTCATTCGTATTTTAATAGTTAAAAAAACAAGTGAATCAACAAGTAATTAAGCCAGTCATTCCTTATCAATACCTTTTCACTTTCAAGACATTTCTAAGTTGATTCCCGTTTAACCTAATTGTGAAAACACGTGTTACTTGTTCCTGAAACATTTTTTCTTTGTTTTTAACATATCTATTTCATTAAAAGCTTATAAAACCTCAATTGATACGTACATAGAATAAAAGGCAAATATGGAGAGCAGGCAATCTATTTGAAGGCGCGATGCCACGGGGTGTGTTTGTGTGTGTGTGTGTGTGGGGGGGGGGTGCGAAACCCCTTAAGGATAAATCATGTTAAAGCTATTTGAGAAAATATTAACAATGAATACACAATATATCATACAGACGGAAGGCGCTAGAATTTTTTTGGGGGGGTGTCGGGAGCAAGGTTACCGAGTAACATTTTAAAAATTAAATCCACGCTTCATACTTTTTAATGTCTTGTGATTTAAAGGTAAAAGCCGACTTAAACATATAGTATTGTAAAATTCATGTAACTGCTTAAATTATGCCGACCACCAAGTTTGCCGAGTAAACTGTATTGTTTTTTCAATTCTGTCGAGTGAAATGACGATTTGTGACCTTTAAGCGAGTGTAATTTGTAAGCAGTATTGCCGAGAGGGAATCGACATTCGATTAGTATATATTACCAATATTATTGATGGTAAGTTATATTTTCGTGTACTTGTGTTACCAGATAAAATCCCAGCTCGACAAATGCTGAGGCCACTTGAGCATAATGTTTGTCTGGAGATGCTATTAATTAGAGAAAAATTACTTTATTAGAAAGCTATGATACTTATATAATATTAATATATATATATATATAAATCCGTTTACTGAGGTCTTAAAGGATTTCACTATTTGCATAAGTGAGTGTTATTTTGTATATCAGTACGTATATATAGTAGAATATGCTATGGATGTGCGTGTGTGTTGACATGTATACCAATGTTAAAAGATTATTTATATTCATGTTTAGGACTAGTGAAGAAAAGAAAATGATTTGTGGAAAAAAAATCTTGATTCAACCCTTTTCTCTGATTTCCGGAAAGACTATGAAATAATATCAAAGTAATGATGATGTCAATGGTCATGATAAGAGCATGTTTTAGAATATTAAAAAAAATCAAGAAATGGGAAAACCAGTTATCAAAAATTATAATAGTAATGATGATAATGATAATGTTCATGATAAAGCATTGTTAACAACAATGACAAGAGTAATAATTGTATTGGTAATAGTAATGATGAAATAAAGATCAATATAATAGTAATGATAGTGCTAATGATGATAATGACAATAAAGATAATGATGCTGATGATTTTGGTAATAATGTAGAGAGAGAGAGAGAGAGAGAGAGAGAGAGAGAGAGAGAGAGAGAGAGAGAGAGAGAGAGAGAGAGAGAGAGAGAGAGAGAGAGAGAGAGATTTAAGATAAGAATTCTTTTCTTCCTCACTTCTCTCTATTCCTTGCATGGATTCGCTAATAGGGAATATGATGAAAATTCTTCTCTCTCTCTCTCTCTCTTTCTCAGGAAATACGATGAAATAAGCTCCAATCACACACACGAAATACATCTAAATTAAGCATAGTCTAATAATAACTTGTATAATAGTAATGCATAAAAGGCTCCCCATACAAATTAGTCATGTTGTAGCTTATTAATCCCGAACAGCTATGATATTAGTATTAAACACATTCATGGAGAGGGGAATAGGGTTCGATTCCCTAATCCGTTTCATTTTATTTTTCCGTGACAATTATCATAGTTTTATTGATGATTGTGATGATAGGGATAAACATGAATATTATCACAGAATTTCATATAAACAAACACTATTTTAAGCCATTCGGGGGAAAAAGTAATAAACTGAGATAA
>NW_020872162.1:410592-415592 GCF_003789085.1 Penaeus vannamei | reverse complement strand
AGAAGGAGGGAGAAGTACAAGAACTGCCGATATTATGGGGTATTATTAAAGCCTCAAAAGGAAGGAGAAGTACAAGAACTGCCGATATTATGGGGTATATTGCCTCGCGATATTATGGGGTATATTACAGCCTCAGAAGGAGAGAGAAGTACAAAACTGCCGATATTATGGGGTATAATTACAGCTCAGAAGGAGGGAGAAGAAAGAAACTGCCGAATATTATGGGGGTATATTACAGCCTCAGAAGGAGAGAGAGTAGAAGATGCCGATATATGGGGTATATTACAGCTCAGAAGGAGAGAGAAGTAGAAGAATGCCGATATTATGGGGTATATTACAGCCTCAGAAGGAGGGAGAAGTAAGAACTGCCGGATATTATGGGGTTATATTACAGCCTCAGAAGGAGGGAGAAGTACAAGAACTGCCGATATTAATGGTATATTCACAGCCTCAAAAGGAGAGAGAAGTACAAGAACTGCCGATATTATGGGGGTATATTACAGCCTCAGAAGGAGAGAGAAGTACATAGAGAATGTCGGTACTATATGGGATATATTACAGCCTCAGAAGGAGAGAGAAGTAGAAGAACTGCGAATATTATGGGGTATTTACAGCAGTCAGAAGGAGGGAGAAGTACACAGAACTGTCGGTACTATGGGGTATATACAGCCTCAGAAGGAGAGAGAAGTAGAAGAATTGCCGATATTATGGGTATATTACAGCCTCAGAAGGAGGGAGAAGTACAAGAACTGCCGATTATATGGGTATTATTACGCCTCAGAAGGAGGAAGAAGTAGAACTGTCGATACTATGGGGTATATTACAGCCTCAGAAGGAGGGAGAAGCACAAAAACTTCCGATATTATGGGTATATTACAGCCTCAGAAGTAGAGAGAAGTACAGAACTGTCCGTACTATGGTATATCCAGCGTCGATTAAGCTTGTGTAATAACCTTATCTACATTTAATGGTATATAAGGGGGGGGAGGGCGCGGACTGGGGTATTGTTGCCCGGGGCGCTGACTACCCTGGCACCGGGCCGACAAACTCGTATCAAGACTCTTTTCATTCCTCTTTCATCGTTTTTGTCTTTCTCTTCCCTTTCACGTTCCTTCATTCGTCTTCAAGCTTTACATCTTTGCCTTCCTCCCCCACTTCCCTTCATCCACCCCTTCCATTTTTTCTTCCTCCATATATATCTTTCGAATTCTTCCTTTCCTTCTCTCTTCACTCCCCTCCTTCGTTCTTTCCTCTGCATCTCCCCTCCTTCCTTCACACCTTCACTCCTCCTTTATTCCTCTTCCCCCTTTATTTCCCTCCTTCCCCTCTCCCTTCACATTCCACTCCTCTCTTTCTCTCCCCTCAGGCCCCTAGGAAAGGGGAATGTCGTGGTGGTGCAGCAAGGCTACAAGTCCTATGGCTCCCGCAAGAACAAGGTGCCAGTGCTGGAAGGTCTGGAGATGAGAGTGCCACAAGGAGCCATGTTAGTATCTCATTAAATTTACGAATTAAATACATTGTGTATAATTAGACGAGGATTATTGGGTGGAAAAGTCATTTAGAATAAAATTAACCAAACTGGTATAACAAATTACGATTATTCAAATTACTATTAATAAAAGACTAATATATTTGACAACACAAGGGAATGTTAAAAGAATGATTTGAAACACTTGTTTACTTGTAAGAATGCAAATTAATCCAAATGAATAGTAAGGACCTTACTAATTCTGAATAGGGATCTTAACAGCCTAACGACATACAAACCCAATCAATTAACAGAATGGATTAAATACCCGTTTTCTAACCAGGACCAAAAGATAAGATAAAGAAAACAGATAAAAAAAATAATAATAATAATAAAGTACATGCCTTGCTTCACTTGTTATTGAAACCTACTCCTTGACCTCCCCCCCCCAGCTATGGTCTCTTAGGCCCGAGTGGCTGCGGGAAAACCACGCTCTTGGGTTGCCTTGTGAATCGACTGCGGTTGGACAAGGGGGAAATATTCCTGTATGGGTATCCACCGGGCTCCCCCAGTGCCGCTGTCCCAGGGCATCGGGTCGGGTACATGCACAGGTAAGTTTTTTTCTCATCTTCTTTGTTTTTTTTTCTTTTTCTTATTCTTCTTTATTCTTTCTTTTTTTTTTCTTAATTCTTCTTCTTTTTTCTCTTCTTTCTTCTTTTCTTTTCTTTTCTTTTCTTTTCTTTTCTTTTTTTTCTTTTTTCTTTTTCTTCTTCTCTTCTTCTTCTTCTTTTCTTCTTAGCGTACAGTCTTCATATGTTGTCTTTTGATGTTGAATTTAATGGGTTATTCACCTTCGTTTCTTGGATATTGCACGCTTCCTTTCTCCTTCTTTCATAAGGCAGCTATACCTTGAAGAATGTATAGTTATTTATGTTTGTGTGTGTGTGGAGAGGGATAGGAGAGAGAGGAGAGAGAGAGAGAGAGAGAAGAGAGAGATAGAGAGAGAGAGAGAGAGAGAGAGAGAGAGAGAGAGAGAGAGAGAGAGAGAGAGAGAGAGAGAGAGAGAGAGAGAGGGAAGAGAGAGAGAGAGAGAGACAGAGACAGAGACAGAGAAGAAAGAGAAATAGATGAATATATACAGACACATAGAGAGGAAGAAGGAAAATAAAACAGAATAAATAAATTCACAAATAACACGACCATTCCAACACAGGAACTGGCCCTCTACCAAGAATTCACGATTGTGGAGACCCTTCGCTACTTCGGCAGGATCCACCAGATGTCCTCAGCCATGATCGATAAAAGAACGAAATTCCTCGTATCCTTCTTAGACTTACCTGACCCCACGAGACTCATTAACCAGCTTAGGTGAGAAGGAGCCGTATTATTTAAATGCTGATTGAATTTATTTCATTATTACGTTTCACTATGATTTTAATTGCACTGATTGAATTTTAATTTTGTTTACTTTATTAAATTTTCATTATTTACTTTTGAATTTTCATATAATTCTTTTCTTACTTTATATTTTTTTTTTTGGCATAATGAATTAATTATGGTAAATGTTTTGCCATTTTCCCCAGAATAATTGCTGATTTTTATTAATTCTCTTGTACTGGTGTTCCACTAATTATCAGTCATTTCCGACCATTATTATTATCATTTTTAATTATAATTCTTTATGTGTCGTTCCTGTTCGATATAAGGATTGCTTAACCTAAATACCATCCAACGCTTTACACATAAAAAGTGTCATATTAATTTTGTATCGCCGTCTAAATGTTCCACTGACTGTACACATTTAGAATATAATGTCTTCATTCTATTTTCACACTGAAAATACTATTTCCACAACCGCATGTTCTTTTCTAGTATATTTACAAGTCCGCACAGGTTAGCTTGCCACATTTACACCGTGGAAGGTACTCAGTATCAACCCATTAATTAATAGCGTAAATTAAAAATATTCAAATGAAATAAAATGAACAATCTATTATCGTAATACATCCTCAGACAGCGACCTGCATACATACTATATTATACATACATACATACATACATACACATATGTTACATATGTACATATAAATACGCCACACAAACACTCACAAATCGCTACACTAATGCTAATACACTATTCTCACAATGATCCAAAGCACTAACGCTATATATAACACTAATACGATCTAATAACGCTACAAATAGCACTAATAATACAAAATACTAACGGTATCATGACATACAGCGGAGGACAGCAGAGGAGAGTGAGTTTCGCGGCCGCCCTTCTGCACGAACCCGATCTCCTTATACTCGACGAACCAACAGTGGGCGTCGATCCCTTATTGAGGAGCAGGTAAGAGGTCTTGATACTATGGTTTCGTTCCCTTATAGAGGAGAAGGTAAGGAGTCTGGATACTATGGTTTTGATCCGGGTTCAGGTACTGTGATTTCTTTCCCTTATAGAGGTAAGAGGTCTTAATATTATGATTTCGTTCCCATATAGAGAAGGTAAGGGGTCTTGGATTATGGTTTCGTTCCCTTATAGAGGTATGGGATCTTAATAATATGGCTTCGTTCCCTTATAGAAGAGACAATAAGGGATCTAGATACTGTGGTTTCAATCCCTTATAGAGGTGAGGGGTTTTCATACTATGGTTTCGTTCCCTTATAGAGGGGCAGGTAAGGGGTCTAGATACTATGGTTTCGATCGCTTATAAAGGAGCGGTAAGGGTCTACTATGTTCGATCGCTTATAGAGGAGCAGATAAGGGGTCTAGATACTATGGTTTCGATCTTTATAGAGGAGTAGGTAAGGGGTCTAGATACTATGGTTTTTCGATCGCTTATAGAGGAGCAGGTAAGGGGTCTAGGTACTATGGTTTCGATCGCTTATAGAGGAGCAGATAAGGGGTCTAGATACTATGGTTTCGATCGCTTATAGAGGAGCAGGTAAGGGGTCTAGGTACTATGGATTCGATCCTTTATAGAGGAGCAGATAAGGGGTCTAGATACTATGGTTTCGATCCTTTATAGAGGAGCAGATAAGGGTCTAGATACTATGGTTTCGATCCTTTTAGAGGAGCAGATAAGGGGTCTAGGTACTATGGTTTGATCCTTTATAGAGGAGTAGGTAAGGGGTCTAGATACTATGGTTTCGATCCTTTATAGAGGAGCAGATAAGGGGCTAAGATACTATGGTTTCGATCGCTTATAGAGGAGCAGGTAAGGGGTCTAGGTACTATGGATTCGATCCTTTTATAGAGGAGCAGATAAGGGGTCTAGATACTATGGTTTCGATCCTTTATAGAGGAGCAGATAAGGGTCTAGATACTATTTTCGATCGCTTATAGAGGAGCAGTAAGGGGTCTAGGTACTATGGATTGATCCTTTATAGAGGAGATAAGGGGTCTAGATACTATGGTTTCGATCTTTTATAGAGGAGCAGATAAGGGGTCTAGGTACTATGGATTCGATCCTTTATAGAGGAGTAGTAAGGGGTCTAGATACTATGGTTTCGATCCTTTATAGAGGAG
>NW_020872162.1:395703-407993 GCF_003789085.1 Penaeus vannamei | reverse complement strand
CAGGGGCGTGACCTCTGACCTGAAGCAAGTCGTCACTCCTTCAGGGCATATCATCCTGAAGGACTCCGAGGAAGAAAGAATTCTGATGGTGAGTTGTAGAAAAAAAAATTATGAAGTGAGAAAGTCCATTCTTGTGAATATGTCTGTTGATGATATATTTAATTAGTTAATTGATAATTCGGTTTATCAGTTGATAAGGAATATAGCCAATTAAGATATACTCGTCTAATGAATAATATAACCCATTAATAGGTACTGTAAACCATTAAGGAACAACATTATTAATGGATGAAACGCATAGATGATAAATAAAACTCATTTATATATGATATAACACTGTTGAATCAAAAAACCCATTGATGAAAGATAACCCAGTAATAAGTAACACATACCCATTATTACACATGAATAAACAACTTGAATTGTTATTACACATGAATAAACAACTTGAATTATTATTACACATGAATAACAACTGAATTATTATACACATGAATAAAACAACTTGAATTATTATTACACATGAATAAACAAACTTGAATATTATATTACACATGAATAAACAACTTGAATTATTATTACACATGAAATAAAACTTGAACTTGAATATTGAATTATTATTACACATGAATAAACAACTTGAATTATTATTACACATGAATAAACAAACTTGAATTATTATTACACATGAATAAACAACTTGAATTATTATTACACATGAATAAACAACTTGAATTATTATTACAACATGAATAAACAACTTGAATTATTATTACACATGAATAAACATTCTCTAACACCTCTCCCCCTATTTATTGACCCCCCATAAATAAAGAACTCTAATATAAATAACGAATTGATAAACACAGCTTTGCATTCCCACTAACTTTCTCCCTTTCTCCCTCCTGCCAAAGTCCCCCTGGGTGCAGACGTCTAAGTATGAGAGGATGTTCTCTCTCTACCGCTTCTCTGCTCTGCTAGTCAAGAACTTTATTCGTCTCTGGAGGAATATTGGGTGAGGTTCCTTTGGGTTCTGGGGTCTCTGGGAATGGGGCTGTTGCTGGTGGTTGTGTTGTTTGTTGTTGGTTCTTGTTGTAACTGCTGGTAATGGTGTTTGCTGTTGATTATTTTAACTGTTGGTGTTGTTTGTTGTTTGGTTTGTAACTGCAGGTATTGTTGTTGGGTCTTGTAACTGCTGGTAATGTTGTTTGTTGTTGATTCTTGTTGTAACTGTTGCTGGTGGTTGTGTTGTTTGCTGTTGGTTCTTGTAACTGCAGGTATTGTTGTTGGATCTTGTAACTGCTGGTAATGTTGTTGATTCTTGTTGTAACTGTTGCTGGTGGTTGTGTTGTTTGCTGTTGGTTCTTGTAACTGCAGGTATTGTTGTTGGGTCTTGTAATTGCTGGTAATGGTATTTGTTGTTGATTCTTGTTGTAACTGTTGCTGGTGTTGTGTTGTTTGCTGTTTCTGTAACTGAATATTGTTGTTGGATCTTGTAACTGCTGTAATGTATTTGTTGTTGATTCTTGTTTGTAACTGTTGCTGGTGTTGTTGTTGTTGTTGCTGTAACTTTGTTGGTTCTTGTTGTAACTGTTGGTAATGTTGTTTTGTTGGTTTTGTCTTTACTTTGTAATGTTTGTTGTTGGTTCTTGTTGTAACTGCTGTTGGTATTGTTGGCTTTTGTTACTTCATATGATGTTTGTTATTGGTCCTTGTTACTCTTGGTGTTGTTTTTTTGTTACTGTTGATGTTGTTGACTCTTATTCCTGTATGTGTTGTTTGTTGTTGGTTCTTGTTACTCTTGGTGTTGGCACTTCTTGTTATTGTTGCTAATTCTGTTGGTGATTTTATTGTTAGGAGTAGTTTTATCTTTATCGTTATTATTGTTGATTTTATAATTTAAAATGCTTTTATTCATATAATTTATTAATGGCATCATTATAGTTGGTATTAGTATTATGGTATTATGGTTATGGTGACAGTCGATTCCTTCTTGTTTCCAACATTGTTATATTTTCATTCCTCTCTGACAATATCATTAACACTATTCAGTATTTTCGAGGAAATCCAAGTGTTCTCTCCTACAGAAGCACATTCATGGCTCCTCCTGTCTCTTTCCCTCTCAGGTTCCTTCTCTTCTCCTTCCTCATGCCGCCTCTGCAAACGGTGCTCTTCTGTCTCACGGTGGGGGGGACACCCTACGACCTCCCCATGGCTATTGTGAACGATGATGTCGGTTGGCCTACCCTGCCACCTCTGCCTACTGACTGGCCTCCCCTGCCACCTCTGCCAACCGACTGGCCTGACCTTCCGTCGTCGCTGCCGCCTCTGCCGTTCAAGGCTTCGGAACTCTACATCGACGAATTAAGCTCGAGGACTATACGAAAGGTTGGTGGGGATCCGTGATTATTTTGAGAAACGAGTCTGTGATTTTTTTTATTTTTATTTATTTCCGGGAACTTCGAAGAATACCGATCCTAGTACTGTGGAAATAGGTGGCGTTGGATGCCATGGTTCTGAGTTAGCCTTTGGAATTATCTCCAAGTGGATGTTCTTTTAAATTTATTATGTAGTTGGATACGATAAGTGCCTGTCTCATCCGCTCCACCACTTTCATAGCATATAATTTTTCTCTCTCTCTCTTCCTTGCTATTCCCAAACACCAGCCACAGTCATCTCTCAAAACCACATTCTTTCTGGGGAATGCTAGATCAGTAGCAACTGGAGGAGTCATGGCGTCCTACAGGGCTATTTTGATGATTGTTCAATGAAAATGTAACCAATAAAATCATTATTTTCCATCTTTTTTGAAAATTGAAAAGACCAAAATGATCGACCATATACACAAAGCACCCGTAACTTCTGTGACGTCATCAAAATAAACCCAATGTGCTTTTTTTCCCAAGATAGAATCAGACGCCATGACACCTCCTCCAGTTGCTACTGATCTAGCCTTACCCCGCTCTCTCTCCCCCTATTCCCAACTATAAACACCAAGTATAAGTACTCCAAGACCTCACGCATCGCTCTCCTCCCTCCAGACGTACTACGACTCTTTCCAAGAAGGATACGATTCGGTTCAGGACGGCCGGTCATGGGGTCTGATCTTCTTCAACGAATCTTATACAAAGAGTCTCATCTACTCTGTGACTAACATTGGCGACTTGGCTCCCGAGGACAGGAACCAGAGTAAAATTAACGTGTATATGGATAATACCAGTAAGTTTGGGTATTTTTTTTTAATGAACTGTGACTTACAAAGTTTGAATAATGATAGTGTGTGTGTGTGTGTGTGTTTGTGCACACACACACAGACATACAGATATATACATATATATATGTATGTGTGTGTGTGCGCGCATGTGAAAGTGTATATACATGCCAATTATTAGCATATGCCCACCAAAGAACAGTGACTAGCTAAGTAGTAAACCATTTCAAAATTTGCCTCTTTGCAGACAGCCAGATCTCTGCCACCCTGGGCTACGAGCTGCTTACTTCTCTGGAAAGATTCTTGGTCGACATTGGTCGATGTATTCCGAATTTTGATATCAGTAAGCTCTCATTTCCGTTGGAGGTAAGGTTGTGTTTGATTATTTGTTTGTTGTTGTGATGATGAAGGTTGTTGTGTTTTTGTATTTGTTTTGTTTTTCATCATTAATTGGTCGTCTTCAAAATTTTATCGTTTTTTCTTCTTTTTGGTTTATTTTTTCGTCGTTTTTACTCGATTATCAAAACGTAAATCGCTTTTCTTTGAATATCTCCGAATATATTCAATATATCTTCCTCGCTTTTATATGTCTTTTCCTCCTCCCTCCTTTTTTATCATTCTATCCCTCTCTCTCTTTCCCTTCTTAATTCCGCCAAAGGGGTGATGTTTTTGGTAGCGTTGGTTTGTTTGTTTGTTTCTTAGTTGGTTAGCAGGATTACTCAAATAGTTATGAACGGATTTTTATTGTTTCTTAGCCTAAGAAATTAAATTAGTTTGCAGGATAATTCAAATAGTTATGAACAGATATTTATTGTTTCTTAGACTTACTTAGATGACATTAAATGTTGGATCGTGTTCTGAATCCAGTATTTTTTTTTTTTTTTTTTTTTTAATGATTGCTTAATTACTCCTGTTGCCTTGGCAGTAGAGGTAACTATTATTATTATTGTTATCTTTAGCACATTCACTAAGGCGGTTATGTTTACGGACGTTACTCGTGTATTTGAGAAAGAAGTAATTTTAAGGTGCTGTCACACTAGCACTTTTTTCCGTTTTTTTTTTTTTTTTTTTTATGCAATTTTCTGAAATTTTGTCCATTTTTGAGGGAATTATCGATTTCCCAGTCAGACGATAGTGATCGTTTCCGTCTGAAAACCTTTACGTCAACTTTTTTCAGGCAAGCAAAGTCAAATCGAGAGATATATTCGAGGATGTTTGTATTTATGTTAAATAAAATTGTCAAAAAATTGACGGGAAAAGTGCTAATGTGACAGCACCTTTAATGTAATTCTTTAAATGTGAATATTTTTTAATGCATTTGCGATTTTATTGTCTTGGCGGAGGCATGAACTCTGAGGGCTTCTACTTTCTTTTAATTTTCTTGTATTTCTTCTCAAATTCACTTACTACTCTCACCGTTTCTCCCTTTGTTGTTTATATTTCCTTGCGTTTTTTGCATTTCTTCTCTTACTACTCTCACCGTTTCTCCCTTTATTGTTTATATTTCCTTGCTTTTTTTGCATTTCTTCTCAAATTTACTTACTACTCTTGCCTTTCTCCCTGTATCTTATATTTCCTTGTATTTTTGATTTTTTTCTCAAATTTACTTTCTTGCCTTATCTTTTCTCCCTGTATTTTTTTATATTTCTTTGTATCTTTCTTACATTTCTTCTCAAATATTTCCTTATATGTTTTCCTTGCATTTACTTTCTTCATTATGAATAACATTTCTCTCGTCATGATGAATAACATTTCTTTCTTTATGATGAACATTTCTTTCTTCATAATAAATTTCCCTCTTCATGATGAATAACATTTCTCTCTTCATGATGAATAACATTACTTTCTTCTTAATGAATAACATTTCTCTCTTCATAACAACACTTCTCTCTTCATGATAAACAACACTTCTCTCTCATGATAAACAACACTCTCATGTCTTCTTGATAAACATCACTTCTCTCTTCATATAAACACTCTTCTCTCTTCATGATAAACAACACTTCTCTCTTCATGATAAACATCACTTCTCTCTTCATGATAAACATCACTTCTCTCTTCATGATAAACAACACTTCTCTCTTCATGATAAACAACACTTCTCTCTTCTTGATAAAACACACTTCTCTCTCCATGATAACAACACTTCTCTCTTCACATCACTTCTCTCTTCATGATCTCTCTTCATGATAAACAACTTTTCTTCATGATAAACCATCACTTCTCTCTCATGATAAATCACTTCTCTCTTCTGATAAACATCACTTCTCTCCCATGATAAAACAACACTTCTCTCTCTTCAACAATCTTCTCTCTTCATGATAAACAATTCATGATAAACAACACTTCTCTCTTCATGATAAACACACTTCTCTCTCCATGATAAACAAACACTTCTCTCTTCTTGAAACATCACTTCTCTCTTCATGATAAACAACTCTTCTCTCTTCATGATAAAACACTTCTCTCTTCATGATAAACATCACTTCTCTCTTCATGATAAACATCACTTCTCTCTTCATGATAACACATCACTTCTCTCTCCATGATAAACAACACTTCTCTCTTCTTGATAAAACATCACTTCTCTCTTCATGATAACATCACTTCTCTCTTCATGATAAACAACACTTCTCTCTTCATGATAAACAACACTTCTCTCTTCATGATAAACAACACTTCTCTCTCCATGATAAACAACAACTCTCTCTTCACTCTCTCTTTCATGATAAAACACATGATAAACAACACTTCTCTCTTCAATGATAAACATCACTTCTCTCTTTTCATCTGATGATAAAATCACTTCTCTCTTCATGATAAACATTCACTTCTCTCTTTCATGATAAACATCACTTTCTCTCTTCATTGATAAACATCACTTCTCTCTTCATGATAAACATCACTTCTCTCTTCTTGATAAACATCACTTCTCTCTTCATGATAAACATCTCTCTCTCCATGATAAACAACTCTTTTTGATAAACATCACTTCTCTCTTCATGATAAACAACACTTCTCTCTTCATGATAAACAACACTTCTCTCTTCATGATAACAACACATGATAAACAACACTTCTCTCTTCATGATAAACATCACTTCTCTTTCATGATAAACATCACTCTCTCTTCATGATAAACAACACTTCTCTCTTCATGATAAACAACACTTCTCTCTCCATGATAAACAACACTTCTCTCTTCATGATAAACAACACTTCTCTCTTCTTGATAAACATCACTTCTCTCTTCATGATAAACAACTTCTCTCTCATGATAAACTCACTTCTCTCTTCTTGATAAACATCACTTCTCTCTCATGATAAACAACACTCTCTCATGATAAAACAAACACTTCTCTTCTTCTGATAAACAAACACTTCTCTCTCATGATAACAAAACATCACTTCTCTCTTCATGATAAACATCACTCTCTCTCTTCATGATAAACAACACTTCTCTCTTCTTGATAAAACATTCACTTCTCTCTTCATGATAAACAACACTTTTCTTTTCATGATAAACAACACTTCTCTCTTCTTATAAACATCACTTCTCTCTTCTTGATAAACATCACTTCTCTCTTCATGATAAACATCACTTCTCTCTTCATGATAAACATCACTTCTCTCTCATGATAAACATCACTTCTCTCTTCATGATAAACATCACTTCTCTCTTCATGATAAACATTCACTTCTCTCTCTTGATAAACATCACTTCTCTCTTCATGATAAACATCACTTCTCTCTTCTTGATAAACATCACTTCTCTCTTCATGATAAACATCACTTCTCTCTTCATGATAAACATCACTTCTCTCTTCTGTAAACATCACTTCTCTCTTCATGATAAACAAACACTTCTCTCATGATTATTCTCTCTTCTGATAAACAACACTTCTCTCTTCATGATGAACAACACTCTCTCTTCATGATAAACAACACTTCTCTCTTCATGATAAACAACACTTCTCTCTTCATGATAACATCAATCTCTCCCATGATAAACAACACTTTCTTTTTCATGATAACAACACTTCTCTCTTCTGATAACAATCACTTCTCTCTTTCTTGATAAACATCACTTCTCTCTTCATGATAAACAACACTTTTCTTTTTCATGCATAACAACACTTCTCTCTTCTTGATAAACATCACTTCTCTCTTCATGATAAACAACACTTTCTTTTCATGATAAAACAACACTTCTCTCTTCTTGATAAACATCACTTCTCTCTTCTTGATAAACATCACTTCTCTCTTCATGATAAACAACACTTCTTCTCTTCATGATGAACAAACACTTCTCTCTTCATGATAAAAACACTTCTCTCTTCTGATAAACAACACTTCTCTCTTCATGATAAACAACACTTTTCTTTTTCATGATAAAACAACACTTTCTCTCTTCTTGAATAAATCACTTCTCTCTTCTTGATAAACATCACTTCTCTCTTCTTGATAAACATCACTTCTCTTCTTCATGATCTCACTTCTCTCTTCATGATAAACATCACTTCTCTCTCATGATAAACATCACTTCTCTCTTTCATGATAAACATCACTTCTCTCTTCATGATAAACATCACTTCTCTCTCCATGATAACATCACTTCTCTCTTCATGATAAAACATCACTTCTCTCTTTCATGATAAAACATCACTTCTCTCTTCATGATAAACATCACTTCTCTCTTTCATGATAAACATCACTTCTCTCTTCATGATAAAACATCATTTCTCTTCATGATAAACATCACTTCTCTCTTCATGATAAACATCACTTCTCATCTTCTTTTGATAAACATCACTTCTCTCTTCATGATAAACACTTCTCTCTCTTCATGATAAACAACACTTTTCTTTTCATGATAAACAACACTTCTCTCTTCATGATAAACATCACTTCTCTCTTCATGATAAACATCACTTCTCTCTTTCATGATAACTCACTTCTCTCTTCATGATAAACATCACTTCTCTCTTCATTGATAAACAACACTTCTCTCATGATAAACAACACTTCTCTCATGATAAACAACACTTTCTCTCATGATAAACAACACACACACTTCTCTCATGATAAACAACACTTCTCTCATGATAAACAACACTTCTCAACAATGATAAACAACACTTTCTTCATGATAAACAACACTTCTCTCATGATAAACTCATCTCATGATAAAACAACACTTCTCTCATGATAAACAACACTTCTCTCATGAATAAACAACACTTCTCTCATGATCATGATAAACAACACTTCTCTCTTCTGATAAACATCACTTCTCTCTCATGATAAACATCACTTCTCTCTTCATGAAAACATCACTTCTCTCTTCATGATAAACAACACTTCTCTCTTCATGATAAACAACACTTCTCTCTCCATGATAAACAACACTTCTCTCTTCATGATAAACAACACTTCTCTCTTCATGATAAACAACACTTCTCTCTTCATGATGAACAACACTTCTCTCTCCATGATAAACAACACTTCTCTCTTCATGATGAATAACATTTCTCTCTTCATGATGAACATCACTTCTCTCTTCATGATGAATAACACTCTCTCTTCATGATAAACAACACTTCTCTCTTCATGATGACACTTCTCTCTCATGATGAATAACACTTCTCTCTTCATGATAAAACAACACTTCTCTCTTCATGATGAATAACATTTCTTCTTTCTAACACACTTCTTTCTTATGAAAAACAACATTTCTCTCTTCATGATGAACAACATGATCTCTCTCTTCATGATAAACAACACTTCTCTCTTCATGATAAACAACACTTCTCTCTTCATGATGAATAACATTTCTCTCTTCATGATGAACAACACTTCTCTCTTCATGATGAACAACACTCCTCTCTCCATGATGAACAAACACTTCCCTGTTCATGATAAACAACACTTCTCTCTTCATGATGAACAACACTTCTCTCTTCATGATGAACAACACTTCTCTCTTCATGATGAACAACACTTCTCTCTCCATGATAAACAACACTTCTCTCTTCATGATAAACACATTCCTCTCTTCATGAACAACACTTCTCTCTTCATGATGAACAACACCTCTCTCCATGATAAAACAACACTTCTCTCTTCATGATAAACAACACTTCTCTCTTCATGATGAAACAAACACTTCTCTCCAACAACACTCCTCTCCAGAATGAATAACATTTCTCTCTTCATGATGAACAACACTTCTCTCTTCATGATGAACAACACTCCTCTCTCCATGATGAACAACACTACTCTCTTCATGATTGAAACAACACTTCTCTCTTCTCATGATGAATATTTCCTTTTATGATGAAATAACATTTCTTTTTTCATGATAAACAAACACTTCTCTCTCCATGAATTAAACAACACCTCTCTTCATGATAAACAACACTTCTCTCTTCATGATGAATAACATTTCTCTCTTCATGATGAACAACACTTCTCTCTTCATGATGAATAACACTTCCCGTTTTTGCTGCACAGTTCCAGACGCCGGTTTACGGGAAGGGCAGCACGTCCTTCACAGAGTTCATGGCTCCGGGAGTCATTCTCACGTAAGTCTTCCGAAGGCTCTTCTTCCATTCTTTCCACTTGTGTGTGTGTGTGTATGTATGTGTATATATACGTTATATGTATGTGCGTTATACATGTATATGTATGTACAAGACGCACACACACACGTGTGTGTGTGTGTGTGTATGTGTATGTGTGTGTGTTGTGTGTGTGTGTGTGTGTGTGTGTGTGTGTGTGTGTGTGTGTGTGTGTGTGTGTGTGTGTGTGTGTGTATGTTGTATGTATGTATGATATATTTATATATATATATATATATATATATGTATATATATATATATATATATATATATTATATATATAATATATATATATATATATATGTGTGTGTACATATATATATATATATTATATATATATATATATATATATATGTTATATATATATATATACATATATATATATATATATATATATATATATATATATATATATATATAGTATATATATATTATGAGTATGTATAATATGTTTTGCATGTTTATATATTACTTTAATTCAAGATTAAGCCCAAACTGGCTCTCAGTTATGGCCCTACAAAGACAACAACAAAAAAAACATCTCAAACCTTCGCCTTAATCCCCTGTTTCCACCCGTCGAAATGAGTCCCCCGCCAGTCCCTAAGTCTCCTTCTCCTCCTTCAGGATCACCTACTTCATGGCCGTGGGGCTGACGGCTCTTTCCTTCATCATTGAGAGGAAGGAGGGGCTTCTCGACCGCTCTTGGGTTGCAGGTAAAGGGAGGGAGGGAGGGAGGAGGGAAAGAGATGTATGGTTTGTGTGTGTGTGTGTGTGTGTCTGTGTGTATGTGTATGTGTGTGTGTGTGTGTGTGTGTGTGTGTGTGTGTGTGTGTGTGTGTGTGTGTGTGTGTGTGTGTGTGTGTGTGTGTGTGTGTGTGTGTATTTAATATTTATATATATATATATATACATATATGTGTGTATATATATACATATAGATGTGATATATGTTCATGTATGTAGAAGGGTATGAATGAAAATGAATATCTTCACAATACAAGAGATGTATTTGACCGGTTTCGAATATAGCATGTATTTCTGACGAAGATATATTCGAAACTCAAGTATGTATGTATGTAGGTATACATATTGTGTGTCTGTGTGTATGTATGTATGTATGTATGTATGTATATGTATATATATGTGTGTGTGTGTTAATACTTTTTTTACTATATTGTTGTAGTAAGCTGTTTAAAATAATTTTATATTCCTAACTCGTATTCCTGTTTCTTTGTATTTCTGTTAATTAACCGACCACGATATTGTTATTTATTACACTTGCACCCTCTTACGTCACTTCTTGTCTCCTCTCTTCTCTTTTTTATCTTTGACTTTGAAACATTCTTTTAATAGTTACATTAGAGATCCCTTTTATATTTCGTAGTCAATGGCAGCTGATAATAGCGAAAAAAAAATCTTCAAACTATGGAGACTAGAAAAAATATGCAAGTCATGGTTAAAATTGTTTATGTTTGTGCTTGACGATTAGGAAAATGAACCTTTTTTCAGATAAGAAAGATAGACAGATATAAATGAAAGAATTCCAGATTAGATACGAAGATGCATATACAATATATGTATATATAAAGATGTTTATATTTGTATGTAGATTTGTTTACATATATGATAATATATATATATATATATATATATATATATATATATATATATATATATGTATGTATGTATGTATATATTGTATGTATGTATGTATGTATTGTACATCATGCAAGTACACTGAAATATAGATTGCGATTACAATCCCAAATGCAACAATATATTACGAGAATTATAATGGCAATCCGTTGAATATAATATATAAAACATTATTCGACAAACTTCAAAAGATATATTGACCAGCGACCCACTATTACAAATACCTAGCGTACTAATAATTATTCGACCAATCTCAAAAGATCTTTGACCAGCAACCCACAAATTCTATTACAAATAACTAGCGTACATCATTCGACAAAACTCAAAAGATATATTGACCCAGCAAATTCTATTACAAATAACTAGCGTACATCATTCGACAAAATCAAAAATACACATTTTGACCCAGCAACCCACAAATTCTAATATCAATAACTAACGTACATCATTCGACCAATCTCAAAATATATTTTAACCCAGCAACCCACAAATTCTAATATCAATAACTAACGTACATTATTCGACAAAAACTCCAAAGATTATTGACCCAGCAACCACAATTCTATTACAAATAACTAGCGTACATCATTCGACCAATCTCAAAATATATTTTGACCCAGCAACCCACAAATTGTTACAAATAACTAACGTACATCATTCGACCAATCTCAAAATATATTTTAACCCAGCAACCCACAAATTCTAATATCAATAACTAACGTACATTATTCGACAAAACTCCAAAGATATATTGACCCAGCAACCCACAAATTCTATTACAAATAACTAACGTACATCATTCG
>NW_020872162.1:383203-388203 GCF_003789085.1 Penaeus vannamei | reverse complement strand
TCTATATATACAGTACACACACACATATTTAAACATATGTATACACACATATATATATATATATATATATATATATATATATATATATATATATATATATATATATATATATATATATATATATATATATATATATAATATATACATACATATATATGCATTATGTATGTATATGTATATATATACATATATGCAGAAATATATTAAAAATATACACTACTACCATATATACTAATATAGAGTTTAAGGTTTATATGCTTTCGTATTAATAGGGCTGCTGCTAAGAAGAGTGAGGTTCAGGTTTATCTTTCGTATGTGTACATTTTTATGCGATATGTCATGTAAGGCTTGTTACTGTTTTTCTTATCTCATTTATGCTTTAATCTTGGGCAATATTCAGGCCTCCAAAAGTGTTCCATGACGAATAATATCCGGGGAAGTATCTCATGTTTTATTTACAGAATGTGTTCGAATGGTCAAAAGAATATTATGAAAATTTATATTAGGTTTTACATACTCATTTTACTTACTATGTATATATAATTGAATATGCTGACGTAAACTTATATATCCTTTTGAATGTAGTTGATATCAATCAATAAATAGTGTCATTTTCAAAATATTTAAAGAAGTGTGACCTTCGAAACCATTGTCGATGGACGAATGAAGAAGTATGATGGGAGGCGCTTAGGGCCCGCACATTTTCAACTGATTTCGATAGTTTTCCGTCGTTTGATTTGTAATTGAAGATGTTGAAAGCAAACAACTTGTATTTATTGTTATTTCCTAAACACATCAGTAAACCAATGAAAAAAAACGACACCTTCTAGTGTAGTTAGACAGTTTCTTGGCACCGGAAAAAAGGCCTTATGAAACATAATAATTCGAACAATTAACTCAGTTAAATTAAATTATTGAATGCTTAACGAACATATTTTACATATTTAATGATAAGAAAAATAAACCAGTAAATAAATGCAATTTAACTCCAAACCCCTTTAATAGGGCATAGTGCTGTAAGGCGACCACAGCTGCCCTTAAAGTAAACAACCAGGTTCCAATACCCATTTATATATTCAACTTTCATAATATAATCTTTTAAAGCGTTTTCATTTACCTTTTTTATTTTTAATCAGACTGCTGCACTTACAGTAGCGAATTTTGTCCGTTTGAAAAGTACGAGTGGTACAAGTGTCAACACACGATAACCGGGAATGACATTTTACTTGTGATAACTGCTCCAGTGGAATGCGGTGATGGAAGAAGGGTTGTGTGAAAAGTTTATTTAGACCATTTTTAGTCCCCAATTCGTCTGGTAGGTTAGGATGTCGGCATGATAAGGTAAAGTTCACCTGGAATAACCGCATTAATCTCAAGACTATTATGGTAATAATAGATACAGAAATACCACTGCAACTAGATCAATTGAAAACTTCAGATTCCTTCACATAAAACCTTCAGATATCAATGATTCTTGTTCATTCTAAAGGAACCTCATCTAAACCTCGAAGGAAATCCTCAACCAACTGAATAAATGTAGAAGAGAAGATAAAGATGACACTAAACCCATGAACCCTCTCGGAGCAGAAAACCCCAGCGCCATCTACAGAGCGATGACCACTCTGCTCGAAAATACCACCACCACTTTCGGCCCTGGTACCTCCGCCCCCTCGCCCCCCTCCCCTTGGGCACTGAACATGGCCATCGCCTCCGGATTGGCTGTCTCCCTCATAGGCGGGCTGGGGAACCTGGTGGCCGTGGCGGTCCTTTTACAGCAGACGATGACCCGTCGAACGCTACGAGTCCTGAAGGTAACAGCAGATAGCGTGCTGGTATTGCAGTTGGCTGTAGTCGACCTGCTCTACTGCACGGTGACTCTGCCGCTGTGCGTCGCGTCTTACCTGCAGGGGGAGGAGATGCCGGGGCCTCTGTGCGCCTTCGCCGGGTTCTTCCGTATTCTCAACGGCAACGTCGAATTCAACACCCTGGGGCTTGTGGCTCTGGAGAGGTATTCGCTTGTTGTTTTTTGTTTTTCCTTTTAAATATTACTGCTATTATTATCTTTACTACTACTGCCACTACTACTACTACTACTACTACTACTACTACTACTATTACTACTATTACTACTACTATCATTACTATACTACTACTACTATTACCATTACTACTACTACTACTACTACTACTACTACTACTATTACCATTACTATTACTACTATTACTACTATTACTACTATTACTACTACTATTTACTACTACTACGATACTACTACTACTATACTACTACTACTATTACTATTACTACTACTATTACTACTACACTACTACTTACTACTACTATTACTACTACTACTACTACTACTGCTACAACTACTACTATTACTACTACTACTACTACTATTATTATTATTTATATTATTATTGTTGTGAATGTTACTGTTAATATCGTTTTTATTACCATCGCCATTATTAATCATTATCGCCATTATTACTATTATTATTATCATTCCTTACGTTATCAATATCACTCCAAATACACCCATAAATCACTCTTAATCTCTTATGTCATGATCATAAAGCTAAAGGTAATAATAAATATCATTATCATAACAACCCTTTATCAGTGAGTCAAAGAGCTCAGTTTTCAAAGGAAAGTCAAGGAATCATTTTAATTAATTCGTTTTTCAATTTATATTTGATTTTAAAAAATACTAGAATCTTTATTTGTTATTGTTGTTATTAACAAATCGATCTCTTTCATATTCAAAGACACATCAACAAATCACTCTCTCTCTCTCTCTCTCTCCTCTCTCTCTCTCTCTCTCTCTCTCTCTCTCTCTCTCTCTCTCTCTCTCTCTCTCTCTCTCTCTCTCTCTCTCTCTCTCTCTCTCTCTTCTCTCCTCTCTCTCTCTCTCTCTCTCTCTCTCTCTCTCTCTCTCTCTCTCTCTCTCTCTCTCTCTCTCTCTCTCTCTCTCTCTCTCTCTCTCTCTCTCTCTCTCTCTCTCTCTCTCTCTCTCTCTCTCTCTCTCTCTCTCTCTCTCTCTCTCTCTCTCTCTCTCTTTCTCTCTCTCTCTCCTCTCTCTCTCTCTCTCTCTCCTCTCTCTCTCTCTTATATATATATATATATATATATATATATATATATATATATATATATATTATATCCCTCCCTCCCTCCCTCCCTCCCTCCCTCCTTCCTTCCTCCTTCCCTCTCCTCTCTCCTCTCTCCTCTCTCCTCTCTCCTCTCTCCTCCTCTCTCTCTCCCTCTTACGAATAGATAAAAATAACTCATTGGAACATTTACTCGATTCGATCAAACAGGAGTTACCACATCTATCGAGGACGCAGCGCTGGCGGAGTCTTCTCGCTGAGGCGGACAAGGCTGTACTGTGTGGCGCTGTGGACTCTCGGATTTGCCTTTCAGCTGCCTGGCCTCTCGATGGTCAGTGTGGTGGGTGGATGGGTTGAAGGATTGAGAGATAGACTGAGTGATTGATGGATGGATGGAGGGAGGGAGGGAGGGAGGGAGGATGGATAGATGGATGAAGAGATGGACGGATAGATAGATAGAGATAGATAGATGGATGGATGGAGGGATGAATCATTAACTGACTGGCTAGCTGGCTGGCTGACAGATAGATAGATGATTAAATATAGAGAGAAAATGAAAGAGGAGAGTAAAGGGATATAAAGGGAGAGGGAGAAAGAGATTTAATTTTTACTTTGAGAAGCTTATTGTGACAAAAGCTTGCATCTCAAAAGTTATCCTCATCCCTAAGTCCCTGTGTGGGCTCACATTTCACTTGCATCTCAAAAGTTATCCTCATACCTAAATAAGTCCCATTGTGGGCTCACATTTCACATACAAAACTTAGGTACGTCAATAGTTGAGAATACATACAATACTTAAGATATAAAACTAAAACTACATGTGATTAGTGCCAATAATTTGCATATCGGTAGGGTGATATAACACGAAAAATTTCCACCCTCATCTTGATAAGACCCTTCCTAGACTCATACTCATATACACCGCGCACAGCATACATCAAGGAATCATTTTAATTCACAACATATAATTATGATCCCGGGCAAGAGATCAATAGATTGTTGAGGGAAATTTTGTGTCTCAGAATGATGCCTAGCATACGTCGGCCATCCTCATCTTAGTAGAAACCCCTAGACATTATAGTCTAGACATTATAAACTTGCTCTGGATATTATGGTCTCAGCAGGAGGAATAACAGCCTGTGCATATTCGCCAGGTATGATTATACTATTGGTGTAAAATGACTGTAACTCTTTGAAATCTTGAATACCTGATCAGGGTGTTTGATGATAAGGAATATCCCTATACGCAGGAAATACTGCAAGTAGGGTATGCAAAATTTCTCATATTTTGCTACTACAGCGGCAGCTCTTTTAGCTTCTCACTTAGGAAATAATCCATCGACATACAACTTCTTTCTTATTTATATTTACACAGACGAAACAAAGAAACACAATGAGAAATACCCGCAAACCATCGTACCACGTATAGCAACTAGGCTTCTTTCTTTACACACGTATCCCTCTTAACTCCTCCCCCCTCCCCCTTTCTTCCCCAGAGGAAATATGGTTTTAATCCCCTGGCGTACAAATGCGACCTGCTTCTCACGTCGCCGAGGGTCAGGGGGCTGCTGGTGGGGTTGGAGGTCATGCTGCCCCTGGTTATCTTGATGGCTTCCTACGTCGCCATACTGCGCCGCGTGAGGAAGTCGAAGGCGCTGCTGGCTGGGTTTTCGACGTGCAAGGATGCGAGGTTTGATGGAACGGCGTTTTGTTGTTGTTGTTGCTTTTATGATTGTATTGGAGGTATATATATATATATAATATATATATATATATATATATATATATATATAATATATATATATATATATATATATATAATACGAGGGGTTAGTTACATGGGCTGCTCACTAATGATATCCCCCTGACCAACTTCCGCACACTCT
>NW_020872162.1:370703-378203 GCF_003789085.1 Penaeus vannamei | reverse complement strand
AACAGCAAAAATTATCTTTATAATAAGCACTGAAAAAGATAAAAAGAATAAAATAAATCGTATGCTTCCATTTCTGAATGTTCATCTCTATATAGTCACTCTCTGGTCTTGAGATCATGCCTAACATTTACAATCCTGACGTAAATGTGCCAAAACTTCTTTCACTATTCCATGTTGGTGTAGATTTCAAGGAGCAAATAAAAACAGAAAAAAAGAGGGAAACACAAAATGCGCAAGCCAAGAGTCTACGTTCTATACATCAGCTCTCCACTAGACTTGTAAACATATACTTGATTGCTTTTGACCGGTTTAACAGTAAGCACTATTAGAACCAAGCTATTTCTTTGGAATTTTTGGCAAATGGTATTAGCAGCTGAGAGGCCTAATAAATATGTATAAAAAGATAGTGACTGGACATTCTCCACTGACATTCTATATAAAGCAAAGTAATCTTTTCATATATAGCTTTTTTTTTTTACCAATGATTACTCTAGGACATTATCATTATCGTTATTACATAAAACAAATGAATAAAGATTTAAACAATAAACATAAAAACAAGTTCAACAAAACATTTTATACTTTTCTTTTAAACTTTTCCACATAACAGCTACAAAAAACTTCACATTCACAAAATAAATCACAAAAATATAAATATGTATATATGCCACAAGACCCCAAGACATAAATGTAAAAATTTTGAGATTATACTTGACAACTTATTCAAGCAATGGTAACAAAGGAAAAAATATGCATGTGTCATCATTACGGCCGGGAAAAATAATTATGTAATAATAACCACTCCTCTATGCTGGAGACACACTGCATTCTGAAGTGGAAAAACGAACACATTCGGTGCCCTAAGTAAATGCCCAAATGCCAAGTCTGACCAATCGTGTGCCACATTCAATTCATGGGAGTTTAATGTCCTAGTTTCATCCAAGTGGATGGGAAATAAAGAAAAAAAGAAAAAAAAAAAAAAAAGTCGCCTAATGTGTTCAGAGTGTGTTTATGGCAAGTACAATCGTGTATTTTTGTGACCAGCCTTGGCGAAACTACTACTGATGGAATGAGCAAAGTAATATGAAGCTGAATATGTTTTTAAAGCCTTCTTTCTTCTTCTTCCTTCTTTAAAAGGGTCTTAGACTGTATTACAGTCTATACACCCTGTATCTGTTTTCTGCAATTCTTCAAAGTCTTAAAAGTAAATCAATTATCCTTGGTCTTTATTACAGCTTTCTTTCATTTAGAAACTACCCTACAATTTGTTTGTGAAACATTATAGACTTCCATGGAAAAAGAAGAAGAAAACGCACCCATTTCACCAAATCACTTGGCACGCTCAGCAACGTGTGAGGTAGACATGAACTGCATTTTTGCACTTACTTAAAACATATCAATGATGAATATTCCGACTATTTGGATGTTCAGAAATGCAAACATGGAAATTCAATGGAACCCAAAATGAATTTGATATTCTAAAACTGAATATCAATGAGTGAAAAGTCATTATGATAACAAGTTAAAGTTTGCATATGCAATAACGGACAAAAAGAGAAAAATGATAGGACAACTTATAACCCACAAAAATAAAAGAAACAACAAAAGAATAGAACAAATTTCAGCATATGAAAATTATTACTCTATATCTTTTACTTACTGTATTCAGAGGATGAATAATATAGAAAAGAAAGGGAAAGAAAAGAAAAGACTATGCCAAGATTTGCTCTATCAACATTGACATCTGGTACAGGGCATGAAATAATGGCAAACGCATTGGTCAGATTTAACAATATTGCCACTTGAAGAAACTCATCTTGAAGCAGATGAGGCCACCATAAACTTATCATTACAATGATTCAATCCTACACATCTCATCACGACACAGATATATGACTAACACAGTGAACAACTTATTCTTCATGATTTTGACTTTTTTTTCTTTTCTTTCAAGAGAATGCTTTACACAAAACAAATAAATAACAAATCCCCACTCTCAATTCAGCCTGATTCCCAGAATGCAAAAAAAAAAAAAAAAAAAAAAAAAAAAAAAATTAAAGAAAGAAAGAATAAAAAAGACCCACAAATAAAATAAATGCATGCCAATTCCCACCAATACAACAACAGCACCAGTATCGGCATATCTTAACGAACGCCATACACAACGACAGAAAATTAAAGACTAAAACGTATTATTTCATGCCCTGCTCACTTGCCACCTTGCTTGCTTCTCCTAAGACACCGGATGATAGTTTGATTTTTTCTCTAATGCTATGTGAGCTATGAGTCGGTCCTATATCAATAGTCGTTTGACACATACAAATACGTTAGGGATGAAGGAGGAACAAATGGTGTATGTGAAATTTTTTGCATTGGGGGAACTTTGTGACTGTGAGCCTTATATGTGGTTTTCGGAGGCTAGATGTGAGAGAGAGAGAGAGAGAGAGAGAGAGAGAGAGAGAGAGAGAGAGAGAGAGAGAGAGAGAGAGAGAGAGAGAGAGAGAGAGAGAGAAGAGAGAGAGAGAGAGAGGGGGGGGGGGGGGAGAGTGAGAGCAAGAGCGAGAGCGAGAATGAGTGAGTATTTGTGAATGTGTGAGTGAGAATGAGTGAGTGTGAGTGAGTGAGGTAGTGAGTGAGTGAGTGAGTGAGTGAGTGAGTGAGTGAGTGAGTGAGTGAGTGAGTGTGAGTGAGTGTGTGTGTATGTGTGTGTGAGAGAGAGCGAGGGGGGGAGAGAGAGAGAAGAGAGAGGGGGGGGGAGAGAGAGCGAGGGGGGAGGAGAGAGAGAGAGAGAGAGAGAGAGAGAGAGAGAGAGAGAGAGAGAGAGAGAGAGAGAGAGAGAGAGAGAGAGAGAGAGAGAGAGAGAGAGAGAGAGAGAGAGAGAGAGAGAGAGTGAGAGAGTGAGAGAGTGAGAGAGAGAGAGTGAGAGAGTGAGAGAGTGAGAGAGAGTGAGAGAGTGAGAGTGAGTGAGTAGTGTGAGTGTGTGAGTGTGTGTGAGTGTGTGAGTGTGTGTGTGTGTGTGTGTGTGTGTGTGTGTGTGTGTGTGTGTGTGTGTGTGTGTGTGTGTGTGTGTGTGTGTGTGTGTGTGTGTGTGTGTGTGTGTGCACGCACGTGCAAGTGCATATATATAATTCCAAGATGTGTTTGACTCAAAAATCATGCAATGTGGTGTGGTTCACGCAGTTTCTAACATACTTTTCAGTGATATAAAAAATGGAACTCATGAAAGCAGTAATCTAAAATACCTGAATCTATATTATAAGGGGAAAAAATGGGCTATACTAAATGACATGACCTCATGATCACAAGCAACATGATGAGCAGCTTGAACTAATGACGATGGAAATGACTATATACAAATTACTGAGATTTCCAAATACAGTACATGTTTATGGATACTTTGGTTAAGCAACTTTGCCAAAAGATGCTTCAGTGGAAACTAAACTTCTGGAAACCGCTTTGTCTTGTATGCTGTTTTTTCCTCTCTTTTTCTTTACCTTTTTCTTCACACTATTGTAAATAAGACAAAAATGTATAAGTATGCTGGGTTATTCATAATTACAAAGGCAAACTTGTGTTGCAAAATTTTGTTGCCATGAAATGATTTTGACTTGGTCTGTCATGACTAAGAATGCATATTTTGAAAAATGGCAGATTTTGCTACAGAAAGACTGAGGGTTACGAGGAGGACGATGAGTCAGAGCTGTCCTCTTTCGTCTTGCACTTCAGGGAGTCTAAGTACTCCTGCTGGCTGGCTGCAAGGACCTGGGCCAGGATGTCTGCCTCTGCGTTGGAATAGTCGCTCAAACCTGATGGAAAGTAAAGGAAAGGAAGCGTTGAGAGTCTACGAACCAGGAGGAGAGAAGACAAGAGAAATCTTACATCTTAAGTTTATGTTATGCTTGTGGTTTGAAGCTATAGCAACAATAATAAGGATTATGTGAGAGAAAATATTCCCAGACAACTAATAGTTATGCAAGCAAAATCACTTAATAACAACAAACTGTCCCTTCAAACAACTCACTCCCTTGACTCACCAAATATGTCTGATGGGAGGAGGTTGAGGAAAGAGGCCCTCTCATTGACCATGAACTCCCCCATGCATGAGTAACCTGAAGAGGAAGGCATGGGGTCCTTGGATGAGCCTGGTACTGCCTGGTCTTCAGCTGACTCCATGGCTGTGTCCTTTGAACTAGTGGACCCGCGGGGTGAACTCGACCCTCTGGGTGAGGTAGATCCATGAGAGGAGGTGGAGCCCATGGGGGAGGTGGAGCCCCGTGGGGACAGCCGGGCGAGCTCACTGGTGCGGGGTGAAGACCTAGGAGAGCTTCGGGCTGTGTCGCTGGATCCCTCTGGCTGGGGGGCTGGATGGAGAGGTGAGGTCCTGCCCCGACACCTCTCACTGTGGCCAGAGCTTGAGGGGGATGATGGGGGTCTCTGCAGAACAATAGTTCATTTAATACAACTGCCATTTTCTATTGGATATATCAAAATCAATCATGATACATAGCATCAAACCCATTAAATGTGGATGGCTTGTCATCAAGCCATGGCTGTACTGGACCAAGTTGCAGTTGGCAAAGCATAATGATACACACCACACAATCAGCTAGTCATCTTTATACTCTCAACAAGTGAATAGGTACCCACAGTTGTGCCTAAACTACCAAATAAGCTGGGTACAAATAAGGAAACTGATGATGTGTACGAACAAATCCACATTACCGGCCAATATAATAGCCAATTCTTAATCCCATCATCAACAGAAGTGATAATAATAAAGTTGATCAACCTTACCTGACTTTTACTTCGCTTTTCATTATCTCTCAGCCATTGAAGATAACTTTCATGGGCAACTTGCTCTTCTATAGCATCATTTGTGGCCTCGAAGTCAGTAGCACGAATTTTGTCCTCCAACATAGCCTATGAGAGAGAGAGAAAGCATAAACCAAATAGAAAAAACAAACAAACACATGAACTCAAGGAAAGTTTGAAAGGAATATCAATTCAAATATCATACTCAGCTGAGCAGTAGTAGTAATATTAGTATGAATATTATACAACACACTTTTGCTCTCACAAGTTACATCTTCCAAGCCCTGTCACCCTTCATTAAATTATAACCTGAACATTTTTTTCTTCTTCACGTTCTGTAATAAAACCGATTAAATCACTTATAGCTTTTTATTGGGGGGTGGTGGGGAAGTGAGAAAAGTGAATAGAAATTTAGAAGGAATTGCAATTCTACGGGCATTTTTGAGCTATTACCAAACCAACATCTGTGTACTTTAGTTTTTAAAACATAAATAAAAGATAAAAAGTAAAAAGAATAAAAACTGTCGGCCTATGGGGGTCAAGCCAGACCTTGAGCGGGGCAAACAGAGTCACACCTATATACTTTGAAGCTAATCTACATCAACACTAAACAAGGAAATAAAAATCCATAAAACTTTTAAAAAACAACAAACAGTAATGCCAAAGGAAAGAAAAATGCACAAAAAACGAAAAGAAAAGGCCATAAAAAAAAATTAATAATAACCCACCTGTTCTAAATGCACATTCTCACTCTGTCTGGTAGCTTCCTTCAGCAGGTTCTTCTCGGCCAGGCCTGGTTGGAAGCCCGGGAGACCGAGACCCACCCCAATTGTGGCTTTGTACGGGTCCACGAGGCTGTTGTAGTGCGTGCCCATGTGGTAGCTCAAACGGATGGGTTCGTTGTCTGTCTGAAGGGATCCTTGGAAACTATTGATTGGTTCTGGAAAAGTCAAGATGATAATGACAATAAAAACAATAACAATAATGATAATAATCATAACAATAGTAGTAGCAGCAGTCGTATTAGCAGTTCTTTTGATTGGTTCTGTAGGATTCAAGACAATTTAATAATAATAATAATAATAATAATAATAATAATAATAATAATAATAATAATAATAATAAATAATAATAATAATAATAATAATAATATTAAAAAAAAAAATAAAAAAATAAAAATAAAAATAATAAAATAATAAAAAATAATAATAAAAATAATAATAATAAATAAAAAAATAAAAACAATAACAGTAATAATAATACTAATAATAATAATAGTCATTGTTCTGATTATCATTATTCTTATAATAATAATAATAATTATCATTATTATCAGTATCATCATTTTAGTCATTATTACCATTATTATCAATATTAATATAAAAAAGTAACAACAAAAATAATAATCATCAACATAATTATTACTATGATTATTATCATCATTATTATCACTGCTATTATCTTTACTATTATTCTCAAAAAAATATGTCACAACGAGATCGCTTTGGACCTTCGCTGATGTTTAGCCGAGTCCAGGTGGGGGCGTTAAGTCACCCGCGATTGACTCCCACACCTCGAGGGCAATGAGGATGTCGTGACTTAATACTGACAGGTCACTTAAAAGGAGCATCAGCCAAAAATTCAGCAGCTGTCCCACAACTGTCCCTCCGCCAGGTAACTTCGCCCGCTCCACTGGATCCTCTACCGCCTGTATTTCTCCTGATTGGTATGTTGTATATTGTGCTTTCAGTAAAACCTGTGAAAAGTGTCCTCTGGTGCGTTTCTGTTGGCCTGACCGCTCTGATCCCTAAAACGAACCCTGACATAATAATAATACTGATGATGATATAATAATAATAATAGTAATAATAATAATGACATCACATACAAAAATAATAAGGAAATAAATAGATAAGTGAGAAATGACCAATACAATGATTCTAGATTTATAATTACAATGCCAATCAATTCTAAAACTTCAGTACTTACCAACACTATAACAATAGACTTCAATGATACGGTTATACATTTCTGACATGGCTGCCAACTCAATATGATTACCAAAGCAGTCATCACGTCTTTTTCTTTGGACATATGTCTGGAAGTTCTCCGAAACAAATGGAGCAAACGCATCTTCATTTCTGGACTGTCATGAGAAAAAGAAAAATTTACACATCAAATATCTAAGGATAGAAAGACGCACTGCCTAAAGAGTGTTTTACCAACCATCAAGTTTATCAACTCGGTAACACTGACAAATGCTAAAATTCCAATAATGCCTTTTGTTCAACAATCCAAATTAGAGAGGTAAATAATATTTCACGGCATTACCTGTTTATCTACTATATGAATCATGTATACTGTTAAAGACAAAAACTTGAACAAACTCTCCTGCATACTTACAATATAATCCATGCATTGCTGACGTACATTACCATGCATGTCTTGGTCTCCGTAGACCTGATCAGCAACAGCACGGAACAAACAAGCTCCATCATCCCTCATTTTCTTGATCATCAGCCCCTTCTTCTTCATCTTCTTCTCAAATCTCCTTTCCTTCTGCACATCATAAAGAGAAATCACAATGCATCATTACATCAAAGTTAACAGAGATTATGAGCAACACAATTATAACCATCCAGCAGAACCTTCCCCCCTGACACACACTACACTACACTACACTACACT
>NW_020872162.1:358203-363203 GCF_003789085.1 Penaeus vannamei | reverse complement strand
AGTATTCGCATTACATAAATCAAGAGTGGCTCTTTAAAAGGCTTACCATAATCAAACTAAATAAAAGACCCCACTTGTGTGATTGAACTTTTTATCAATATCTAACTAAAACCCTCTCCAAAGAATGCCAGAAAAAATGCATTGCACAGATACAAAGAATATTTCTTGTTTACTGGGTATCTTTCCTACCACACAATTCCATTTACATTTGGCAATCTAATTTCAGTTCCCTTTAAATTACAGTAACGTACAATTTCTTTATCACTAACATGGATGTGTGTGAGGGGAGTCCTAATTGCCACAATCATGCATAAGCTGTTAAAACCTGACAGGCTGTCTTTCCTGTATCCCACTTGTTATGAATGAAACACATGCAACCCATTAAAAAAAAAAGGCCCATCCGCATCCACCGGTCTATTCCTGTGTGTCTTGCACTCCTTCTTTATCGTGAAATAAAAGTGGTGAGTGAAAAAAAGTATATTTTGTACTGTGTATTCCATCCAGCGATCCCCCATCCATCTTCACCCCCAATAACTGTACAATGCAAATGAATCACACAGTCACATCTTGGTATCTTATTGTCATATTTCCCAAAGTTAGATTTTATTTCCCTGTCAATCTCTATGAACCCCCCTAGTTATTTAATATTCAAGGACAGCAAGTAACCCATATGTGCAGCTTTAATTTTGCAATAGACTAAACAATTCATCAGTGTAAATTATGCAGCGCACACACACACACACACACACACACACTCTCACTCTCACTCTCACTCTCACTCTCACTCTCACTCTCATCTCTCTCTCTCTCTCTCTCTCTCTCTCACTCACTCACTCTCACTCACTCACTCACACTCACTCACTCACTCACTCACTCACTCACTCACACACTCACAGCTCACACTCTCGCTCACTCACTCACACTCTCGCTCACTCACTCACACTCACTCACTCACACTCACTCACTCACACTCTCGTCACTCACTCACTCACTCACACTCTCACTCACTCACACTTCACTCACTCACTCACACTCACTCACTCACACTCGCTCACTCACTCACACTCTCGCTCACTCACTCACACTCACTCACTCACACTCTCGCTCACTCTCACTCACACTCTCGCTCACTCACTCACTCTCACTCACTCACTCACACTCTCTCTCTCTCATCTCACTCTCTCACTCACTCACACTCTCACTCACTCACTCACTCTCGCTCACTCACTCACACTCACTCACTCACACTCTCGCTCACTCACTCACACTCTCACTCACTCTCACACTCACTCTCACTCACTCACTCACACTCTCGCTCACTCACTCACACTCTCACTCACTCACTCTCTCACTCACTCATCACTCACTCACTCACTCACTCACTCACTCACTCACTCACTCACTCACTCACTCACTCTCAACTCTCACTCACTCACTCACTCACTCACTCACTCACTCACTCACTCACTCTTCTCGTCACTCACTCACTCACACTCTCGCTCACTCACTCACACTCTCGCTCACACTCACACTCCGCTCACTTCACTCACCACTCACTCACTCACTCACACTCTCGCTGCTCACACTCTCGCTCACTCACTCACACTCTCGCTCACTCACTCACACTCTCACACTCTCACTCACTCACACTCTCGCTCACTCACTCACACTCTCGTCACTCACTCACTCACTCACTCACACTCTCGCTCACTCACTCACACTTCTCGCTCACTCACTCACTCCACTTCACACTCTCGCTACTCTCACTCACTCACTCACACTCTCACTCACTCACTTCTCACTCACTCACTCACCTCACTTCACACTCACTCTCACTCACTCACTCACTAACTCTCTCTCACACTAACTCTCACTCACTCACTCACTAACTCTCACACTCACTCACTAACTCTCACTCACTCACTCACTAACTCACTCACTCACTCACTCACTCTCTCACACTCTCACTCACTCACTCACTAACTCACTCACTCACTCACTCACTAACTCTCACTCACTCAACTCACCTCACTCACTCACTCACTAACTCACTCACTCACTCACACTCACACTCACTCACTCACTAACTCACACTCACTCACACTCACTAACTCACACTCACTCACTCACTAACTCTCACTCACTCACTAACTCTCACTCACTCTCACTCACTAACTAACTCTCACTCACTCACACTCTCACTCACTCACTAACTCTTACTCTCACTCACTACTCTTACACTCACTCATTAATTCTCACTCAACTCACTCATTCACTCACTAACTCTCACTCAGTCACCCCCACTCTTACTCTCACTCACTTTCTCACACTCTTGCTCTCTCACTCACTTACTCTCACTCACTTACTTACTCTCACTCACTCAATTACTCTCACTCACTCACTTACATTCTCACTCACACTCTTGCTCATTCACTCACTCACATTTTTGCTCACTCACTCACTCAACACTCTCACTCGCTCACTCACTCCATCACATACTCTCACACTCTCACTCACTCACTCACTCCATCACATACTCTCACACTCTCTCACTCACTCACTCACTTACTCCCTCATTCCATCACACTCACTCACACTATCACTTACTCTCTCAATCACATTATCACTTGCTCATTCACTCTCATACTGACATTCTCACTTTCACTCACACTCTAACATTCACTCACTCACAATCTCACTCACTCTCACTTTCACTAACACTCATACTCTCAAATTCAATCTTACTCTCATACTCTCTCTATTACGCTCACTGTCATACTCACATTCTCTCATTCCCAACACTCTCACTCACTTTCATTCACTCACTCACTCAATCACACTCAAACTCTCAAACTCATACTTTCAAAATCACTCTCACATTCACTCCCTCTCACGTTCTCTCTTTAAATCTCTTTCTCACTCTCTCTTTATCTCTCTCTTATAACATCTATATACATATATACACATATACATACATACATATATATATATACATATTATATAAGCCTTTGAAAAAAATAACCTCTTTATATCCTCTATGTATAACAAGAGATTGTGATACTGGGTACAATTATTTTGATATTCAAGGTACCATAAGATAACAATAGCTACAAATGATCACAATAACATATAGTACTAAATGTGTGTAGTCTATGGAAGGCACCCCCAATATAGCATTTCTTTTAACTTTTTGTACTATGGCTAATACTTTTAAAGTGCCACTTTCTCATTGTGACTAAATATGTAATAACTATATTCTAAAGTTTATGTATATCTTTTCATTCTATTCAGGACATAAGCATCCAGATATGGTAATAATGACTAATGTTAATTACTACTTAATGTAAATCAAAACAAGTATATATAAAAAAAAAATCTAATCATATTGATCCATAAGTTATTTGATTTCATTTGATAAATAGGCTTAAAGTCTAATATCTTATCATGAGTAGGCCAATCTTTGTATTTATTGATCCCAATCAATGTGTTGCAATATTACAAAAACTAAAAGCAATGTATTCAGGTAATTACAGTCAACTCAAATATTGCCTAATCCATCATTATAACATACACTTCTTACAGACTTGCTTGCTTAGTATCTAATTAGCCACATTCATGCAAGCCTAATCAATCTCTGATAGGAGTTTTAGTCGAACTAATGCCTCTTAATCAATCATTCCCCATAAAAAAAGAAATGTTTTTAAATGGCAACTGCTAAAAAATATCATTATGAAAAATCCTCTAAATCAATACTATGGTTGTATAAACTATTCTATACATTACAATATAAGAATGTATTAAATAGGGTAATTCAACAATCAACAAAGGTAAACTTTTGCCTAAGAACAGACATGTACAATTATGAAATATGGCCCAATTCCAAAAGTACATCCAAGTACCATAATTAATACCAAAAAACAAAAAATATTGATATCTATATTATTTACTTTTCATTTCTGCATAGATACAATGAAATAAAAATTGTGTTCAAAGTTTCCTGTCCAGCATATTACACAATAAAAAATTACATATCTTACAAATAACAGTTACATATTTTACCTTGCGGAAGGTTTGTTATGTATATTGCAAACAAAAAAAAAAGTCAGGCAGAATTTGAGGTAATATCTTTGTCTGATAAGAATTCAAATATAAATTTTACTCAAAAGTATGTATAAGAAAATAATATAAAAACACACAGCTATAGTTGCAGGTAATACAGGTCCATTATAACAAACTGAATACTTACATCCAAAGGCACTATAACATTTCTTCATAATTTAGCAGTCTACTCACTCAAGAAGTCATGTTTTGTACACTTACTTCACTTTGTTTTAAAAATATGTATAATGTAAACATACAGTAAAATGAATATGGTATAATCATATGTGAGAAATATGAGGTAAGTTCATTACAGGTAATGAGGATCATAGGATTAAATGGATGAGAAATATATGAATTTTGAGATTTGTTGTCATGACGTATGAGATTTAAAAGCTAAGGCATCTGGGTTATGTGATATTAATATTATGAACATCAGGGCTAGGATATGTTAGTGTAATTAAGTATGAAGATTATGAGTATATGGGTTGTGAATTTTGAATGTTCTCAGATATGGCGATTATAATATATGAGGCTCATTAAGCAAGGGGGTTACAAGGTATGAAGACTACGACGTATGAGGGCAATGAGGAACAAGTTATGAGTGTTCTTACCTGTATGTGATTGGGCAAAGATCCTATTGGCAGCTGGTGTTGGTGGCTCGCAGACGAAGAAGCCTCTCCTGCCTCCACCTCCGCCGCTCCAGACTGCTGCTGAGGCTTCTTCTTGGGGAGGATTGTCATTGTGAATCCTTTACGATGTCCGGATCTCCCTCTAACGAGAGGAATGTGCCCAGAATGGGTGTAATTTGGTGCGCTTTGTCCAGAAAATGGCGAAAGTGTGATATCATAGACCCGTAAACCCTTGTTTTCGGCTGGCGGACAGGGGAGGGACGAGCCAGT
>NW_020872162.1:350703-353203 GCF_003789085.1 Penaeus vannamei | reverse complement strand
TCTCGGCCACACCAATGATATCTCGATTCTGCAGACCGATGGGGATGGCCTGTCGCTGAATGGGCGTCGGATCTGTGTACCCTACACTAGAAATAATATCCAGGATTTCTTTCTTGATGTTGGATTCGGACCATTTTCTGATGGGGTTGGGAATTCGGCCACCTTTAATAGCAATATTGTAATCCTCCCTGAAAATACGCCAATCTCGTTCCGTCATCTGTTCTGGGACTTTCTCGCTCCAGTGACGGTCATCCCATCTCTTCTTATCTTCCTTCTTCTGCTCCTTCTTCATGCGAATTATCTCCTGGTCCTTGTCGGCCTGAGTGCGCCGATGCTCGATGTAATTCCCGTAGAACTTCGACTGGACCTTCTTCTGCTCCTTCAGATCCAGCCCTCCGAAGTGTCCCCGCCCGAAAAAGTGCACGAGATGTTTGTTGATATAAAGCTCATTGTAGTCTACCGACGTGTCCTCGCCGGCATCCCAGTCGAAGACAAACTTACGGTCGTTCAGCCTGCGGACCTTCTTCTTCTTCTTGACAATGCCCAAGTACCTCTCGTTGACCGCGTCCCTCTCCAGCTGCTTCTTCTTCTCCAACTCCAGGTCTTCCTTGTTCTCTCGGGGTTCACGATCCCTCCTGTGGCGGTCACGTTCCCGGGGGTCTTCCTGTCGGAGGGCCTGCTCAAGCTCGCGCCGCCCTTCTTGGTACATCTGCTCGCGACTCTTCCGCTCATCATCCTGTCTCTTCCGCATCTCCTCAACCTGGCAAGGAATTGGGACAATAAAGCTCTGATGACTGGCAGTGTAAACTTCACAAATACCAACATGGAAAGTAGTAATGATACTAGATCTTTTACTCAATCCTTGGAGAACTACTATAGAAGAAATAGATATACAAGACAAAAAGGAAGACATACAAGAAAAGGGCAAAAAAGAAAAAAAAAGAGAGAAAGAAGCTAGAAGAAGAAGAAAAACAAGACATAGAAGAAAAAAAGGCAAGAAAAAAGGAAGAAAACAAATTCAAGAAGCCCGTTCATTGAACTCAAAACATCTTTGTCTTTTCTAATCACTGTCAAACAAACACGCACACACCTATATCTCAATCTAAATTCACATCCACATTAACACTCGCCTACAGCCATACCTTCACACAGATGCACATGTAAACAGACACCCCCAAGCCTCACACATCCACACACATACCCAAACCCTGTAAACCCACCTCCTCCTGACGCCGCTTCAATGCTTCTGCCGCTCTCTCTGCCTTGGACAGGAATTTGGGTCGACTGAGAGCTTCCTCCTCAGCCCTCTTCCGGGCAACCATTTCCTCGAGGGAGAGCGGTTCCTTCTTGATTTTCTTTTCTTTCTCATTGGCTCTGTCCTTTTCATCATCCTGGGGAGAGCGAGAAGGCCAGTGTTATAATACAGGTTGTTGCATAATTCAATCTTGGAGCAATCATTATGACTCTCCTCGTTTTCATCTTTCCACGATTAAGAACCCCAACTCTTATTACCGGACTGATCTTTCTTCTTTTCTTTTTTCTTTTTTTAATCAACACAGCATTCTTTGAGAAAACAATCAGCATGGCTATTTCATAAAAAAGAATGCTTACCTTGTGCCCAGACATTACCTAAAAAATACTGAAATATCACTGTAACTTCTGGATATCTCAACCACCAATGATATACAAAATAATTTGTTGACATTAACACAATAATGCTTACAGACATTCATATTCTCACTACTCATTCTCTGTATTACATCAAGGTAGACAGCACTTGCACTAAACTAACACAAATAGTAGTATTGTCAATCCACACTATGTCCTATACAAAGGTGAATACTTCAGAAAAAGAGCATGTACTCAAAAATATCTATCATATTTACCTTCAGAAGAAAGAACTAACATTTTCAATTAGATATATGTATCACAAAAAAACAGCAAATGAATTTCAACTATTTTAAACCCTTCACATACAGGTCCCCTAATATGATATGCATACCCACTAGCCATCACTTAATTCAATGATCACACCCCATTGTCAAAAATTAACTACGTTCATTTTCGATCTTTCTTAGTCATGCTATGTTCTACAGGCAAATTATGGTTTCTTAAAATGGAGATTTATCCAAAATATATTCAATGGTAGTTGTTGCATGGTTACATTCACACTATCCATGATAGGTTACTACAGACAATTCACACCAATATGCATGATAATCTTCTAACAACACAACTATAATATGAAAAATTAAGTGTAAAGTTGATTATGAAAACTTTAATTTCCTTTCTAAGCATGATGTGAAAGTAATATCTTTTCAGTTGTATAAATTTTAGGCCCTGAATCAGGACAATTCTATGCTGTAATACTAAATCACACATACTACAGTTCTCACAAATGAGTCATACAGCACACTAAAGATACCACTTTGTTTTCCATACTAGTAATACATAAAAGTATTGCAAAGTCTCTGAACCTTCAACAAAAATCAGAGCCTGT
>NW_020872162.1:335703-340703 GCF_003789085.1 Penaeus vannamei | reverse complement strand
CTGGGGGGAGGAGGACTGGGGGGAGGAGGACTGGGAGGAGGAGGACTGGGGGGAGTTGGACTGGGGAGAGGAGGACTGGGGGAGGAGGACTGGGGAGGAGGAGGACTGGGGAGAGGAGGACTGGGGTGAGGAGGACTGGGAGGAGGACTGGGGGAGGAGGACTGGCATGAGAAGGACTGGGGGGAGGAGGACTGGGGGGGAGGACTGGTGGAGGAGGTGGGGGGAGGAGGAGGACTGGGGAGGAGGACTGATGGGGGGGAGGGAGGACTGGAGGGGAGGAGGACTGGGGGGAGGGGGACTGGGCAGGGACCATCTCCCCCGCGCCTCCCACTTACCCCAGAGGGCTGAGGGGCAGGTGTTGGGGCGTGTCCACAAGCCGATGGGCCATGGCTCTGCTGCTTATAGATCCCCCATAGTTTAGCCTGGGACCGCGTGGGTGGCCACTAGGCGCACTGCAGATGCTATGAAGGGAGGCTATGCACTGACAGGGAAGTCTTTTGCAGAGCCGTATGTATGTATGCATATATGCACATACATACAACAAATAATCATTTTTTATATAAAAATCCACCTATATATATATATATATAGAGGTAAAAATACACAACACTAACCAAATTCAATCACAACCTCATCATCCACGATTAGTGCGTAATAACATATATATCCGGTCCTTACTAGAGGTCCACCTATTTACCAAACTTTTACATCAACTCCAAATAAAAGTAAAGAGATGTAAGTGTGAAGAATATGAATGATGTGATAGTGGAATAGTAGAAAAAAAAAAATGAAGAAAAAATACATAAAAGAGCGCTCCAGATTACATGACTTATTGGGTTACTCAAGCCTACAATTATTACACCCTACCACTCACTACTCTACCTAAAATCCTATAGCACTACGCTACCTATCACCTATAATATCCCTTAATATTTATATAGTACTATAATATATATCATATATACTACTCTTACTCACTACTATATACCATACACTCACCCTAATAATTTACTATACACTCATGAAATAGATTCTATCCCCTTACCCCGTAACAACCCACATTATCTACTATACCCCCCTCACTACCTATTTATGCGTGCTCAAAGAATGCTCCGGTCATTAAGAATATGAGTTCATTATATGACAAAAAGCCTCTCTTAAACGTCTCCCCGTTACCTCTCTTACACTTCCCTCTCTCTATTCTATGTCTCTATCTATCTACTAATACCAATATATTATTTATTACTATAGTTTGATATCGCTTGCTTGTAAATAATTTAGGCCTGAACAAGGCCAGCCAACTCGCTGCGTGTCTGTCGTTATCTATGTTATAATTAGTCACCATGAATGCACACACATTATACTCATTACTTCCCTACTCCCTATTACCCCCTACTCCATCACTCTCTCATTGATCTCTCTCTCCTCTATTTACTCCTATATCTACATACTATATATACCTGTCATTCACCTCCTACTCTCTCTAATTCATATTCACAATTATACCTTATATATCATACTCTATATCTCTCTATCACAATCCTCTCTCTCATTACTCGGTCTCTCTCTTCACTACTCTATAATCCATCACTCACTGCTATCCTCCATTCCCATCACTCTACCATACCCATCCATTCCCTCACTCTCTACCCACCCCTCTCTCACCTCCTCCCCTACACCATCTATCCCCCCCTCCCCTTCTCACTCCTCCCCTTACCGCTCTACTTACCTCTTACCCACCCTCTACTTACTCTCCACCTCCACTCCACCCTCTCCTCCCTATCATTACCTCCATACCTAACCTCTACTGCCACCCCTGCTCATCATCACTCACTCACCACTCACTACACACACCATCCATACACCACACTACCACCTCACACCATCACCCACCTACCACACACACCCTCAACCTACCTCACCTCAGCCCCCCTCTCTCCTCCCCTCCGCCCCTCACTCCTCCTCTCACACACACCACTCTCACCATCCTCACACATCCTATACCTCATCTACCTTTACCCTACTTATAATACTCTTTCTATCGTACTACCTTCCTTCTACTCACCTCAAGGTTAAAATGGCGGACAAAGTGGCACCGCCGACATCCCCTAGTCACCTGTTTCATTTAGCACTCACGATAAATTTCAATCCTGCTTAAGAAGATGAATGATTATAATTAATTAGACCTGCTAAAATTCAATGTTGTTATTGATAAAAGACTTAGATTAAACGGGACGTTATATGAACCCTCTAGTGATGGTTTATTTTACTATAGTTATTGAGTAATAAATATAATTTCATTTATATTTAAATTACGCCACTCATAATGGATTCCCCTCTTCCAGCATACTGTAAAGCTCATTCTTTGAACTTTATTCCTGCGCGACTATACAAAGGCATGAGCCATAGTACCGAGCATATAACCTTTATTGATACTTAGAATAAACTCGATGCAGATGGACTATGGGTGGAGGTTTTCTATCTAGGCGAAACCCGCACACATTTCAATAAAATAATGGGGTTAATAAGATGTTTATCGAGCTAGAGATAAATCTAACATATTAGCTAAGCATACTGGGACATATAAATGAGAGTACACCCTACACAAGCAGGAGTAGAATAAATAACATATTACTTAGTTCCAACTAGGAGTAACATACTTTTAGTACATGTGCATATATATTTTCCTTTCTCTCTTTCTGTCTATTTTGTTTTCCCAGATCACCCCCACCATACATGATTTAGGTTTAATTAGTTATTTGTGATTCAATAGCATTAGCCTTATTCATCTAATAACCTTACAATTGTTATGAAATAGAGCAACATACATATTCAAACCCCCACCAGCACATACACGTACTAACATAAGGCACACACCCAATTAGTTAAGAAATTTGATTGTCTCTTTTACTGAGAGATCATTTCATCAATGGAAACCAGTCAAGGTGACCAAGATTCCACCCATCAAAATTACATCCGGAAATGTCGACATTTTCACACTACTCGCACACTATAGTGAGTATGATATGAGCGTGCAACGCCAAAGGTTATACTTACATTTCTATCCAATCTAATGTGCTTTCATGGTGAAAAGGTTATAGCCACAACTGCCTCTTAATAAAAATTCTGCCTCCTTTGATATGTAGATGAATCCGCTCATACTTCCCAGTGTGAAGAGCTATTCGCTGAGAAGAGGGTATTCATTTAGGGAAGGCGAGTTCCAGGTAAAAAAAAACAGATTATGGGCAAAAGCAAAAGAGCGTTCTACATTATCATGTCCGACTGCTGCCCTGTCAGAATAATGTGATCAAGTTTTCGTTGGGAATTACTGCGATCGTCGTATCACACGTTAGATTCATATAATGTCATATAATCCATTTTTGATTCTGAGAGCCTCATTTAGTTGCCTGAGCACGTCGGCACAGTTATTCTGTTTGCTTTTTGGTACTTTACGAACGCATTGTCCTTCTCATTACAGAAAATTGAGGCTATTGACGAAATCATCTTGGAGGGAGCGAGAACGTGCATTCCCCTAAAGCAAGGACGGCCTCTGGCTCAAAGCGACTGACCCAGAACTCATAAGGGGTTGGGGGATGTTCAGTGGATTTCGCCAGAACTGATTCCAAACGTTTGAAGTCCTCTCTTGACGTGACAAGCCTGATGGTGCTTGCGATGAAGGGTCACCGGAAGACGTGACACTCACCAAATCCTTGACATTTCAGTCCTTCTCAAGCTCTCTCACTCGAACATGAGCTACATGAACGATAAGTCGATTTTGAATATCAAATTACCATTTGCAATGCGACTCTTAGCCTCGGTGGTGGCAGCTGCAAACTCATCTGCTCCAGGGGTCGTGTGTTTGGCGCTAATCACCGTATTCGAATCGAATCCATAAGCGACTGCAATCCAAAGGTGTTCTCAGACCAGCTGCCCGAAAATGCAAACGTGCTGATGAAAATTTTTAAATGACAAAATATTTTATGAACTAATTTTCGAGCTATTCGTCTGAGGACACCTGTAGACTCCAGTTACCCCTCTCACTTCGCGTTGGTGATGGAGATTTTATCCCTTGATATTACACCCTTATCTACATAGGTTAAATAGGAGAGAGTAAACCTCAATTACATATTTTTTCTATGATTTATCTACTTATTTGGTCTTTTGTTAGTAATAATACATCTACTATGACTATTTTTACTACTATCATTATCGTTGTCATTATTTTTATTATTATTATCATCATTATTTTTCAAATGCTTATAATCAGCAACACCTGAAGTCGCCCACAACAATCGTCGAAAGAATGATTAGAATGATTAGAATAGGTAAATGGCAAATCAAGCATCTGTGTCATCTTTACCCCGATTTCGCACATCATATTGTGACAAGCAACAAGGGGTTGGCTTTTATACTAAAGAGCTTAAAAAGATTTAAAAGATTTACTTATAATTCCATTTGTTATTGTTCACTGGAAGCGCGCAGGATACGCAGGTCAGATAGATATAGATATATATATATATATATATATATATATATATATATATATATATATATATATACGTGTGTGTGTGTGTGTGTGTGTGTGTGTGTGTGTGTGTGTGTGTGTGTGTGTGTGTGTGTGTGTGGCATGTGTATGTGTGTGTGTGTGTGTGTGTGTGTGTGTGTGTGTGTGTGTGTGTTGTGTATACATGACATTTACCCTGAGGTCTATTTGCTTTTTCATTTCGGCAAAAGGATAGCGTTTTTGATGTTGCTACCAAGGTCTAAATGAGTATTTTTTATAGACTTTGCTTGCCAGTACATTGGTTAATATCCCCTCGAACTTTCCGAAATGAATAACCTTATTTTTAATACAACTGAATACATATGGGAAGAAAGAGGCGAAAACATGCAAGAAAGATATATTTCACTCCATTGTAAAAGCCCGCGAAACTATCCGAACGGAGTTTATAATTATTATTTTTAAGGTCTCCGCAGAGGCGGATTTAGAATGGCAGCCA
>NW_020872162.1:320703-328203 GCF_003789085.1 Penaeus vannamei | reverse complement strand
AATACCTTGTAACAGGGAATAATATTAGGAAATGACACTGATTTCACAGAAAAATGGCTAAAATTCATAGATTACTGTAGCGAATGATGTCATCATAAAATCATCAAATAGACTTAGATGTCGGGATATTCAATATTGGGATTCATATTGCTTTTTCGCTTCGGTTTTTAAAGAAATTAAGCATTCATACGTCATTTTCGCCCGCGCTGATGACGAGGTATCTGCGAGCGACGGGTTTGTTTTCACCAAGCGGAATGGCGACTCGACTCGTGACGTCACACCGAATCGGTATATTATTATTATTGTGATGATAATGATGATAATAATCATATAATAAACAGGAAGCGGTAATAATCATCATCTTTATATTAATCATTATTATCATCTTTGTAATGGTAATAATGGTATCGGTTTGTTTTCACCAAGCGGAATGGCGACTCGACTCGTGACGTCACACCGAATCGGTATATTATTATTATTGTGATGATAATGATGATAATAATCATATAATGTATCATCTTTGTAATGGTAATAATGGTATGATGAAAAGATAATAATGATGATAATAATAATAACAATAATAAAGATAATGATAATGATTACGAAAACAGTAATAACAGTAACAACAGTAGTACTAACAACAGTATCAATAACAGTAATAACAATACTACTATTACTACTACTGATGATAACGACAATAATAATAATAATAATAATAATAATAATAGCAATCACAATGCATTAATCATAATTAGAATAACTTTATTGTGAATAGATTGCTTATTTCTACCTTGACGAAGTCCAACTGATGAATCCAGTGACAAATGAACCCCTAAAATTGAACCTCCCGGCAAATGAATCCCTAAAATTGAACCTCCCGACGGAATAAATCCCTAAAAATTGAACCTCCCGGCAAATAACCCCCCCAAAAAAAGTGAACCTTCCGACGGAATAAATCCCTAAAATTTGAACCTCCCGGCATATGAACCCCCTAAAAAAAGTGAACCTCCCGACGGAATAAATCCCTAAAAATTGAACGTCCTAGCAAATGAATCCCCTAAAAAGTAAACCTCCCGATATAAGAATCCCTAAAAATGAATTTCCCGAGAAATGAACCCCTAAATTTGGACCTCCCGACGGAATAAATCCCTAAAAATTGAACCACCCGGCAAAAGTGAACCTCCCGACGAATGAATCCCTAAAAATGAATTTCCCGAGAAATGAACCCCTAAAATTGAACCTTCCGACGAATGAACCCCTCAAATTAAACCTCCCGCCAAATGAACCCCTATGAATGAATCTCCGTATAAACTCACACATATTCCCAACAACTGAACCCCTTACCACATGAACCTTCCCCCCCCCTCTAAAAAAAAAAACTAAAACAACAAACAAGATAACTATAGAAAATCAATAACACTTGCCAATAAGCTAATCATTCACTTCATACCACCATATAATAAAAAATGAAAAAGAAAAACAAATGAAAAAGAAACAGAAAACAAAATAAAAAGAAATAGAAAACAAAATAAAATTAAAAAGGAATACCATTTACCTTACACACATGATTCACACCATAATAAAAAGAAAGAAAGAAAGAAAGAAAAAGAAAGAGAAAACAAAACAAAAAGGAAAATGAAATAATATCCTTTCCTTTACAGACATGATTCACACCATAAAAAAAAAACAGAAAAGAAAGAAAACAAAAAGAGAAAACATATAAAAAAAGGAAATAATACCATTTACCTTACAGACATAATAAGCGTGGACGAAGAGACCGTGCTGGCCACCACCTGACGGAGACCAGACTGAAGAAACGTTTGTCGACGTTTGTCATCCTCGACAGAAACGTTTGCTGGAGGACCACCGTTGATTCGTCTCACGTGCACCCTCCATGTCGACGAACCTGCCTGGGATGAGGGTTTTGTATATAGATAGATAGATAGATTGATTGATTGATTGATTGATTGATTGATTGATTGATTGATTGATTGATTGATTGATTGATTGATTGATTGATTGATTGATAGATAGATAGATAGATAGATAGATAGATAGATAGATAGATTGATAGATTGATAGATTGATAGATTGATAGATTGATAGATAGATAGATAGATAGATAGATAGATAGAGAGAGAGAGAGAGAGAGAGAGAGAGAGAGAGAGAGAGAGAGAGAGAGAGAAGAGAGAGAGAGAGAGAATTTGTGAAAATGCGGTAGATTTTTTTGTCTCATCTAAAATTTATGGAAATATGGTATTATATATTTGCGAAAATGTGGTAGATTTTCTGTTTTTTTTTTTCTGTTTGGTTTCAATTAAAATTTGTGAAAATATGGTTGATTTATTCTGTCTTTATTTCAGTTTCTGAAAATGTGGTAGATTTTTCTCTCTTTTTTTTTGTCTTTTATTGAAGATTTGTAAAATTGTGGCGTGATTTTCTTGTCTTTCATCTAAGATTTGTGAAAATATATCAGAAAATGTTTGTCTTCTTTAATCAAAATTTGTGAAAATGTGGTAGAATTTATTTGTCTATTTATCTAAAATTTTTGAAAATGCACACACACACACACACACACACACACACACACACACACACACACACACACACACACACACACACACACACACATATATATATATATATATATATATATATATATATATATATATATATATATACACACACAAAGAACTACCTTGTGCTACTTCTCGGAAACTGAGATATCTAATATGAATAGAGAAACATTCATACACACACACTATACATACACAAGATGTGAGCTAAAGATACACAGGTGAACGAACCAATAACCATTAGTAATTTATACAGAGCTCCAGGTAGATTATATAAACAATTGTAGTATATATAACAGTATTTAGACCTTCGTAATCAGTGCATCGTTGTGAAAACAAAACAAAAAAAGGTAAAACACATCTGGAAGTTCCGAACACTTGCACACGAACACGTTGTGGATGACATTTGAATATCAGAAACATCCGTAACTTGAATACATTTAAGATGGAATCAAAGGAACATCTGCTATGTTATGAATTATATCATTTCTTAATGTAAGATGGAGGTCAACCTAACTTCAGATGTATTACCATTATGAATTTTGTGTGTATTTTATATCCATTTGAGCTGTAAAATTACTGTTCATGTAGAGGAATAACCGTCATAACAAATGGAAGAATGTATTTTGAATTTGAAGTTGAATACATTCTAACGATGATTAAAATTTTATAAACCAGCGAGGTATCACAGATAGCTGTAGCCATGGACAAGTGAATAAAAATGAATAAAGAGAATAGAGAGAGAGTGAAGAGAGAGAGAGAGAGAGAGAGAGAGAGAGAGAGAGAGAGAGAGAGGAGAAGAGAGAGAGAGAGAGAGAGAGAGAGAGAGAGAGAGAGAGAGAGAGAGAGAATCATAGTAATTAGTCTGACCAATCCTAACATCAATGAAAATAATTTTGAGGAAAATTGCTAGCTAAATTCACCCTGTAAAATAAGATTATTCTGAACACCTTTTTTTATGCTTGTGTTTTATATATTTGTGTTGAAAATTACAGGGTGATGAAAATGTTAAGTAGCAAAATGTGAAAACAGACCATAAAATGGAATATATATAATCGATAAAATACAATCGATAACTTTCGCCAACTCTACACATGCATCCACGTGTAATAAAAATGAATAAAGACGACCCATGAACAGTTCAAGCAGACAAATATTTCTCAATGATTTCCAATTCATCACAGATGCACAGTTCCACAAATCACACTTATTATATACTTATAATAAGACATTTCCACGCGGTTTCGCTCCCTACAGTGCCCTCTCGGACGTACTTTGGGCACGGCGCACACAGTAGCGTTGTAATCGAAGAAATAGTAATGTCTTCTGTTTACTGTATAAGCTACGTCTTCGGCGACTTTAAACTGCTTGCACATTTCCCTCACTCGATTTCTCCGCGTTGTTAGAGTCTCTTCGACGCGTTTTTCTTTCGTTTCAGTCTCTTCGACGCGTTTTTCTTTCGTTTCAGTCTCTTCGACACGATTTTCTTTCGTTTCCTCGTTCAGGACAATCGCAGGAGGCTCGGCGTGGTCTCCTTCCTGGTGGGGAGACCTCGCCGACTCCTCCTTCCCAGCGGAGGATCTGTCATTCACGCGAGATAGGAAGTTGTGGCTTAACATCACCGTCGTCGCCAGCAGGAGGGCGAACCCACGGAAGATTTTCTTGCGGAAGAACATCTGGGTCTTCACGCGTCCGGTCGACGAGGGACGGGCAAGTGCACGATGCCGCGATCGCCAAACATCTGGCTGACCGGCTCGCAAGTGGAGGATGAAAACTTAAGTGAGCGCGAATAAACTGGACACCAATTGGTATTTTCAGATGATGACGTCACCTCCTATGGCCGAACATTTTATCTTAAGAAGCTGTTTTTAATTTACACAGACCTCCATGTGGACATTTGCAGTGTGTGTGTGTGTGTGTGTGTGTGTGTGTGTGTGTGTGTGTGTGTGTGTGTGTGTGTTGGACACTTGGAGAATGTTTATCTTTCAATTCCTTTTCCTTCATATTAACCCCATAAAGTTCTCGATATACTTCATACCCCATTTTACGAATGCGGGAAAGATTGCTTACTAATATGACAAATTTCTTATCAATAACAAGAGACTCATTGTTAAGGGATGTGGCTTTTTTCGGGGGGTGGGGTGGGTGGGGGGGGGTACAATAGGACTATAGGATCAAAACAGAACCCGTCTACATTCAAAACAAAGTACAAAGTAAATATAGCGACAGCATGTATACTCTCACAGCCCCCCCCCCCCCCGAAATGGTATACCAAAATAAAGCTAAAGATATGTAAATTGTATTCTTGCCACTGACAGCAATAAACAAGCATGAGTATATTGTGATGGGATTTGCGTCACACAAATTCTCTAAACATACGGCCGTTAGAGACGAATATTTCAAATCTTAGTCTTCATCGGTAATTACCTTATTTAGGAAGGCACAAAAACGTGCTATATAAGCATCTGTTTTTATCTTAACGAAAATCCAAAAAGATTAATTGTCTTTAAATATCTGTACGACAAGAAGAAAACAAATAAAATAATATAAAATAAAAATAAAATAATATAAAATAAAAGAAAAGAAAATAAATAAAAAAGGAAAATAAGTTTGACAAATATTAAAAGCCCCTCGAAAATTTTTCACACGCCAACACACACGTACTCAAATTCCCCCAAAAAACACACATTAAGTACATCCATACAGAGAGTATGTACAGATACGGACTTTTCCAACAGGTTCACCGCTCTAGTAAGTGGTCTAATCTATTTCTGGCAATACATACATAGTATCCGGTATTTTGTGAATGGAATGTTCTTGTTTGTATTGAAGTCTGTGATTGGCGCCTGGTATATAGTAAATATATTCACTGGCAACTAATATGAGCCATTGGAATCATGTTAAAAGGTTTGGAAACATTACCAAGTTATGCCCAATACCAATATTATTGCTTGAGAAATGTGGTGTTTTCCTTACATAAGAACAATTGGAAATGCTATATATAACTGGTAACTTTAGCACAATCACGATAGCCAAACATGGATGACAACGGGGTCATTTCATATCAAATCACCCACCTGTGCAGTGAATAACATGACCAATTCCTCATAATTTGGTTTGGATATTGCAATTGGTTTAGGCTCCTGGACCACTTAAAGTTTGAGGCCTCGATTCCTCACAAACCCTCATATTTTGATTCTGGTTTTCATCAAAATTTAAAACCGTGCTGGTAAAAATCAATGGAGGATATCACAGTCAAATTGTGCATTCTGATGTGATCATATACGTAAATCTCAAAAATAAAACGGAAATTGCTTTCTCTTACATGTTCTGCCCTATAATGTTTGCAAGAGGTAGTACTACATCTGCAATAGAAGTGGTATGCACATATTAACTTCCCTAATTATAAGGATAAGCCCACCCATAAATAATTTTGACGTTTTTTAGTAGACAACAAATAAGCTGAAAAAACTGATGAATTGGGCTTGCGTTCTGTAGTCCACCATATGTAAACTGCCCCATAAAGAAACATAAATTTTACATCAAACTATGAAAATGTTATATACAAACCGAGAAGATATCACAAGATATGTCAACATTAGTGTCCAAATTTTGCATTAATTCTTTGAACATCCTTTACTGCATCCTTGCTGAAGCTTCAGGGACCCATTATGTTTGAGTGTGTAAAATATACCAAAATATTTTTTTAAATTGCTCAACCCACTTATCGAAAGTTTGCACGAGTTCATTGTGTGCAGTCCTGAAAGTAATGCATGGTACACAGATATGCAAATTGCCCAAAGACATCAGGTGATTAAGGGACCACATTTAGATCCTTCTCGAGGACTTTGATGATGGCGATTCAATAGTCTTTTCCCAGTGTACCACAACTGACCGTTCAAATCTTATTCAAAGAAAAGAAACTGTTCTAAACCATGTGGAAATTGTGGAAGCACAACTTGAGAATTTGATAAGCATTCTTTTGTTGCAAAATCTCAATTCCAGTGTCTAAATTCCCATTAAGAACAGTTGGAGCCAATAATGGCACTTTTCTATGATTTTGCAGAAAATTATTCATATGTCATTCAAAATTCAAAGCTTTCATTGGACGAATCTCCAATGTATTCTACTGTAGTTTATTGCAGAAAAGAAGACAAACTTTGCCACCAGTCAAACTGCCTTTGGAGCGATGACACAAATCATAATGTTGCTATTGTTCGCGAAGTTCAGGAGCGTAGTTTTTAGGACTTGAAAAGCTTAAAACAATAAAATATTTTTCCGATGGCTGAAGTGCATCTGCACAATCAACAAAAAGATTTTAATGTCCCTGGCACGGGAAACAGCCCTGGGATGATATAGGTGGCACCATAAACATGTACTAATTCTGTTATATGACAATGGCTTTATCTATAAATATTGCCCATGCGTTTAAAAGATTTTTACAGTAGTGGACGACCCCCCCTCCCCCCCCCTCAAAAAAATGCAAATGGCCTGGTTTGAAGCAAAAGTAAGCTGTAGCAAGCAAGTGGGTGACCTCTTCACTCTCTGCACAGAAATATCACACCAATTAAGTTCCTTCATACTGAAAAGATCAAGGTTGATTATAAAAGGCAGTTTCTTGGGGAGAGACATCTAGGCACACATGCAGCACCAGATACAAGATCTTTCCATCATTTTACTCCAGTTGACGAGTGTTCTGCTGCAGCAAAGAGATGCAGTGATGATACATTATTTGGGATTCAGCATAATCATGAAATTTGAAGTCGTTGATTTTATGACCTGTCTCTATGAAGACTAGCGGTGGGTTGGAGTTGTCAGTCAAGTGGATAAGGAGCAGAGTGATGCTTGTGTCAAATTTATACATCCAGGTGGGCCTTCTAGCTCGTTTAATTGGCAGGAACTTGATGATCTAACATTTTTTGGG
>NW_020872162.1:313203-315703 GCF_003789085.1 Penaeus vannamei | reverse complement strand
TGGCTTTAGTTTTGCTCAGTCATCTGACCAAGGTATTGTTTTCACGATGACTATAATTGTATCTTAGTGTCTATATTCTCTATTAACAAGGAAGGGAAAGCAATTCAAAATCATTATTTTGAAATGCATGGAAGATTAGTAGTTCAGGAGAAACTACTAAAGTTTTATTCATGGTATTATTTTACGTAAAGAATTAACAACTGAGTAGTTTATGGACTACTATCCTGATTGTGTTTGTAATAAAGAAAGTTATTTATTCTTATATGATCCTATGAAATTTTTGATATTGTACGGTATTGACTTACAACTGCCATTCTTTACATTTAGGGAGCATTTTATGTGTTGGAAGTAGAATACCAAGACTGTGTCATTATGTACTCCAAAAGATATATAGCTGAGTCTTCAAATTTTTTATGAGAACTAAAGAGGAATTTTCAGAAAACACAATGGGTGATTTTTGGAGAACATTATGTGACACAGCACAGCTAATATGATTTTTGAAAACAGATTTTAAAAAGAAAATGTGTATTGCCTATTGAGTTGTGTAATGTGGTAATGATGATTGTGATAGACAAAAAAAGATAAAAGTATCTGTGATGATAATGAGAATGATGTATTGATAATGATATATTGATATTGATATATCAATGATGACAATAATTATATGATTTTTAAAGAATATAATAATGATAATGATTATGATAATGATTTTGATTTAGTTGTAATGATATTTAGATTCATAACAGTACTACTATTGATACAAAGAGAAAGATATTGATATTGATTATGTCAGTGAAATTATATTAACATTTAGTTTTAGTATATTAGTATTATCAATACTTTATCACTTTTCTCCACCATCAACAGTCACAGCATCCAAGCCAAGTGGACATCATACCCTTAGACGTAACTAATGAAGAGGCCATAGTAGCAGCCAGCGAGCACGTAAAGCAGACGCATGGGGGGAAATTAGACCTTCTTATTAACTCCAGCGGTATCCTCAGTCCAAAGGGAAGGGGCGAGACGAGCTTGAAAGATGTGTCTCTTGAGGTGAGAATGTTTGTATTAGGGCTGGTGATTTTTACAGAAAGTCCATTGTTGCAAAATACTTATATTTAATGTTGCAAGGAAAGTGGGTTTGTATTGCTGTCAAAAACGTGTTTTTATGATTTGATATGATTTACAAAAAAATAAAAAATAAATTCATTATATCACAAGGATCCATTGCCAAAAAAAAACAAAAATGATGGAGGTTGCCTTAGGTTGGTTGAGGAATAAATTTGAAACAACAATTTGTAAATGTATGCTTACCATGATGGACAACAAAGAAAAGGAATAGAAGTGAGACCACAAAAATGAAAAGAATTATTTTTTGGCAGTGTAGGGAAATATCATTTGACAAGAAATGAATTATTTGTATGGATTGTAACATATGTATAGTGTATTTGACTTATATTTTCAGTTCAAAAAACTTTTATTGATTTGGACATTTTTTCTCATTTTCTACAGGCTCTTCAAGAAACCGTCACAGTGAATACGTTGGGGCCCCTGTTAATGGCCAAATACTTCAGTCCACTTTTAGGAGCTGGAAATGGTACCTTTGGCAGACAAGCTCAGAGCGCAAAGGAAAGTCACGCTGCAGTCCTGGTGAACATGTCTGCCAGAGTGGGCTCTATTGGGGGTGAGTATTGTTAAGTAGGTAGCATTTGTATACCTAAAGAGAAAATTTAAGGAAGGGAGAAGGAGTAGGAGAGGTTGAGGGTGAGTGTGAAAAGAAGGACCAGTGTGAATGAATGGGAGAGGAAGAAGAAGGAAAAGATAAAGGAAAAAGAGAATAAGGGGATGTGATCTGCTTTAAGAAATGAAAGTGAGAGAGCAAGAGAAGGAGAAGGTGGAGGAGTAAAAAGAAGATGGAGAGGGTAAGGGTGAAAGAAAGAAAGGGAGGGGTGAGTAACAGATGCAGAGAAACACAAAGAGGGAGAGGGAAAGAGAGAGGAGAGGGAGAGGATGAGAAGAATGGCAAAGCAGAGGGAGAGGGTTGTAGGGTACTGCACGTTTTATGGGCAAGCTCAACAAACCCAATCAAATCTTGCTCTAATTCTTTTACAACTCATTAGCTAGGATGGGCTCTCTTCAGAGAGTAAGTTTTATCACATTGGTACCATCTATGTTTGAAAAAAAGAAGTAAAGAAAGTAATAAGGAAAAAAGAAGAGAGGAAACTACAATAATAAACATTCATCATTCTTTCAGACAACAGATTAGGAGGCTGGTATAGCTATCGGATGTCTAAAGCTGCTTTGAACATGGCCACAAAGAACTTAAGCATCGAACTGGGTAGAGGAAGGAAAAGAGTCATATGTGTGGCACTGCACCCAGGTGAGGTTGTTAAATTTGTTCAAAAGTCAGATATATGACTGATATTTATGTTTTAAACCCATGTGTCCTTACAGAGGAATATTATTTTATGTTTGGATATTTATTATGTGTTTTTTTATGTCT
>NW_020872162.1:303203-308203 GCF_003789085.1 Penaeus vannamei | reverse complement strand
GCTTCCGGAGCCCCCTGGGGAATGGAGGAAGGATCATGTGTAGGAATGTGTGAATGGATGTGTGTGTTTGTTTGTGTGAGAGAGTGAGTAAGTGAATGTGTGAGTGAATGAGTGAGCGAGTGAGTGTGTAAGTGTGTGAGTGCTCGAGTGACTGACTGACTGACTACCTGACTACTAACTGACTGTCTGATTATGTGTATGTTTGTGTGATCTAAGTCCGTGTGCATGCATATAGGCGTATATATGTGACTGGAATCAGAGAACAGTGAGTTTTAAAAAATCAATATGAATGAAAAATCACAACGAAAAGCATGAAATCCAGACACGACAGCCAGAGGCCCCACCGTGCTCGGTCGCCCCCCAGCCCGTGATAACGAGGGCCTCCCCCGTGAGGTCCCTCTCCGCCTCGCGACCCCAGGGGAGACACACGGGGTTGATGTGGCTCTGTTGAGAGAAAAAAAAACAGATGTGAAAGGTCTTTGGATGGGGAGAGGTCAATCTTTTTTAAAACCTTGGATCCGAAAGGTCTTTGGATGGGGAGAGGTCAATCTTCTTTAAAAACCTTGGATCCGAAAGGTCTTTGGATGGGGAGAGGTCAATCTTCTTTAAAGGATCCGAAAGGTCTTTGGATAAATAGGGGGAGAGGTCAATTTTTTTTTTTTTACACTAAAGGCTTTTAAAGTTTTTTTTTTTTTTTTTTTTTTTTTTGTGATTCTACAGAATACTCATTATGAACGTAGAGAGATGTGGTTATTGTGATTAAAGACATTATTCAAAGAAGAGGGATTTTTTTCATGAGTGATGCCATGAACAAGTGCTTATTTGTTGTGAATGATGATACGAAAGACGAAGAAATCTGTTATTTTTTAGAAAGGATAACATGTGCACATTGAAGTTTCAGATTTCTCTTTTTGGGGGATAAAAAAAAATCAAAACAAACAAAAAATATAGAATGAAAAAAAAAGAAAAGAAAAAGCTATAACGCTAAAAACACGTCTTAGCACCAAACCTATTGTACCATCAACTACAACCTAACCGAAACTTAACCAACACATAAAAAAAAAAATAAAAATAAATAAAAATGAAATAAAAATAATAAATAAGTAAAGAAAAAGAAAAAGAAGAAAGAGACAACACAACAACGCGATCCCCGAACCATGCATCCAACAACGACACCTTACGTTGAACACGACCCTCCGCCCCAGCTTTATCAGCGCCAGGTCGTGGTAGGACTCGGGGCGCAGGTACTCAGGGTGCAGGACGACCTCGCCCACCAGGAAGTCCTCGTGCCTGTCGCCGTCGCTGCTCGTGCTGTAGTCGTGTTCGCCGAGACGGACTACTGACGCTGACTGACGCTGACCTAGTATCACGTGTAGAGAGAGAGAGACAGAGTGTGTGTGAAACTAGAGACAGAGAGAGAGCAGAGAGAGAGAGAGAGAGAAGAGAGAGAGAGAGAGATGAGATACATCTCTTCACGTAAATTACATAATTGTCACAGAAGATAAACCGATCATGTATTTACTATACATACATAATACAGATCATGGATGTACCTACCTGTTATCTTCGAACAAGTAACTTATGCATAACAAAATTGTGCTCGAAAAATTTAATACAAATTACACACACAAAAAAATTGAATTATGAATAAGAAAAAGGGCAAAAAGCAGATGAAACCCCTTAAAAAAAACTAAGTAAAAAAAAAAAAAGTTGTCAGTAAAAAATAAATAAAATATAAAAAACTGACTCGCCTCCTCTGGAAGCAGTGGGCGGCGGTCAGAATCCACAGGGCGTTGATGAGGGATCCGTCGCAGAACCAGTCAGTGGTCCCTCTCGAGTCCTCCCCAACGAGCGCCTGTCAAACCATCGGAATTGCTGGTTATTCTGTTAAATAGTCTTGTAAAATTTGAGAACTACTTAAAATTGCTGGTTTCCTATTTTGTAAAATGCGTTTGAGGAACTACTTAAAATTGCTGGTTTCCTATTTAGTCGCCTTGTATGAGGAACTACTTAAAATTGCTGGTTTCCTATTAAATCGTCTTGTATGAGGAACTACTTAAAAGGCGTCCGCTGTTTTGCTTAATTAGCTTCCTGGATATTTCAGCTAGAACCATGTTCAAGCGATGTAATTTTCTTGACGAAGCACTGATCGTCTTTAAAATATTAAAATCTTGACTTGTCTGGTGATTCTGGCAGCGTGAATATGCCATTTACTGTCTGCCTCAAGCCAATTAATAAATGAATCAATCAACAAGTAGAAATAAATAAAATACGATTCAACAAAAATAACACCCACAACACAAGCAGCTTAAATATTTTCAATATTCTCAATACTACATTTCCCTCCTGGTTAATGAGAGAGAATACATGTCTCACTCCAACCACTTTATTTTCGTCCCACTCACTTGGTCTCATAGGCAGGTTAGCCCATGGCCTTTGGTGACGTCACGGCCTACCTAAGGGCCAAGTGAGTAGGACGAAAATGAACAAATTTGATCCTATAAATGAAGGGAAAATGATTCAGCCACACGGAGAGAGATTATCGTTGGGGTTTCTATAAATCTCAAATCTGTCGATTTATATTTTTATACATATTTACGTCATGTCATTGTAACTGCGTTCCTCGTTGCTCTCACCGTGTATTTGGCCAAGACACGCCTCGCCGGAAAGCCACCTACAACCTCAGGGACGTTTTCCGGCGGGGCAATGCCCACAGTAGCCAAAGAATCCTTCTGGAGGTTACTCCTGGAGACCCGGCTCAGACCGAAGACCAAGGGGACTTCTACGGGAGTGGAATCGCCACATTCTGTTGAAGGTGGAGAGGAAGTGGGAGGATTGGTGTGGAGGGAGTGGAAATGATGGGATTTTGGCCGAATGTGTTGTTTTTTTTTTAAATGTTTGTTGGGGATAAAGGAGGGAAGGAGAGAGAAAGGAGAATGAGAAGACATATATCGCACACACACATACATATATATATGTGTGTGTTGTGTGTGTGTGTGTGTTGTGTGTGTGTGTGTGTGCGTGTGTGTGTGTCTTCTCTTTCTCCTTTCTCTCTCCCTCCCTATATATATATATATATATATATATATATATATATATATATATATATATATATATATATATATATATAATAAGAGAGAGATGGAGCATGTTGAACCATCACCGAGTGTCGTTTTAAGAATTCACAAGTAACAGTACTGTAAAAGTGCGAGAAAGGCCAACAAAGGTAAACAATGCGAGAGAGAAAAATGTCCTACCGTAAAACAAGTTCTCATTCTGAAACAACCTTACCGAAGTCTACAGCCGGAGCTGACACCTGGAGGGCCTGCAGGTCACCTGCCTTGCCGTTATCATCTGGAGGGAAAATACACGTACGCGATAATCCACGACCAAAGAGCATCGTCGACAAAGTCTTCAGAACAAATGAAGCGACAGAATGATGTCAAGTCCTCCACCGACTCACCCGCTGGAGGCGGACAGCAGACGACGGGCGCGCGCCCCTCGAAGCCGCACGGGACGGGCCTCTCCCCCGAGTTCAGCTGCAGGACTGCTGAGGCGCAGGAGGCGATGGGGAGACACCGGCCCTCCGCCCCCGACCGCAGCTGGCAGGGCGTCGTCGGCGCCTCCTCCGGGTATATGACTGTCGTGGTGAGTTCGTCGTGAGCAACGGTATGTTGGATCAGGCTAATCATTTTTTTTTTTTTCATTACTTAAAATGATATTTGAAAAGAAAAGAAAGAAAATCACTATTGCTATTTTTTCACTTTCCTTTGTCGTTATTATCATCAATATCGTCATGACCTTCACTTTCTTAATTTAACTACTCATTTTTAATTATTATTACTTTTCCTTTTTTGACTATTTATTCACACTATAGCATACTGCATAACATAATGGAACAGGCAAGCTCATACACCGCGCGCGTTGCTCCCTCGTGGGGCGAGCTAACACGTGGTGCGTAAATATAACAGCGTGGCGAGTGGGCCATGCCTGCCCCGCGCCCTCGCTGCGCCCGCGGGTCAGGGACATTTGAACTGACCCGACCTTGACCCAAGTCTCACTCGCTCCCTCTCACCCTCATCAGGGGGGCCTCTCTCGCTCGCTCATTGACCTCTCTCCAACGGCGACCTGCGCTGCCGCCGGCCGTGCCTTGCCTCGCTGGCGGGTAGGCCGGCTTCCGCTCCGCACCGCCGGTTATAGCGCGTTCTCCTATGGCCGGTTTGTTTGAATTGTGTGAGGCCCGACCCAAAGAATATTCGTATACTTGACATGCATAAATAAAGAAATAAATGCGTATTTATCAGTCTAGACGAATATCAACACGGCAAATAGATGGTTAAATGTATATCTATCTATCAGATGTATAGACAGATATGCCTAAATTTCTGCATATGTATTTATGAAAATTCATTGGGTCGGGCCTGGCACGATTTTAACAAACCAGCTGCTAGACTCGTGTGTTCTTCAATAAATGCGAAGCCAAAAACGGTGTATCACTACTGCCCCCTGTGTTCAATATATAGTACCTTTCATACACGTTTACCTTTCCTTTATTTACAATCATCCCTTTTTTTTGCATTTTCTTATTGAACATTGGCGACTCATGACAAAAAAGGATGTTTAGCATGACAGGGTACCTCTTATACTGCACTCTACCTCGATATAAATCAATTGGTCCGTTGCGATATTTTTATTACTGTAATTCAGCAATAGCTAAACTAACCTAACCTACCCTAACCTAAACCTAAACCCAACTTAAACCTAACCTACCATACCCTAAACTTAAACCTACCCTACCCTACCCTAAACCTAAACCTAAACCCAACTTCACCTAACCTAACCTAAATCTACCCTACCCTAACCTAAATCTACCCTACTCTAAACCTAAACCTAACCTATCCTACACTAAACCTAACCTAAACCTACCCTACCTTACCTAAACTACCCTACCCTACCTAAACCTACACCTAAAAGTACCCAACCTACCTACCCTAACCTAA
>NW_020872162.1:275703-293203 GCF_003789085.1 Penaeus vannamei | reverse complement strand
CTCTCTCTCTCTCTCTCTCTCTCTCTCTCTATTCAGTCATTAATATTTCTTTATATTTATTATCCACATATTTTCACTTTCCCCTGCCTGCATTCATTTAATGTCTGTTACAATGAACACGTAGCAACAACAATACAATTACCCAAATACATCAAGTGATTACATGCAAGGCATTTTCACTCTTGATAATAAGAAATATGCCTTCATCGCACCTTGCTGTTCGCGCGGTATTAGTGATTTCGAGCAGTGTCCGAATGCAATCATATGATAAATACTCGATTTTTGAAGACCTACAGTCAAAATACTATTCACGGATAATCTAAAAGTATAACTCCTTTTTTATAAGGTATATACAACATATAAAACGTTTTGTTTTTATGAAAGTAATAAGCTTTATATACACGAAGCTGAAGCCAACGGATTCTTTTCGGGACAAAGTGTTTACGACTAGAAATAATGCAAATTTACATGGTGTTTGTATTTTTTTTTTTTTTTTTTTGGTACTATTGCAAAGAGATATGAAAGTTGTTAGAGTACAATAAGCACCGGTGACAATTGCCTGTTTAGTGATTTTTTTTCTTGCCTTAATTAAAAATAATTCATTCTAACTGGCACCTGATCTAACGCTCAGTGAAGGGCCCTGGGGAAGAAACACTGTCACGCATGCGCAGAAGCAAGGGGGCCGAGCTTGTTCTTGACCAGGAGATGGGCTCCGCCTCTAGAAACGATGACGTCATGAACCCTTAACGTCAGGCTCCAAAACCCGGACGCGAACTCATCGCTTCCGGCCTTTTCTCCCGGACGTCCCGGTTTAAATTACAAAAGAGATGACGTAAGTCGGCAGATTTGAGATTTATAGAAACCCCAACGATAATCTCTCTCCGTGTGGCTGAATCATTTTCCCTTCATTTATAGGATCAAATTTGTTCATTTTCTTCCTACTCACTTGGCCCTTAGGTAGGCCGTGACGTCACCAAAGGCCATGGGCTAACCTGCCTATGAGACCAAGTGAGTGGGACGAAAATAAAGTGGTTGGAGTGAGACATGTATTCTCTCTCATTAACCAGGAGGGAAATGTAGTATTGAGAATATTGAAAATATTTAATCTTCTTGTGTTGTAGGTGTTATTTTTGTTGAATCGTATTTTATTTGTTTATTTCTACTTGTTGATTGATTCATTTATTAATTGGCTTGAGGCAGACAGTAAGTGGCATATTCACGCTGCCAGAATCACCAGACAAGTCAAGATTTTAATATTTTAAAGATGATCAGTGCTTCGTCAAGCAAACTACATCGCTTGAACATGGTTCTAGCTGAAATATCCAGGAAGCTAATTAAGCAAAACAGCGGACGCCTTTTGAGTAATTCCTCATACAAGACGATTTAATAGGAAACCAGCAATTTTAAGTAGTTCCTCATACAAGACGATTTAATAGAGGAACCAGCAATTTTAAGTAGTTCCTCATACAAGGCGATTTAATAGAAACCAGCAATTTTAAGTAGTTCCTCATACAAGACGATTTAATAGAGGAACCAGCAATTTTAAGTAGTTCCTCATACAAGGCGACTAAATAGGAAACCAGCAATTTTATGTAGTTCCTCAAACGCATTTTACAAGACTATTTTAACAGAATAACCAGCAATTCCGATGGTTTGACAGGCGCTCGTTGGGGAGGACTCGAGAGGGACCACTGACTGGTTCTGCGACGGATCCCTCATCAACGCCCTGTGGATTCTGACCGCCGCCCACTGCTTCCAGAGGAGGCGAGTCAGTTTTTTTATATCTTATTTATTTATTTATTTTTTTTACTGACAACTGTTTTTTTTTTTTTTTGTACTTAGTTTTTTTTAAGGGGTTTCATCTGCTTTTTGCCATATTTCTTATTCATAATTCTTTTTTTTGTGTGTGTGTAATTTGTATTAAATTTTTCGAGCACAATTTTGTTATGCATAAGTTACTTGTTCGAAGATAACAGGTAGGTACATCCATGATCTGTATTATGTATGTATAGTAAATACAAGATCGGTTTGTCTTCTGTGACAATTATGTAATTTACGTGAAGAGATGTATCTCATCTCTCTCTTTCTCTCCCTCTCCCCCACTTATCTCTCTTCTCGCTCTCTCTCACACACACCACACACACACACACACACACACACTTCCTCTCTCTCCCTCCCTCTCCCCCACCGTCTCTATCTATTTCTTATCTATCGTCAACGCCACCAGGTCAGCGTCAGTAGTCCGTCTCGGCGAACACGACTACAGCACGAGCAGCGACGGCGACAGGCACGAGGACTTCCTGGTGGGCGAGGTCGTCCTGCACCCTGAGTACCTGCGCCCCGAGTCCTACCACGACCTGGCGCTGATAAAGCTGGGGCGGAGGGTCGTGTTCAACGTAAGGTGTCGTTGTTGGATGCATGGTTCGGGGATCGCGTTGTTGTGTTGTGTCTTTCTTCTTTTTCGTTACTTATTTATTATTTTTTATTTCATTTTATTTTTTATTTATTTATGTTGTTGGTTAAGTTTCGGTTAGGTTGTAGTTGATGGTACAATAGGTTTGGTGCTAAGACGTGTTTTTAGCGTTATAGCTTTTTCTTTTCTTTTTTTTCATTCTATATTTTTTTGTTTGTTTGATTTTTGTTATCCCCCAAAAAGAGAAATCTGAAACTCTTCAATGTGCACATGTTATCCTTTCTAAGAATAACAGATTTCTTCGTCTTTCGTATCATCATTCACAACAAATAAGCATTGTTTATGGCATCACTCATGAAAGGATCCCTCTTCTTTGAATAATGTCTTTAATCACAATAACCACATCTCTCTACGTTCATAATGAGTATTCTGTAGAATCACAAAAAAAAAAAACTTTAAAAGCCTTTAGTGTAAAAAAAAATCCAATTGACCTCCCCTATTTTTTAAAGAAGATTGACCTCTCCCCATCCAAAGACCTTTCGGATCCAAGGTTTTAAAGAAGATTGACCTCTCCCCATCCAAAGACCTTTCACATCTGTTTTTTTTTTCTCTCAACAGAGCCACATCAACCCCGTGTGTCTCCCCTGGGGTCGCGAGGCGGAGAGGGACCTCACGGGGGGGGCCCTCGTTATCACGGGCTGGGGGGCGACCGAGCACGGTGGGGCCTCTGGCTGTCGTGTCTGGATTTCATGCTTTTCGTTGTGATTTTTCATTCATATTGATTTTTAAAAACTCACTGTTCTCTGATTCCAGTCACATGTATACGCCTATATGCATGCACACGGACTTAGATCACACAAACATACGCATAATCAGACAGTCAATTAGTAGTCAGTCAGTCAATCGAGCACTCACACACTTACACACTCACTCGCTCACTCATTCACTCACACATTCACTTACTCACTCTCTCACACAAACACACACATCCATTCACACATTCCTACACATGATCCTTCCTCCATTCCCCAGGGGGCTCCGGAAGCACGGTGCTGCAGGAGGTGGCGCTGACGGCGTTCCCCCCCTCCCGCTGCGACCAGAGCTACTCGACCCTCCCCCAGTACTCGCGATACTGGCCCAGGGGGATCGGCAACGAGACCCTGTGCGCCGGGGACCCCCAGGGGGGCAAGGACGCCTGCCAGGTCGGTCTCTGGGATGCTGCCTCTTCCTTCGTGTTGGCAAAAGTCCTGCTTGATTTTGTGGTTCGCAGAGAGAGAGAGAGGAGAGAGAGAGAGAGAGAGAGAGAGAGAGAAGAGAAGAAACACAACACCACACACAGACTGGCAAACACGAGCGCGCGCGCGCGTGTGTGTGTGTGTGTGTATCTACCTGCAATTTTGGTTGCCTGTGTGTCTCTCCGTCTATCTATCCATCTATCCGTTGACAGGGCGATTCCGGCGGGCCCTTGGTGTACCTGGACGAGCGCAAGAGGTACGTCCTGGCCGGCGTCGTGTCCAGTGGCTATGGCTGCGGCCTTCAGGAGTTCCCGGGTCTTTACGCCAACCTCCGTCAGGCACCTTACCTCCGCTGGATCAAGAAGGTGGCCTTCACCTGAGCTCTGCCATACATTCGTCTGAAGGGAGTGACTAAGAGAGAAAACGATAAATAAAAAGAATAAGCATGGACCGACTGAGAGAGATAGATAGAAATGAACATGAATTTGCAATGAATTATTCTTTGTATTCCATTGATGACATGGAAACGAGCACGCTCAGTGTTTAATTGTTAGAACGAATAAATGTGTTAGAGGCCCAAGGTGTAAGCGGATATTATTTTACCCAACGTATGTACTGAAAAGCACTTGTTTTGTGTCATATCTTAAATTCGTGACGCAATATAACAATATAATTTTATGATTACTTAATATGTGTAAAAAGTTTTTTTTTATTTTATTATTATCATTATTATTGTTTTTTGTATCAATCGGTGTTTAAAAATGTATAATCGTGCTATACCCTAAATTTCCGATAAAGTCTTACTGTGTTATATTAAAAAATCTTCCCAACGCCTGTTGGTCAGCCAGGGTGCCAGGCACTCCCTTCAGTGGCTGGCAACCATTGTTTCTTCCAAGGTCTATATAAGTACTTATATAGACCTTGGTTCGCGCCTCCTAATCTCGAATTCTCCGCGTAGATCTTAGTGTTCTAGTGCAGTGACAAGTGGCAGTGCAGAGTCAGTATTTGTGCGTGTAGTGTGGGGAAGGTTTGCGGTAGTCTCAGCACCGCCAACGGAGCAACGCCATTTTTTCCGCCTATCCGGAGAGCGCACGAGCCTGCAGATTTTGTACTTAGACGTGTGTGGTGTTTAGTCTCAATAAAGCTCACTTGTAATTTGTTTTCAAGAACATTTGGACAAAAGAATCCAGAAGATTTACATGTAGATGGCTTCACAAGTATTTACCAACGTCAGTTACTAGGCCTACATATTGCGCCTGTTTAGTCTCCTTTGATTTTCGGATTTTATCATTATTATCATTTTCATAAAATAATAATCATATTGACAATGATAATGATAAGAGTATTGGATTTAATAGGCAAAGATAATGATAATTTTTGCCGAAATGAAATGGCCAGATCAGGTGAAGTCACTTTGGGTGTTCGTTGCACTTGTGGAGCCAGTTGTATGCGACAAAATCCACGTATTTAGGGTTGTCATAGAGTGATTCCGTAGGGTTTGGCTGACCGCTTGGCCAAATGTATCAAGAAACACACTGGAACACTAAAAGAAGAGCCCGGGTTTAGGACAAGTGCCTCTGGACCGGCTGAGCGGGACTCTCTGTGTCCTAAGTGCGAGTCCTGATTGCTGGAGCCTTGAAACGTATCCATGTTGACAAATGTAGAAAAGGTATGAGTGAGACTGGATATCTTCGCAATACAAGAGGTGTATTTGACCGGTTTCGATTACGTCTTCACCAGAAATACATACATACATATATGTATTTATGATGAAGACGTAATCGAAACCGGTCAAATACAACTCTTGCATTGCGAAGATATCCAGTCTCATTCATACCTTTTCTACATGCTGGAGCCTTCTTGGGGAGAGAGGTTGCTTCAGTCCAATTGTCGGGGTTTAACTCATAATTTCATTAATTATATGTTGTTTTCACTTTTGTTCAGGAAATGAGTATGTGACGGATTTACTGTTTGCAATGGGTACCTTTCCTATCATTTTCTGTTGCCAGAGCTGAAGAATTACCCATTAATACCAGACACGAAAGTCAAAAATGTTATAGATGCTAAGGATAAATACACAGTTTTTTTTTCCTGATTTTCATTTGAACTAAAGGGCGTCTTCTGTACGCGTGAGATAAGTTAAATCCGGATTAAAGTTTTTTTTTTTCCAAATCCACAGTACTTGCACAGATGTAAGACGCACTGCCAGACGCACGAGTCAATGCGATCATCAACAAATCTGCTCTTTCCATAGACGAGTGGGTACTTGTGTAGTGTGGCAATTAGCAACCACCATCTATTGCGTTTGACATCACACACTAATTTTGATAACGAGACGTTTGCTACAGAGAGAGAGAGAGAGAGAAATATCATATATATATATATATATATATATATATATATATATATATATATATATATATTATATTATATATATATATATATATATATATATATATATTATATATATATATACGGTAATATTATATCATGAAGATATGTATTTGTGCCTCTACAAATAAATTCATAGAGATGGCTTCAAATACCCTTTTAATTTTATAAGCAACTGAACTAAAGGTGTAAAACAAAAGCTGCGACATCAGTTTATATTTGCGGGAGAGTTTTCTCGTGAGTGACTGCGGGGGAAAGGCTAGATCAGCAGCAACTCGAGGAGGTGTCATGGCGTCTGTTTATTTTGATGACGTCACAAAAATACATGTTGAATTTTCATATATATTTTTAACATGAGAATGTCGGAATTTATTTTATTTATATATGATAAACATTGATGGCAAATCAACTCCATCTTTTCTATGGGGTTGATGTCGTTACGTATGAATACAAATTCGTTCTGCACATGTGTAAGATTAAATTTTGAGCTAGAAACGCCATGGCTTGTGGGATCTTGAAAGCGACAAACCATTATCAGGATTTAGCACAAGATAAAGTGCTTTCCAGATTAAAGAAACGAATCATACATACGTGTTTATATCTCATCGCACACACACACACACACACCCTCTCTCTCTCACTCCCTTTCTCTCCCTGTCTCTTCCCCTCCCTCTCTCAGGTTCTCTCTCTCTCTCCCTCTGTTACTCATTTTGTCTCTCGTTCTCTTTATCTCCCCCTCCCTTTTTCTCTCTTTCTCTTTATTAATTTTCTCTCCCTCTTTCTCTTTATTATTATTATTCTCTCTCTCCCTCTTTTTCTCTCTTTCTGTTTCTTATATTCTGTCTCTTTATTTCTCTTCCTCTTCGTCATTCTCTTTTTTTCTTTCTTTCACTCGCTCACTCACTCCCTTTCTGATACACTCTCTCTGTCTCACTCCCTTTCTCTATCTACCCCCCCCCCACCTCTCTCTCGCTTTCTCACTATCTATTTTCCCCCCACTAATTTTCTCACTCACTCTTGCTCTCTCTCCCTTCCTTCTCCCAACCTCTCCTGTCTTTCTTTCTTTTTTGTCTCTCTCTCTCTCTATTTGTGACTCTCCCTCTCTCTCTTTCTCTCTCCTACCCCTCCCCCGCTCTACCCCCTCTGTCCTTCTCTCTCTCTCTCCCTCCTCCTTTCTCTCTCTCTCTCTCTCTGTGTGTGTGTGTGTGTGTGCGGGACTCTCTCTCTCTCTTTATTTTTATCTTCTTTCTTTCAGTCTCTCTTTCTTTATCTGTAGCTCTCTTTTCTCTCTCTCTCTCTCTCTCTTTGCGACTCTCGTTCCTTCCATCCCTCCTTCACTCTATCTTTCTCTCTACTTCTCTCTCTCACTCACTCACTCTCTCACTACCTCTTTCTGCCTCTGCCGCCCCTTCTTTTCTCTCTCTATCTCTTCCTTTGTTTTCTCTCCTTTCCCTTCATCCCTCTTTTCTCTTTTTATTTCTATCTCTCCATCTATCTATTTTTTTCTTCCTTTCACTCTCTCTTTCTCCTTCTCTCCCACTCACCATTTCACTCACTTCCTCTCCTTATCTCTCCCTCCCCCCTCTTTTTTATTCGCTATCTATCCCACCCCCTCTTATTCTCTCTCCATCTTTCTTTCACTCACTCTCTCAATACCCTCATCCCCTGTCTCCCTATATCTTTCTCTCGCTCGTCTCTCTCTTTCTCTTTCTTATACTCTCTATCTCTTTATTTCTCTTTCTCTGCGTCAATCTCTTTTTCTTTTTTCTTCCTTTCTCACTCACTCACTACCTTTCTGATGCACACTCTCTCTCACTCCCTTTCTCTATTTCTCCTCCTCCCCTCCTCCCTCTCTCGCTTTCTTACTATTTCTCCCCCTCTCATTTTCTCACTCTCTCTCTTGCTCTTCCTTCATCCCTTCTCCCAACCTCCTCTCCCTCGCCCTCCCTCCGCTGTCTCTTTTTATTCCTGTCTTTCTTACTTTTTTGCCTCTCTCTCTCTCTCTTTCCTTTCTTTCTCTTTTCTCTCTCTTTCTTATTTTCTCTCTCTCTCTCTCTCTCTCTCTCTCTCTCTCTATATATATATATATATATATATATATATATATATTTGTGACTCTTTTTTCACCTTCCCCCGCTCTGTTTCTCTCCTCCTCCTCCCCCCTCTCTCTCCCTACCTTTCTCTGTCTCTGCCTCTCCCTTCTCCTTCTTTCTCCCCCTCTCTCTTTCTCTTTCTCTCGGTGATTATCTCTCTTTCTCTCTTTATTTCTATCTCTCTATCTATTTTTTTTTCTTCCTTTCACTCTCTCTCAGCGGTTGGCCCAACAGCCGCGGCCGGTGATTGGTGTATGATTTGCATCGTAGGGAGAAGAAAAGGCCATACCCTACCACGATGGGTTGGTAAGGGCGGGTGTGGCCAAAGCCTAGCATGTCCGACTCGACCTTTCCAACATCGACGGACGTGGTTGGCATCGAGGACGAAGACTCGCTGCTCCTTGCTTGGCAGAGCTTGAGTCATCCTCGATCCTCGCCTGGCCTCTCACCCTCGGCAAGGTGCCACATCCAGTCAAGGACATATATATATATATATATATTATATATATATATATATATATATATATATATATATTGTTGGCGTAGTGGGAGAACTCATCTTCCATGCGTGTATTAAGCAAGTTTGACGTGTCAATGCATATATGATTTTCTGTGGGGATCAGTACAACACAGAGTTGATGCGCTTAACTCTATGTATTCAGGAGAATCTACGTGGCACTACGTTGAACTGATTCATTTGACTTTTTGAATGTAAGACCATTCATCATTGTACCTTTCAAATATTTGAGCACATTCTTAGCAGCACTTAACTGAGCTTTAGTAGGTTTGGACATATACTGTGAAAGTTTAGTGACCACATAGCACAAATCTGGTCTAGTACCTGTCATAATATATATGAGACTACCTACTATTTCTCTGTAAAGAGTAGCATTAGCCAACTCATCAGATTCTACTGTTGAGGTGTTAACAATACTTGGATCACATGGTATATTTCTTGCATAACAATGTGACATGTTAAACCTATCCAAAATCTTCTCTACATATTTAGTTTGGCTCACCTTAATGTTATCTTTACCAGAAACAAATGACATTCCAAGAAACCAGTTTAGTTTACCTAAATCAGTCATTCTGAAATTTTGACAAAGAGATTGCTTAAATTTGTTCATCAGGGACATGTAACTGCTGGCAATAACTAAATCATCTACCCATAAGAGCACAATAATATCATGCTTTAGATACAGACAATGATCACTCTGTGATTGTTTGAATCCTTCTGAAATGAAGAAATTATGGATTACACTATTCCACATTCTACCACTCTGTTTCAGACCATAAAGTGACTTTTTCAGCTTACAATACAACACATTTCCTGCACTATTCTTTTCTTCATAACCTTCAGGTTGTTCCACATATATTTCATGATCAATATCAGCACGGAAGTAAGCTGTTTTAACATCCACTTGATGTATTTCCATGTCCTTTTGTACAGCCACATCCAATAAAGCACGGAGTGTAGACATTCTTGCTGTTGGTGCAAAAGTTTCTCTGTAGTCAATGTTCTTCACCTGTGAATATCCTTTAGCAACATATCTTGCTTTAAATTTTTCTTTGCCGTTTGGTCCAGGCTTTACTTGATATACCCATCTTCCACCTACTGCTGTACGCGTCTCAGGCAGTGTAGTAAGTTCATGGGTGTTGTCTTGAAGTGAAGATATTTCCTCGTCCATTGCTTTCTTCCACTGAGGTCACTCTTGAGACATTATAGCTTCTTGGTAGGTGACTGGTACTGGTTTGTGTGACACTCGGTAGCAATGATAAATGAAGCTTTTGTGTGTTACGCTGGAGATACTGTCGTCTAGTTCATCAGTAACGTAGTCATCTAGATGTGAGGGTTTCCGTCTTTCTCGAGCTGGATATCTTCTTTCTTCACTTATGTTCTCTGGTGGCTTATCTTGGTTTGTTGGAAGTGGTTTTTGCGGAAGTCTTGTCTCCACCAAGATGTCTTCTTCATCTGAGCCTTGCTCGATACTTGATGGTCCAGCTACATTGGGCAAGTTTTCCATAAACTTGACACATCTTATCTTTTTTACTGTTTGGGAGTCCTTAAAGTAAATTAAGTATGCTGGGTTCTGGTCATCACAGCCTACAAATATCCCTTCCTTACTCCTGGGATCAAGTTTCTTTTTCTCCTCTTCATATGCAAAACATCTTACTCCAAAAACATTCATTCTGCTGATGTTTGGCCGCTTTCCAGCGAGCATTTCTGCTGGAGTTTTCCGAGTTCTGGGGTTATAGCACCTATTGCTTATGTAGCAAGCAGTTTTCACTGCATAGCTCCACATATCCTTGGGTAATTTGGCATCAATCAGTAAACATCGAGCCATATCAAAAATGGATTTGTGTGACCTCTCAACTGTCCCATTTTGATGTGGAGAGTGGGGTGCAGAAAACTCTTGTTTAATCTTATTCTCTATAAGGAGTGTTCTGAATTCATTATTTGTAAATTCCGTTCCATGGTCACATCTCAGGCTTTTTATCCTGCCATAACGTGCTGTTTCTGCCATATACCTCTTCATGGCTTGTACTGTATCATTCTTACTCCTTATGAGGTAGACTCTAAGAGCTCCTGAGTAGTCATCAATGAAAGAGATACCGTACCTGAAACCTCCTTTAGCTGCTGGATCAATAGGTCCTACTACATCACAGTGGACTAAATCTAAAGGCTGCTTAGCCTTTTTGTCAGGCTCTCTACTTCTATACTGTGTCATTTTACCAAGAGCACATGTGGTACAGTTGAACTTATCTTTCCTCAAAATATGCATGCCATTAACAGTTGCTTCAAGTTTTTGCACATCAGTCACATTACAGTGTCCTAGAATTGTATGCCATTCCTCTAGGGTGTGCTTAGCCTCCCCTAAATTGACCTTGTTGAACTTATCCATATGAGAGTTCGTATGTTGCTTACCTCTACGTAAGTAGTACAATTTGTTTTTCTCAACAATATCAAATACTGTCATCCTTGGTAGTTAGTGTACTACCATTTGGTGAAAAAGTAATGCTGTGTCCACTCTGAACTGTCTTCCATACTGACATGATGTCCTGCTTAAATCCTGGTATGTATAGAGCATCTTTTAGTAAAACACTTCTCGATCTGCCGTTCTGATCTAGAATAAAATCTTTGACATCATCCTTGCACATTTCCTTGTTGCCGCTGGCCATCTGCCAACTCAATGTAATGGTTTTGTGGATCAAAGGACTCTTCAAATCTCACAAATTTTGGTTTATTTATTTCTATATGTGTAGTGCAACCACTGTCAATCATGATCAAACTTTCATCTGCTTCTAAGCCTGATACATTTTGTTATTACTCCTCCTGGGGTTCTTTGTTCTACTACATTCACTAGTATTGTGAGTTCTTGAATTATGTAATTCACACCATTTCTTGACATTTTGAGGCTTATTCAGGTTGTTTCCTCTTTTATATTCACCACCTTTGTAGCATTTTGATGCAAAATGGCCTGGTTCACCACACTTGAAGCATCTCTTGTTTAAATGTATTATTACCTTGGCCAGCCATTACTCTCTCTGTATCAGAATTTCCTTTGAGAGTATCTTCGTAAGTTAATATAGCTGCCTTTAACCCACAATAATCAAATGGAGGGTTGCGTTGATTAGCTATATCAATAAAAGTCTTATTCTCTGTGGAAGTCCTTTTAGTGTGATTACCACTAAGATACGATCACTGATGCTCTCACCTGCTTCTCTGAGTGCTGCTATTGTCTCCTCAAGAAATGAGAGAGATTCCATAGCACTGCCGCCATTCTCTAGTCTTTTGGTGAAGAATGACATTAATAAAGCATACAGCCTCTGGTCTGATTCCCTTAGGTAATACTTTCGTAGTACTGCCAAAGCCTTCCCGCCATCTCCTTTCGCTTCACGTTTTATCATGCCAGGTGACGTTCTGTCAAGACAACCAGTTAAATGACTGTAGATTGTCCTTTTGGCACAATCTATAACCTTCTGGACGTTCTGAAGCATACTTATCGAGCGCGAGATGTAGTTCCAATATGTCCAACGCGCCGAGGAAGTGCTCTTCCCACAAATCATATTTGTTTGCATCACCATCAAACTGCTTAAATCTGGGCCCATAACCTGTTGGCGTAGTGGGAGAACTCATCTTCCATGCGTGTATTAAGCAAGTTTGACGTGCCAATGCATATATGATTTTCTGTGGGGATCAGTACAACACAGCGTTGATGCGCTTAACTCTAACGTGGCACTACGTAGGTTGTTTACATTACACGAGTATAAAAATTTGCCGTAAGATGGCGTACATAAAAGAAAATATACTTTTATATGGGTAACTTAACAAACTATAACTTTACCTTAGTTTAGGTAATATGAGGTATACCATAGACATATATGAGGTATACTTATAGTAATAAACATCTTTAATTACTCTAACATATATATATATATATATATATATATATATATATATGTGTGTGTGTGTGTGTGTGTGTGTTGTGTGTGGTGTGTGTGTGTGTGTGTGTGTGTGGTAAAAAAACCCACAATGCACAAACTAGATTTATTAAAGAAAGTGTATATATACACATACATATAATAATATATATATATATTATATATATATATATATATATATTATATATATATATATATATATATTAATGTTGTGTGTGTGTGTGAGTGTGTGCACATGCACACAGTCATTGTTGAAGCCGATCCCGTATAGAACAGGTACGATGTCCACGTGTACTGCTCAAGTTGCAAGATATCACAGGAAATCTGATTTCCACTACTGGTAACATATATATGTATATATGTATGTATGTTTATATATGTGTGTGTGTATGCCTTCATGTTTATACGTATATATTCATCTTTATATATATACGCTCACACACATGTATATATTTATTCATGTATATTCATGTGTATATATATTTACATCTAATGTGTATACATTCATATTTCTATTATACATATACAAACGTATATACATATGCATTCATACATGTATATATGTATATATATAGTCATATATATATACATATTCATCTTTATACACATTCATATATATGCGTTTGTTTGTGTGTCTTTATACGTATATGCTCACAGTAATATTGAAGCCATTCCCGTATAGAACAGGTACGGTGTTCTACCTCTGAATAGATGTATATTTTTTTGATAAATCAAGTTTACAGGTTCAGTGTCGCATGTTATACATCTAATACATTTTCTAGAAAGAGATGCGGGTGCATTTTATGTTATATCATTTGCTTAATGATATATATATTGCATACTGTTTTATCCAGTCTACAATGGACTGTCTCGGAGACAGCAGGTTACACTAACCAGGCTACGCATAGTGCAAGATGTTGTTTTGGAGGCAAAGCCAGTTTCAAATCGCCACTGCAAAATGTGCAGGGCGCCCAAGTCGCATAATCCATATTACTTTGTTGCTTGAAAATTGCATCATGTCGATCAAGCAACAGTCTAGAGACCAGGACTTATTGATTATATTAATAATATTATAGACAGTGGTCTAGTCTTTGATATGGTTAGGGATATTATTTTATTTCCATCTAGTTGATATGCGAATTATGTAAACACAATGACACAGCCCTTCAGGCATGTATGACTCATGTTTGGTCGACAGCTCTTTACATAGATATAAGCATATCCAGTTTTCTCTGTCTGCCTCTCACTCCTTTTCTCTATCTGTTTCCCTCTCTCTCTTTGTCTTCTTTCCTCCCTCTCTATTTATATATTTTTCTCTCTCTTGTTCCTCTTTCTTTCACTTATCAACTTACTGTGGCGTAGAAGCCATCGAAATACACACGTTTTTTCTGCTAACACTTTTTACAGTGCATGAAACATCAAAATAAAGTATTTACATATCACTCGGGTATTTTCTTACAATAACGTATCGGCGATGTTGTATCAGCAATACATGTATTAGAATCAAAATCTTTTTATGTGTCTTCGAAAAGTATCAATGCATCGGTATTGCATTAGACAGTTCTGTATATCGATGCCCATCTCTCTCTCTCTCTCTCTCTCTCTCTCTCTCTCTCTCTCTCTCTCTCTCTCTATATATATATATATATATATATATATATATATATATATATATATATATATATATTATATATATTATATATATATATATATGTGTGTGTGTGTGTGTGTGTGTGTGTGTGTGTGTGTGTGTGTGTGTGTCTGTGTGTTTGTGTGTTTATACGAAAATTGATGTATAACAATGTATATTTATTTTCCATTCTCTATCTGTATATATATATATATATATATTATATATAATATATATATATATATATATATATATATATACGCAGATTATTTTGCTGAAGCCTTTCCTGTATAAAACAGGAATGATGCCCACGTGTACTCAAGTTGCAAGATATCATAAGGTATAAGGATTTCCAGATTTCCACTACCGGTATTTTATATACATATACATTTAAGTATATGTACACAATATATATACATACATACATAATATATATATATATATATATATATATATATATATATATATATATATATATATATATATCACTTTCATCATCTGTAGCGGAAATTTATTTGTCTGGTAGTATCATGGTTTTTAAGCATTGTTCGCCGGTGTTCGCTCCGTTCCTGAACAGTCGTCAGCTCGCTACCTAGCAAGACGCACACACGGAAGGACAGCAAGGAAAGGGGAAAATAAGAAATTTTCTTACGTTCAGAATGAAGCGGAACGCACTCATTCTCATTTTGCTGCTTTTCTCTCCACTCTCGATTTCGGCCAAGAAGGTAAGTACTCACGGCTAGCTCTTCCTCATTAGCCCTATACCCCTCCTTAATAGCTGTTTTACTGATGCAGCATAAGGAAATAACAGTAAATACAAGTTGTTGGCTATCAACATCTTGAAATAAACAATGAAACGATGGAATATTATCGAAATCAGTTGAAAATGCGCGGGCCCTAAGCCCCTCCCACCATACCTTTTCCTTCGTCTATCGACACCGGTTTCGAAGGTCACACTTCTTTAGATATTTGATATTAATTGATATTGACTACATTTAAAAGGATATATAAGATTGCGCCTACATCTTCATTATTCGTTAGCACTCGGAGGATCCTCCAGAATTGCAGGGTATATAGGAGTGCCGAGTTCTGTGGTACTGACCATAGATTGGTTGTGGCTACCCTCCGGGTCCACTTCATAACTCCCTAGCGGTCCAATGATCACCCTAGGGTTTTTCATTTGGACAGGCTGATGGAGTGTGCCCGTGGGTTTTCTAAAGCAGTCTCTGGTCGTTTCACAACGCTTGACAATCTTACTGACCCTGTACTTCTGTGGGATACCTTCAATCACTTCATGCAGCTCAAGAAGCAATACAGAATTTCCTCTCGCAGGAGACACTGGAAGCCACAGATGCTTGTCGTACGGCTCGTCTGACAGGGGATCGGGATTTTCACCATTCTCAGGTGCGCAGAACTCGGTCACTGTTAAGAAGGGACAATGAACAGTTTATTAGGAATCTTGCAAAGGAGGTAGAAGGCCATTTCTTAGAAAATGACCTTCGTCCTGTATACCAAGCCCTGAGAAAGCTGAACTCCAGGCCCTCTTCACAGGTGACAGCAGTTCGCTTAGTAAGTGGCCAGATTGTCTCAAATCCTGTTGCAGTGTGGGAGCGTTGGGCTGAGTATTTTGAGCAGTTGTACCAGGTTGATCCACCAACAGTTAACTTGGATGCGGGTAGTGCCGAGATTCCGTTGCCGGACCCACCCATCAGTGAGGATCAAGCTGACGAGTGGTAAAGCAGCAGGTATCTGTGGCATACCAGCTAAACTGTGAAAGGCTGGTGGTGAACCTATGGCGCAGGGGTTACATGCTGTCTTGGCTGCCATCTGGCTGTCCGGTACCATTCCTCCTGACCTGTTGAGGGGTGTGGTCATCCCTCTCTTGAAGGGGAAGGGGGACCGTTGGGACTGCAGCAATGACCGAGGCATTACACTGCTCAGTATACCAGACAAGGTTGTCGTCCACATCCTTCTGAGACGTATCAAAGACCACTTACTGAGGCACCAGAGGCCAGAGCAATCTAGATTCACTCCTGATAAGTCCACAATAGTCCTTATCTTCGAGCTTCGAGTCACTGTAGAGCACCGTCGTGAGTTCGGACATGGGCTGCTTGCAGCCTACATCGACCCTAAGAAGGCGTTCGATACGGTGTATCGGGAATCACTCTGGGAGATCCTAAGACAGAGGAATTCCAACAAGGATTAGTGGACTAATAGCAAGTTTGTATACTGGTACCAAAAATGCTGTTAAGTGTTGGGGGGCCTGTCGAGCTTCTTTCCTGTTAGTTCAGGAGTGAGACAAGGCTGTGTCCTTGTACCAAGTCTTTTCAACACTTGCATGGACTAGATACTGGACAGAGCTACTATTCAAAGTCATTGTGGAGCAGCTCTGGGCAATATCAAGGTTGCTGACCTTGCCATTGCTGATGATGTCTTTGGAAACCTTAGTGGTGGCTCTGGATGCATTTAGTAATGAAGCGAAACCCTTGGGTCTAGAGGTTTGGAGCAAGACCAAGATCCAGGACTTTGAGGACTTGCTAGGAAAACCTATTCGGTCGGTACATGCTTGCGGCGAGGAACACTGAAGTCACAGAGAGCTTCACATAAATTGGTAGTGTAGTTCATAACTCTGGGCTATGAGACCAGCAGGTCAACAGACAGATTGGCCTGGCAGCAGGGGTCATGAACTCTCTTGACAAAAGTATTTGGAGATTCCGGTACCTGTGCAGAAGTACCAATCTATGCATTTTCAAGGTCCTGATTATACCAGTTTTGCTATACGATAGTGAAACCTGGACATTATCCTGTGCCTTGAAGTCTCGTCTTGATGCCTTATTCAACAAGTCCTTGCACCGGATCATGGGATACTGTTGGCGGGACCATGTGTCAGACCAATGGTTGCACCGTGAGACTGGCTCAGGAACTGTTATCTGCACAATCCGTGATTGCCATCTCAGGGTATACGGCCACCTGGGTCGCTTTCCTCAGGACGTTCCTGCCCATCATGTCTGTGGGACGACCTAGGAAGTCGTGGCTTGGGCAGATTGACCAAACCTGTCATGAGGGACCCTCATAGGTGGAAACAAAGGGTGGATGCAGCTATGCACTTCCATCGGCATTAGCTCCTTGATGATGATATGTATATATACATATATATGCATATGCAGATATATATATATATATATATATATATATTATATATATATGTATATGTAGACATATATGTATGTATATGTATATATATATACATATGTATATGTATATATATATATATATATATATGTATATATATATG
>NW_020872162.1:260703-265703 GCF_003789085.1 Penaeus vannamei | reverse complement strand
ATTGACGTTTTTGTGAAAGAAAATTTTTGGATGAGCATATGTAACAAGAAGTGTCATAAATCTAGCCTCTGACTGGATCATTAGTACTGTAAATAAAGCCACTGTGTAATTTTATGCATAAGCATTGACAGCTTATCTAAGTTGTAGTAGAATTTCTGTGGTTAGAGAAAAAGATTAATTTTGAAGGTCAGGTAGTAGTGATTCATTGACACCCTCTTCCAGATATTGTAGATGGCTATAGTTGACTAAAAGTTTTGTTTTTGCAGTGTGACATTTGTTCACAGTCTACTTGTGAACAAAAAGCAATATGGTTCAACTAGGTGCCACTTTCAAGGCAAATAATGTATGGAAACAACAGACTGTCTGCTATTCATGTTCACTGCAAAGAAAAGATAACAAGGTAGATCAACACACGCATAAGAGAGCCTACTAAGAAAACAAAAACCTAAGGTAGAAGCCATCATTTCCAGTACATGACTTTAGTATCCAAAGGGTTAAAGGTGTTTGAATAATTTTGTGAAAATTACTTGAAATTCTGGATAGATTTTAGTGTATAATAGAAGTCTGCAGTTGGTAAATAAGTTATGGCTTTGAAAGTGAGGAAAATTATAATACAAAATGAGGAAACAATTTGTGCTATGAGAAAATGACACATTTAAGTTTAGAAATACATACAGAAGATCAACAAATTTTTTAATTAACTGAGTTAGAGAATATTGAAGCTGGTGAACTTTTTCTTGTGTGACACAGTTCTCACCAAGTCAGAATAGAAAAAAAATATTTGAAATAGATAAACACTTATCATAATCATATGCTTATTTCATGATATTTATTTTTAGTTTGAGACAATTACATTTTGAAATTCATTATATTGTTTGTTCCTCTTCTTTGATTATACTCTTTGTTTGTCTGAAACAAAAATATCATAGAAATAAAAGTTGTTTATTATGTATAGTTTTGTAAACAGGCTACGTTCTTGGGTGAAGTAGTATAAAGCACATATTTTTCTTTTTATCTCTCATATATAATGTGTGATCTAAATTAGGAATTATTTTAGTTTTAGATGTATTTAATAAGGTAAGTGGTAAGCTATATAAAATCAGATATTTTTCTCCGATGACATAGTTGTTTCAAGTGGAAAAAGGAAAAGATATTCCCTATATGAAATTAATAAAATAATGGAGAATGGGACCTACCTTTTTTGTTTAGCCTCGGAATTAAGTGAGGTTCACGGCATGCTGACTTGGGAGTGGCTCCAGGCGACAGGTTATTCATATCATGTTACAATGATGCATGCATTACATTTATGGTTTTATTTATAAACCCTAATGTCTATGCTACATACCCTGGGACATTTAATGTGGGAGAACTGGGGTGTGTAATGCTATGATTGGCTATTGTTTTGTAAAAAGAACAAATTTTAGCACATATATCATTCACCTGGAAGGTGTCATATGCCTAAACATTGTGCTCTATTGTTGCTGGTGTGAATCTTTAAGTAAACTTCACAGAGACCTTGGTAGTAGCAGCCATTTACATGCTGTGTACAGTTGCTGTCATTAAAACAAGATTTGCATTTTTTCTTTCTTTCTTTCTTTTTCTTTTTCTTTTTTTCCCATTCATTAAAACCACATTCCATCCTGTACACAGAGTTTAACATTACTTTTTTATGGAAATGTACTCTAATGTACTAATGCATCTCTGAATATGAAAAAAAAAAATTCCTGTTTCCCATGCAAATCATACAAAAGCAAGTCATATCACTTTGTTGGTGCAATGCAGTGATTGCTATACACGTGCTACATCTGAAAAAGGCTCTAGAAGCAAGTTCAGTAGGCTGCGCATACTACCTGGAGGGGAGTCCGAGTGAACCCCAAATTCTCCTTGAAGTATTGGGTAAATCACCAAGATGACCATATTCTATATTGTTTGTAGATTCCCCTGGTAATTTTTTATGTATTAATGAGCCAAAATCAGTCTTGCCAGGGAATATTTATTGGCCTTTCTCAGAGTACTATAGCGATGACATGACCACATTAGTCAATATGTTTATACTTTGTGTGTGTGTGTGTGTGTGTGTGTGTGTGTGTGTGTGTGTGTGTGTGTGTGTGTGTGTGTGTGAGTGTGAGTGTGTGAGTGTGAGTGTGTGTGTGTGTGTGTGTGTGTGTGTGTGTGTGTGTGTGTGTGTGTGTGTGTGTGTGTGTGTGTGTGTGTGTGTGAGAGAGAGACAGCTGTATCATGCAAGGAAAATGCTTTAGAAATCTTCAATCTGTTTGCTTATGCAAAACTTCCACCAACCAGACTTAGCCCAGGTCCATTTGCTGCTTTCAGCTGACCAGCCTACTGTTCTGGCTGTCATATCTAAGCTGACTTCAAAACATTTTGATGTTATAACTGTATTATCATATTTAACAAACCTCTAGATGATCATAGATGTTAGATCATCACTGTGAAAAATTAACAGGTCAAAGAACGCTCTATGTCTAGCATTCCCAGTTTCCCAGACAGGCCACGGAAAGGGTGGGAATGCCTGGTTTGAGTCTGGTACCTGAGTCAGATAACACTAAGGGAACTGTGTCATTGTTCTATGTGCATGTCTGGAACTGAAATTTTAGCATCAATTTCTGTAATTTAGACGCTGTTTCTGTCATTATACCAATGTGAATATCATCTGTTTATTTTCATTTTATGATAAATTTGATTTTTGTTAGAATTTTCATTTGCAAATCTTTGTATTTGCACATGATATTTGATGAATATTCCCACCCCTCAAAATATACCGTAAAGATTAAGAAATTATTCAAATTTGGGGAACAAATCTGTTAAAGTAATATATAGTTGTATATGACAGAAGTTAGCCTATTTAGTATATAAAGAAAATGGTGTCTTGAAGAGGGTTACAAAATCCAGAATTATGAAAAATATGCAAGGAAAGAAGAATGAGCAAATATGTTCCACATGTACTCAGCGTTTGGCATAAAATTGGGATTAACCACTTGTCGAGTTTAATTATTGTATAACCATTAAACATTCTCTTTCTCTTTTTCAGGATTGATGATTTAGTGCAAGATGTCTGAAAAGCCGATCCGTGTTGGCCAGCGTGTGGAAGTCAATGGCAAAGGTACAGAAATATTTTTTAATGCTTTTATGCATTAGCCTTTCATTGACAATCAACCAGTTTGTTAAAATTGTGCAAATCCCGACCCACCTCGTACACATAGGGATATACACAGAAATAAATGTATATATGACTATCTATCTGATAGATATACATTCATCTATCTGTCTGGCCGATAGATATGCATATCTAGACAGATAGATATCCATATACTTCTGTGTATATGTATGTCCATATAATGGATATTCATTAGGACTGGCCTCAAAACAATTTTGATAAATCAGCAGTATATCTGATCCTTGTTTAATGTATCTTTCATTGAACACTTTGCAATTTTTTTTTCTGTATTGTTGGGTGACTTATTTAGGTCTGTTTTGAAGAGGAAGGGTTGCAAATAAAGTTGATGAAATATATATGTACATACCCAGAATATAAAGGAAATCAATTTTTTCAAATGACCACTAAAGCCATCATGAATTCTTTGGATCAGATTATATTATTGAAAACAGCATCATGAATATTTCCCTCTGCTTTTATTAGATGGAGAGAGAAATATAGATCTATAAGTATAGATATAGATCGATAGATAGATGAATATAGATAAAGATTTTGGTAAAGATATAGGTATAGATATAGATATAAGTTCCCCCTTCCCCCATTTATTCATATTTCAGGTATGCCATTTTATTTTTTTCTACAAGACTGGGTTTATTCCAAAGGCCAAAGATATATCTAAGTAATTCTTTGAATTTCCTTTCACAAAGTAAAGATATCCAGTCTAGTTTGAGGCCACAAGTATTCAATTGCTACTAGTCCACTATGTTCTTCTTTTATTCTTAAACAGTTTTGAGTACAGCACAGTTTAATTCCATTCAGTAGTAATTATGAGTAATTTATGGATGTATTTTCATTCAAGGCTTTATTTAGAGTCCAGTGCAAGTTGTCTTTCACTCATTAATGATTTCAAGTCCACGGCAACCATTGAAAAGGTGTGTAAGTATGCTTGTCTGTACAGTTTACTCTCTCCCATTCCAGACTCCCTAGGAACGGTAGCCTTTGTTGGCAGCACGCATTTCTCACAAGGAAAGTGGGTGGGCGTCATTCTAGATGAGAAGAAGGGCAAGAACAATGGCTCGGTACAGGGAAAGTCATACTTCCAGGTGAGTTGATTTCTATGCCATTTCCCCTTGAATAAGTTAGGAAAGGATGTGTAAATGATTTTATTTTGATTGTGTTATCTTAAAGGTTCTGGTAAAGGTTGTTAGAAAAGTTGTATGCAGTTCAAGCAAGTACATGCCCCCCCCCTCTCTTTATGTGTGTGTAATAATAATAATGATAATAATAAAAATTATAATTGAAGTCAAGTTGTGGCTCTCTGTCTAATGTGCTTCTAAACCACACCCAGTGTGCAAGGAATGGCTGGGGTTACCATCCACTGGCAGTGCAGGATTTGAATGTGGGTCAGCAAAAACAAACACACACACACACACGCATGCATGCACGCATGCACGCACGCATGCACGCATGCAACACACACACACACACACACACACACACACACACACACACACACACCACACACACACACACACACACACACACACACACACACACACACACACACACACACACACACACACACACACACACACACACACACACACACACACACACACACACACACACACACACACACACACACACACACACACACACACACACACACACACACACACACACACACACACACACACACACACACACACACACACACACACACACACACACACACACACACACACACACACACACACACACACACACACACACACACACACACACACACACACACACACACACACACACACACACACACACACAC
>NW_020872162.1:243203-250703 GCF_003789085.1 Penaeus vannamei | reverse complement strand
TTAAGAAAAGATGAAAAAAATTACACAAATAACATAATGTTACTTGTTGTTAGTATTATTGCACAGAGTTATAGACTACCTAAACAGATGATATGGTGTCTGTGCAAGGAAAACAGTATAGTTCCATCTAGATAAAGCAAATCAAAATGGCAAAAAGCAGAAAAAGCTTATGCCGAAAAAGAAGGAAACATGCAAAAGGAGGCATGGAGTCTTGTCACCATACACGAGTGTTTGTTTGTGCCCGACCTACAAGCTGCACACCTAGCAATGTGTCCACTCACATAAGCCAAATGCCCTTATTTTAGGCCATATGATGGTAGTGAAGCATCTAGATCTAATGGGTTAATATGAAAAATCAGCTTCATTATTTTGTGGTTTTGCACCACTTTCTATCTTATCAATTCCTTTCTGTTCTCTGAAGTATTTTCAGAATTTAAACTTATTTTCCATGATTATTCATTATATATTATATATATATATATATATATTATATATATATATATATATATATATATTTTTTTTTTTTTTTTTTTTTTTTTTTTTTTTTTTTTTTTTCCCCCTCCTCATCCTTTCTTACTCACTCATTAAATTCCACTCCTCATCATCATGTTGATCTAAACACCAAATTTGGAACCACACATTAGTTCCCCATTCCCACAGTGGTGGATGGTGGTGCATCAAGTGCTCACACGTTTTTGTAGTCAGAGTGCCCCATAAACCAGTGCCATAGAAATTGTAAGGTGGGAGGAATGCCAGTGTGCTAAAGTTCTCATAACTCTTTTCTGTCGGTGTCGTGGTACAGATCATCAGTTTGTAGGGAGTTGCCTGTTTTTCGTGGTAAATTAACACCCTAGTTCAAACATTTTCCAGTAGGTAATTGGACTTTTTTTTTTCTTCTTTCTTTCTTTCTTTCTTTCTTTTTTACTTTCCTTTTTTTACCCATTTTTTTTACAGTACGGTTGTAGGTGTGGTCCCAGTGCTGCACTTTAGTATTGCACTCTGTCAACCAAAAAGTAATATTGTCTCCTTGTATCTTTTTCTTTTCTATTCATTTCTTTATTTGTTTTTTATTTGTTTGTTGTTTCTTTAGTGTTTTAAAGAGACCTCAAGAAAGATTCTTGTTTATATTTATCATGTGATAGTAATGGCAGCAAGTTCAGAACTTCTAGAGAGAGAGAGAGAAACAGAGAAACTTATTTCAGTAGTTGATGTGATATCTTTTCATGCAGAAAATTCCATAGTGTTTCCAAGAATGCCTTTGAAATACTGAGATTGTTCATAGAGAATTTTGAAGTTCTGTGAATATCTTTTCATACAGCAGGCCAGCTCATTTTTGCAATTGCTTGTTTTTGTAACTTGATTTTTGTTTTCCATGCTGTCAGTCTGAAAAGGAAACCAACGGGAAACCCTGTACCACAAAAACCAGACCGACTGAGGTAGGATACAAGTGATGGACCAGAGATTATTATTTTTCTTTCATCATTTTTTATTTATTTTTTTATTTGATGTTTTGATGTTAGACTGCAGCTTACTCTGGAATGCAGCTGATCATTTACATTGTATTTAGTATGTGTTGTGGTGGTTGTCTGAAGCAAGCAGTAGTGGTCGAGCAAGCCACAGTTTCTTTGCGGTTTTGCATCTGTTTTATGAAGGTCTTGCATGTTCACCAATGCTTGGGCGAATTTTTCCCCCCAGCATTAGGGAAGCTTCAATGGTTGGTTTTTGAGCAGTGGTTCCTCTGGGGAATGGTCTTGGAAGTTTCCAGGTGATTATTTTCTCCTTTTTATTTGCCCATCTTTACAGCTGTTGGTGTCTGTTTTCTTTCTTTTTTATCTAAACCTTTTTTCCAGTATTTTCCTCAAGGTACAGGAAGCCACTGCTGAATGTGACTCCATAATTTTATCTTATTACAGGTTACCTATGTTTGGTAAATTGCAGCAGCCCCGAGCGTTTGGGTCAACCATTCCGACCCCTCCAGGTTCATCCCATCTTGCTAGAACCCCATTCCCTCACCAGTGTGTCCCTCCCCTTTCCCTCCCCCCCTTACAAAGACCCCATCCCAGACCTCTCTTCGATCATCCAAAACTGACATTAGTAAACTCCAAGGGTCTAAATCCGACCTTACTAAATCAGAGTCCCTTAGCAATGTATCAAGAGTTACCCCGAAACTTGACTTGTCAAAGGTTTCATCCAAAATTGATTGTGGTGATAAATCCCTGTTAAAACGCCCCCCCTCTGTGTCCTCAATTGATTCTATGGATGGGGGGACAGTTAGCCCCCGAGGCCCACCCTACAAGGCTATCAGCACCACCCCATTCCGTAAGCCCATTACCCCCACCCCATTGAAGTCCAGCACAAGGAAGAGCGATCCACAGGCCAAGTATGACCGAAATCATTTATGCTTTTCTTTTCCCAGTTTACAATTCTGACTAACTCTTACCTGTAAATGTTAAAGATGGCCTTGGGATATGCTCCAGTGTATAAGCTGTTCTGCCTTTTTTCTTTTTCCTTTACAACTATATATAACTGCTATGTATATATATATATTTTTTATATGTACATGACTGAGGCTGGCAAGGTTGCATGCAAAGGAGGAAATTTTTTCCGTCTCTATTAAGTATTGTGATAATTGATTAACTTCTGTGTAAGGAAATAGATGTCACAACATTTCAGATATGTAGAGGGAAATTGTAATATTCCCAAGCCTTTATATTTCTTGACTTTACTACTTGTACATGTTTTATGATACAATACTTGGGACTACTATTTGGATGATGTCTTGCTTCAAGCAAAAATATTCAAGTACAGTATAAAACACAGATTTTGAGTTTTAGCGCTATCAAATCACTTCTGCACATAGTTCATAAGTCATGGACAGTTACTTTAATAATAATAATAGAGAATAAGATATAGGTGTGGAGTTGACAAGATGATTGTTTTTTTTTTTCTTTCTTTCTTTTTTTTCTTTTTTTCTTCTTTTTTTTTTACATATATCGTTGCAAGCTTACAGTGCTGTGTATTTGATAGAATTAACTAAGAATGTGTTAGTATCCCATTTTTGGGCAATCCATTTGAATTCAGCATGACAGCATATTTAGCATCTCATAACTGTTTGTTGTTCATTTATATGAGTAACTGTATAATGGTTATAGGAATACTTACATAAAGACTAGTCTGTCCTACTTCTAGTGTTGAACTACTTTTTTTTCCAATCAGATATATTCAAATATTGTGCTAAAAGTTTGTTGGATAAACTCACCAATTATGAAAACATTTGAAATTGTGATGATATGTTTAGTTTTTATCTTCAGTGTCAGAATTCAGTGTTTGTAGATAATGATGCTGTCAGATGATATATACTATGGCTTCTCAAGGATGTCCTTGCAAGCATGTGAGCAAAGTATATGATGCATGAAAACATTCTGCTTCAGTTTACTTGTCTTTGGCCGGAGAGCCAAGTTGACGACTCAATGGTTATGTTTCAGTGCAATAAGCAATAGCTCATGCGTGATTGAAAAGATGATATCTAAATAAATTCGCTAATTTTAATGGCCTTTTGCTGTAGCTAATAAGCAATTTGGAACTGTTTAATGTACCTTGTTCATTGGCTTTGTGCCTTGTTGATAGCTGTTTTATGTTAATCTGAACGTAATTGCTTGCCTAATGCAGGCAGCAGGAAAAAATAAAGTTTGTAGTTAAACAAACATGCGAGAAAACTTAGATGTATGTGGTCCAGTAAATACCACACACACACACACAACACACACACACATACACGCACATCACACACACATACACACACACATACCACCACACACACACACACACACACACCACACACACACACACACACACATATCACACAATACATACACACACACACACACACACACACACACACACACACACACACACACACACACACACACACACACACACACACACACACCACAACACACACACACACACACACACACACACACACACACCACCACACAACACACACACACACACACACCACACCACACACACACGACATACTCACACACACACACAACACACACACACACACCACACACACCACACCACACACACACACACACACACACAGCACTCACACCAACATCAACACCACACACATCCACACACACACACACACACACACACACAACACACATATCACACACACTACACACACACACACACACACACACACACACAGCACACACACACACACACACATGTACACACACACACACACACACACAATACACTACAACACACACATACACACACACAATGTTATGTACACGACATCACACATGTTACACACAACACACGTACATACCTACATAACAGTACACACACACATACACACATCATAACACACATCACACATTACATCAACAATGTACACACATATGCACATGTAACAACACACACATGTACATACACACACATACACAATGAACACACACACACACACCACATACACACACCCGACACACACACACACACACACCCACCACACACACCACACACGCACACACAATATACATACATCATATGTACATACACACACGCACATACACACACACTCAACACACCCAACAACGACACACACACCACACACACCACACCACACCGCACACACCACACACAAACACACACACACAACACACACACACCACACACACACAACACACACACTACACACACAACACACATACATACACCCACACACACATCATACAATACACATGTACACATAACATACACACACACATACATACACATACATACACATGTACACACATATCAATACACATGTACACACATACATACACATGTACACAACACACACACACATGTACACACACACACATACACACACACACACACACGCACACACACACACACACACACACACACACACCACACACACACACACACACACACACACACACACACACACACACACACACACACACACACAACACACACACATACACACACACACACACACTTATGTATACACACATACACACACACACACACACACACATATATACACACATACACACACACACACACACACACATCACACACACACACACACACACACACACACACACACACACATACACAAACATAACACATACACACACACACACACACACACACACACACACACACACACACACACACACACACACACACACACACACACACACACACACACACACACACACACACTAAAATTTGAAAAAGAAAGCTGTGATAATGTCTAGCAATGTAGGTAGCAGAAAGTGTGCAATTCTTCTGATTATTTGAAATACATTCTGAATTTACCTATTCCGTTCTCGTAGTACTGGTTGTAAATTGGCTTCAAGAAACAAGTTTATGTGCACATTTTTTTGTAAGTTAGTTATGGACTCTCTAATGTTCTTAGAAAAAAACAATCTTGGAGGAGTATTTAGGAATTACTAAATTACTGATTTATTCATTGTTGCTTATCAGATATATAGTTATTTTTAAGCTCAATTTGACAACAATTTAGTGCATTAATATATGTGGCAAACCAGTCTTTAGTAACTACCAGGGATAATTTTTTGGTGCAAGGTATGAGGTATTGAAAGTAGACTCTCGTAGTTGGATATTTATGATATGAAACTTTGTATTTACAGCTATAACATGGGTTATGTATTGGCCCTCATTGTGTTTGTTGGATTGCTTAAGGAATTCTGTGCATTTTGCGTAATATGGTTGCACTAACAATCTTTCTCTATCCTGATCTGTTTGTGTGACTTGTACTGTCCTGTTTTTGCAGCTTTAAGAAAAAATAATAACATTTACTGATGGGAAAGTTTGGAATGAATTTGGTTTTCATTTCCAGAAATGCTCTTGAATTTTGTTTTGTTGTTGATAAATTCTTTTGGATAAGTGAATGAAATGATGTTGCTTCTTAAGTTTACATTTGTTTTTTCAAAGATAGAACTGTTGTTTTGTTATTCAGCAAGCTATTTGTTCTGCATTCTCTAGGTTAACTACCAAATGCTTAGAGTGTTGAGGATCACATTAGCTTTCATACCTGAGACAGTTAGTAACTCACTGGGCTGGGAATTACAGATTGCCCATTGGCAGTGCGGGTAAAAGTGCAGCTTCGCGTGATGAGAGGACCCCAAGCAAGGAATCGTCACCACGTTCCGATATGAAGAAGACCTCATCGTTTGTTGAAGTAAGTACATCCACTGATGCTTTTGTCTCTTTGCTGATTTTATTTATATATTTATTTATTCATTCCTTTTCATATATGCCTAAGTAAAACTCATCCAAGCAGTGGGTGGTGGGTTAACACAGCATGGTCAAGTTTAGGAGATATGGATGTAATTACTGATTAAAAGATATTGGATTCTGCTTCTTTATTGTTGCTAGTAATATGATGATGAAGATGATTGGTATTATTGTATTGAAGATCTTGATGATTGCAGCATTAGAATTTACTTACCTACTACTCACCAAGAGCTATAGTACTTAAAGTTTATATTTTGTATTGAAGAAACCTCCCTGTTTCTTGGAAAGCATGTTGTGACAGTACGGTATAACCATGCACTCGACTAACACAGGCTGATGACATGCAAATTCTAGAGTTGCATATAGATATATATATCTTATTTATATTTAACCATTATTGCAGTATGTTTACTTAACCCTATCTTTGAGTGACATGAACAATGGTTGGTTAATGAAATTATGCCATAGATGCTGATGCTGGCGATGATTGTGTGGCAACTTCTATAAGTAGGCAGCCTATATGTTTGGTACTTGCGTTAGTGTTATATGATTGGACCAAAAAGACAGAGATTTTAATGTCTTATCAAAAAATGCTGCGAGACCCTGAGGTGTTTATTCCTCGCATCTTGCTTGGCTTTTATGATTCCACAGATTCTCAGCTGTAATTTCCCCCCCCCCCCTCCTGCTCTTTTCTCTTCTCGCCTCCTTTTTCCTCCTCTCTTCTGCCCCCCCCCCCATCCTCCTCTTCCTCCTCCTCCCTCCTCTCCTCCCTCCTCCTCCTCCTCCTCCTCCTCCTCCTCCTCCTCCTCCTCCTCCTCCTTTTTCTCTTCTCCCTTTTATTACTCTTCTCCTCCTCTCCATCATTTTGCTCCCCTCTTTTTTCTTTTTCTTCCTCCTCCTCCTACATATCTTTTTCTTCTTCCTCCTTGCCAACTTCTTCCTCCTCTTCCTGCACCTTCTCCCCTCCTTGTCTTCTTCTTCCTCCTCCTTTTCCCCCTCCTCCTCCTTTCTTCACCATCCTTCTCCTTTTCCTTCACCTCTTCCCCTCTTATGCACCTCTTTTTCCTCGTCTTGCCTATCCCTATTCTATCCTTTTTTCTTCTTTTTTATTTTCATTGCTCTTCACCTTATTTATTTACTTCTTTCATAACTTACCAAATATGATTCACGTAAGCATAAGATCTAGGAAGTGCTAGAAATTTTGGA
>NW_020872162.1:230703-233203 GCF_003789085.1 Penaeus vannamei | reverse complement strand
TCCGTTACCATCAATGCTACCACATTTTATTAAACATGCAATGAGTTGTTATTTGTAGCACAGTTTATGTAGAATTTAGTATTGACCAGTGTACGGACATCTTCCTTTGAAGAAAATGTGATTTTTGAAAATTTCAGTTTATGATCACTTTGAGTCTTACTCAAATGTCATTATAGAATTCAGGCTTCATTTCAGAACACTTCTGGACTGTACACCGATTTTCATGACCTAACTATTTATTTTGTTTATTTGTACAAACCTTATTCTAAACCTCACATCTAAATTTTTGGAACCATCTCCAAATATGAAGGTCAATGGGGGAGGCTCATCATAGTTGACATCCAAGTAACAACAAAAACATCCCTCTTGAGTCATTGATAAGGGTTAGAGGTAAATATATCCTTCCTTATATCGTGTGCTGAATATTGCGATCGAAGTACTTTGGGGCAAAAAAATGGCAGTATACCTCATCACAGGTTGCAAAATGTGTGGTTCACACCCTTTATGGCGATCATTATGTGTAGACATGCATGTTATATGCAATCTGGTGCAGGGCATTTCAGCACTCTCACGTGTATGAATGTCAGGAACTCACTGGACTTTTGTGATCTTTGGTCTGACACGTTTTTATTGTTTCCAGTTGTAAGTTTAGCAAGCTTACATTTTTACATTAATTTCATATATTTAGAAATGTCATTTGACATGTAAACAAAATTCGACAAATGATATATTTAATTTTTTTAAAGGAAACTTAGTGGAAATCATGAATTTTCTTTGTCAATTGTGCAAGACCTGAATCACTGAAGTTCTGCAGAACTTGATGATAAATCTAAATTTGTGTATCAGATCAGAATTTAAATCCATTGATAGATATAATTGATTAGCTACATAATGATTGATAATTAGTCATCATGTGTCTTTGTTGAAAAGGTTTTATTTTAGACACCAATCGTATTTTAGGATATATATGGCAGTGGTATCAAAAAGAGATTACTTTTTACAAATTGAAAAGAACATTTAAAGAAAAGCTATTCTTTAGGTAAAGTAACTTAATAATGACCTGAAACTCTCCTTAGCGACCTCTTTGTAAAAATGGATACCTAGAGGCTTCTACATTGAAGACTGAACTGTTTGATTTAACATGAAATTATGTATCAGTGTAATATATTGTCGAAACCCAATACAGTTATTGATTATTCTGGAATGGCATGATCTACAAAAATTCATATTATCATAAAACTGAGGTAAAGACCAGGTTAACGTACTCTGTTTCACATGCACTAACCACTTCATGATGAAAAGAGATCCTGCATATCTCACTACATTCAGAACCATTGCAAGAGATGCCCAAAACCTTCATGCCCCAATCACATGGTAGAGGAGGACATGTAACATGAAATGCTTACCAACTTTTCAAGACTTCCCTCTCCGGCTGTGCTATATTTCTTTCGACCTCACAGTGTACTCTCCTCTGTCACTTTACACCTTTTTGATTGCTCAGAACCACTGTGGCACTTTGTTGGTAGATATTTCTTTCTTAAAATTCTTCTCTAAGGATATACTTGGATCTTCAGGATTGCATTTTTTTTCTCTCTCTCTCTCTCTCTCTCTCTCTTTTTCTCTTCCTTTTTTTTTCTTGAGTGTCCAAGCACAGTACATACTCTCTTAGAAAAAATTATTTCAGCCATCTTTACTCAGCTCCTGTCTCTTGCTTTCTTGCTTCAAGTATCACCATCAAAGACTTGTCTGTACTCATTTTCACACTTTATAATTTTTTATATATTTATTTATTTGTTGTTCTTATTCACAGCTCTCCTTGCATCATTTATGTAAACCCTACAGTCTCTGCCTTACCTTGTCTTTCACGTTCCTCTCTGATGAACTTTTTGCTCTTGAAATGTATAAAGGTGGTTCCATTTTATACTTCCTTTGTTCTTTCTTTTCTCATTTCATTTTGTCTCCTCTTGTCATTTCCAATTTTTGAAATGGTGAAACAATGTTGCAATACTAGTTAGAGCTTGTCTCTTAACAGGTACTTCAAAGGAAAAATAGACAAGTAAGGAATAAGTTTTCAGTTAATTAGTTTGTTATCCATTGTAGAAGAAATTCTCCTCATTGCCTTTATGTAATGGATATTAAGCAAATATTTGTGGAATGACACATGACACTGTTTACTACTTGGAATTATTGTTATTAGTTCTGTGAAGCGCAGTAAGGTAAAATTGCATATTTTGCTGTACATGGAAAAAAATTGATGGGAAATTTCTTGGCTTCATGAGAATTTTGATTACAATTGACAAGTCAGTTATGAAATTGCATTAGCTCTTTGATATATCTTTTGACCATAATGGCAGCAAAAGTTTTTAATTGGTTGTTCCTTCAAAAGTTTTACATATGTCTTTTTATAGGCTTACGTATGTTTGAGTAAAGTTTTTATACTTAACAGATATATGCGATTGGAAATGATGGATCAAGTATATTTATATGTATTATTTTTTAC